>JASPKZ010003814.1:940000-1252664 GCA_030220185.1 Diploptera punctata
CATATTTGAAAACACGATAAAAAACTGTATTAAGTACAACTATTGGTACTCATGAGACAAAAATCATGTTGACCAGTGTTATACACAATAACCAATGTCTACAACAAATAGAAAATTTCAACTATTTAGGTTGTGCAATATTTTATCGAAATGTAAAAGATGTGAAGAAGAAAATTTACACAAATCTTAGGAATAATAAATGATACATTAAAAGCTAAATTAGTACAAATAATCACAAGAATAAAAATATATAATACTTTAGCATTATCCTCCATTTTATACCTAAGTGAGATTTGGACATTAAGAAAAAGAGACAGGAGCGGAATCAAAGCAATTGAAATGAAATTTCTCAGAAGGACAGAAGGATACACTCTTTTAGATCGAAAAAATGATGAAGGAATTTTACAACAATTAGAAGTAGAATCAGTAGAAGAAAAACTCAACAGATATAAATTAAACTGGCTAGACCATGTAAAAAGAATGGATAATTCATGAATCCCAAAAATGATGATGCAATATAAGCCCAAAGGACATTGATGACCAGGAAGACCTCTTAAATACTGCTAGACGGGGACAAAACAGGTCTACAAAAGCCTAATTCGTGAAGGATGATGATTTTTTATTTCAATTTATGTAGGTATACGACTGGCATACAATAATAATAATAATAATAATAATAATAATAATAATAATAACAATAAGATGTTAAATATAAAATTGGTACCTGGTAAGTCAGTCGTCCTCAACTAAATTATTATACTTCATCAAGTTATTCCAATATGGAGGCCTTTCAAAAAATAGTGTTTCATCTTCTGCATTTTACATCAGTGCTAGTTAAAATGAAGAAGATACAACATTGTTTTCGAAAGGCCTCCATATTGGAATAACTTGAAGTTTATTAATTTAGTTGAGGACGACTGACTTACCAGGCAAAAATTTTATATTTAATATCTCATTACATAACCTCAATGGTGCTTTAATATGAATTTTAAAAGTATTGATAATAATAATAATAATAATAATAATAATAATAATAATAGTAATAATAATAATCTTTATTTTACTTGGCAGAGTTCAGTCCATGAGTCCTTGTCTACCACTCAACCCGGTTTGAGGAAATAAAAACGTGATTCTTACATCTAGTTAGAATAAAAAATATATTACATAGTATGTCTACGATATAATTATTATTTACAAAATATTTTGAATTTAATCTACATTTAACAAATCTAATATATAAAAATGTTTGTTTGTTTGTTTGTTTGCTTGTTTGTTGGTACTTTATGCACGACCATACCGTTGATCCGATTGTGATGGGGCTTTTTGCAAAACGTTCAGGAGATTCCCGGGATGAACATAGGCTATAAGAGAGTTGTGATACTCAACTGCTACACCCTTAAAAATCGCCCTTTGTAGTGTAAAACGTGAATAAACTAGTTCTTTGGACTCTTAAATGGCTTACGCTGCCTAAACCATAAAAATACGCAAAATTAATGTACACAGAATTGAATATCTCAAAAAGCTCTACAAAAAGGTCCCGGACAACATATGTTTATCTCTTACGGATAACTCACAATAACCATTTTTGTCTTTCATTGATGCCAAAAAGATCGGGACAAGTAGGTAGATTCCTGTACAAGCATAGCAGCACATGGCGGGTATTTTTTTTACGGATAACTCACAATAACGAATTTTGTCTTTTAGCTCATTTATGCCAAGAAGATGGGATGAGTAGATTCCCGGACAACGCCGGCTAAACAGCACGGGGTATCTAAAAATATAAATTTATAATTATTTTTCCCTTTACTTATTCAACTAAACATAAAAGCACATCAATTTTCATTTATTTAGGCAAATCAGCGCACGCCGGGTATTAGCTAGTTAAATGTAAAAATATACAAGATAGAAAAAAAATTAGAAAAATATTAATGGCAAAGTAAAAGTGATCCCACAACAGGCCCGGAGGCCCTTGGGGTAGTAGGAGGTTAAGGCTCCCACTTTTTCTAGACAATCGGCACTTTATGTCAGCCGGGTTGTCAGCCCTGCGTGACGGCCGCCTTTACCCCCAGAACAAGCGTCTGGTACTCATTTCCGTTTGAGGCTGAGTCGACCCCAGGGCCATAGTGCCGCCAGAGGGTTTTGGTCAGTTTAAAAATCCTGACCCTAACGGGACTAGAACCCTCGACCCTCCGGCTTGTAGCTCAGTGCCTTAACCACTACGCTACGGCGTGCCCCAAAATATTAATGGCATAGAATAAATTTAACTCTAGAAAAAAAAAATTGACAACAGATAACTGAATAAACGTGACTTGAAAGTGCCAACTGACATCTTGAGAAAGAAAATTCCAGGAGCGGGCAGAGGCTACTGTGAAAGAAAGAAGTGTTCGAACCCCGCCTAGTATCGAACCTGGACCTGATAAACAAAAAACAGTCAAGCTACCATCTGAGATATCTCGTGACACTAAGTTACGAGAAAGAAAAAGTCCATAAAGAACAGGACAAGTGTATTGTCTCTAGTGTGAAGCTGGCGTTAGAAGAGCAACACATGGCAGTTGATCCAACCTAATCATAACCTATTACGCTGAAAGCTTTTAGCCTAAACAGGGCAACAACTATAAAAATGGGTGAATGAAGTCCATACTCTGCTAAATTAAGTTACGGGTTTAAAATTGAAAAACTCCAGTCCCAGGTGGGTGAGAAGGGCCTCCAATCGATTCATAATCTCTAGCTTAACCCCCCCTCCCACACTTTACCCGGCGAACACAGAAATGGGCAACTAACGCTTTGCTCCACATTTCAAACATCTGCTATCAGCAATATATATTACAGTAAAACTTCTTCAAAGCGGAATTGCATGGGACCAATTTTTTCCACATAAGACAAAATTCCGTATTATCTTCTTCTTCTTCTTCCTTGCAAGTATTAGGCCAAGGCCTGTTACGATCCTATAGAAAATTTTCCCTCCAGCGTTTCATAGGACGGCCCAGTGATCTTCATCCTCTTGGTATATAATTATAAACAGCTTTGGGGATCCGATTTGAACTCATTCTTTCAAGATGGTGTTTCCAATTTAGTTGGTACTGTTTAATATATTGCAACATTGGCGTAGTCTTCAATTCTTTTAAGATATCGGTGTTCCTTTTCCGATCCCATCTGGTGTAACCCGCTGTTCTGCGCACGAATCTCATTTCACAAGCCGTTATTCTGCTTTCATGTTGTCTTTGTAGTGTCCATGCTTCGCTACCATAGGTCAACACTGGTCTAGTCAAAGTGTTATATAAACGTAATCTGGTGTTTTTTGTACAAGGGATTGTTTCATAACTTGATTAATAATTCCTAAACTTTTATTATAACTAGTAATTTTTTAGGGATATCCTTTTCATCCCTGATAGAGAGATGATATCCAAGATTTTTAAATTGATTAGATCTCTCTAAAAGTATTATGCTTTCAAGTCATATACGAGAATTTCCGAATTATAAAAAAAAAACAAAAACATTGTTAAGGGGGGTGATGGGTGAAAAATTGACAATTTGAGATCAAAATTGGCATTTTTTGTTTTTTGTACTAAAACATAGCCTGTTCTCTAAAGTATATGTTGGCAAAGTTTCAGAGGCCTATGCCGCTTCTAACTGCCCTAAATTACGTCAGAGTTAAAAGGCTGCGCCAGTTAAATACCACCTGCATGCAAATCTTTAAACTTCTTTTTCTACACTTTTATTCCCACTGCAGTTTTGTACATTCAAAATTGAATGGAATTCAGAAATTTTGTCCTAGAAAGTTCACATTTTTACTGCATGTCCTAAAACCAATGAGTAACAAAGTAGTGCATGGGTTTAAGGATTGAAGCAGTATTTTATGAAATAAAAAATAAAATGTATGCAATTATTAATTTTTTTTTATAATTCCACGCATGTGGTACAACATTATTTTTCTCCCTTTGTATTCACATTATAAGAATTCTAATGCATGATGTTTTTCTAAATATTTTAGGGGTCTTGTAAAAAATAAATCAGACATTTTACTTAAAAATTGTGGAACTCATTTACTTATAATGTATGCAAATTTTTAAAAAATATAATATTTAATAACTCATAAAATGAATATCTCACAAGAATGAAACTTAAACAAATCATTATGTATCATGCAGTGAATGTTTGTACAAAACATGAAGTCTCTAGCTCAAAAAATGTAGAAAATAGTAATTTCACCATCACCCCCCCCCTTAACCAATCTTTTTATATACCTTGGATTAATTATAGTTCCACTGCCGTTGAAAATGTGAAGTATAGTATGTTCGAGCTTTTTCGACGGTAACGCGCAAAAAATAGTCCGTTTCGTCAGCGTTAAAATTGTCCGTTAGGCGCGTATCCTGAAGTTAAAATATGCAGTTTCTGTTATCACTCACTAACTACACTTTCGTCCACATCCTTTGATTCCCCACAAATTTCATTCCACACTACATTGTTTCGTCTTTTAGAACTGTCCAGAACCAACCTGAAGATGCCTTGAAATCGTTATTCTCTAGGGATTTAGCAACAGCTAGAGCTTGACTTTGGAGCATCGGTCCGGAAGTTAGGAGAATTTTTGATCGCGCACTTGTAAAAAAACTCCCACACTATTTCGTTGATTTCTTCATTTAATTAATTAATTAATTAATTAATCAATTTTTTGCTTTCCTCTTCCTTTGATCATTTCCTTGAATCCATTCATTAATTATTTTTTCTGTGTTTTAAAATCTCATAAACTTGGGTTTTATTTAGTCATTATTTCGCGTACTGAGAGTTTGTTTTTCTTTATCTTCATCACTTTCACGTTTTCGTTTAAAGACAATGATACATACGATTTAGCCATCTTAATTTCGGAAATTTTGAACGCTTTCTTTCTTTATTATGATAAACTTTAGTTGGTAAATTTTAGGTGAAACACGACTGTGATTGGTTGTAAATAAAAAACAATTCCTTCTTCATACCAAAGTGTATGTTAACCATTCCAGGCTAAATCCAAAGCAGGAAGTCCCCAGATATTCCATAAAAATTTTCAGTGTGATATTGTACCGAAATGGACATTTCGATACAGGAATTACGTCTTACTGCGCAAACTATACGTCATCGCGTCTCCATCTCGAGTGTCATCTTTATGAACAGTGCCAAATGCTTTCCTATCTATCCTTTCCCTTCCTAGTGCGCACCCTGTGCTATCGCGCATTCCCCCCTCTCCCAGCGAACTCTCATAAATAGCTGTGTTTTGTAACATCGAATCTTCATCTACTCAGTCATCATTGGAGTCTGGTCACAACAGCTCAGGAGAGCTGGTTTTGTTTGTTTAGTCCAGTAAGCCAGGGTGGGGACGCTAGGACAGTATTTCCCCCAACCCGAGGCTGGACTAGAGTGAGTGATAATGTATGTATGTATGTATGTATGTATGTATGTATGTATGTATGTATGTATGTATGTATGTTGATTTATATCATATTTTCTTTTTGTATAGATGATCTATTATGATTTCTTTTCTTTGTAAATTGAATATTTATTTATTTATCTTTATATTATATCTGACTACATTTAGACTCGCATTAAAAGTTTTAGTTGTGCTTTTTACTTACTCTATGCCTATTCATTCAGTAGCTAGCATAAGTCAGATATCAAAGTCAAATTCCAAAAGCTTGCTCAAGCGTGTGTTAGTTCCTTTATCCCAAAGCTTCCACGATTGTATTTTATAAGTCAGTAAACATTACGTATTGGGAGAATTGAGTAAAGAAAGTTGAATTTCTCTTTTCCTCTATGGGCCCGGGCAAAGATGTCACAATTTGAACAATCTATGCTTTCCAATCAAAATAGTTATCAACAATAACGGTTTGATCCAGCACCTATACGGTGCAATTTCTGGTAGCACACACTATTTCGTTGATTTCTTCATTTATTTAATTAATTTATTTATTTATTTATTTATTGCTTTCCTCTTCCTTTGATCATTTCCTTGCATCCATTCATTAATTATCTTTTCTGTGTTTTAAAATCTCATAAACTTGGGTTTATCCACATTTATATTTAGTCATTATTTCACGTACTAAGAGTTTGTTTTTCTTTATCTTCAATCACTTTCACGTTTTCGTTTAAAGACAATGATACATACGATTTAGCCATCTTAATTTCGGAAATTTTGAACGCTTTCTTTCTTTATTATGATAAACTTTAGTTGGCAAATTTTAGGCGAAACACGACTGTGATTGGTTGTAAAAAAGAAATCATTGAAATGTGATTGGTCATTGACTCCCATTTGTGGCATGAGTTAAATAATCATGAATGGATTAACGATTGTTAGGACTATTTAACGAATGAAATTAAGCTGTTTACTCACAGATCATTATTTAACTATAGTTATTTTAAAATATTTATATATTTAATCTAAACGGCGATGTTTGAAAACAAATGAGAAGCGATAGGTACGCTTCTACTGCTTCTTTTGTTTATCACTGCAACCAGATCATACTATTTATTGCCAAAGGAACGCAATATTGTAAGAATGCTCTCTAGTGGAGAAAAAATGAAACAAATCAAACTGTATATTAATTCATTTCTGATGTCGTATGATGTAAATATGACAATTATATTTTTCTGGATTGTTTACCTGGGAAAAAATACATTTAAGAAAGTGCAAACAGTGGTTTCTTTTTTTGGAGGTATAATGAATTGCTACAAATGTGTTTATATTAACTCCCGCATGCGGCATGTGTTGAAATTCATGCACTATATATACAATCTGGTAGCCATATTTCTTATGGGCTCAGTCACTGCAAAATAATGGCCAGACCTGTTCAGAATATTAAAAAGGAGGAGCTTTCTTTAATATGGTAAATATAACACTGATAAATATTTCGTGAAACACGACTGTGATTGGTTGTAAAACAGAAATCATTGAAATGTGATTGGCCATTGACTCCCATTTGTGGCATGAGGTAAATAATCATAAGTAATGCCACGAGTGATTTCCAAATTATCGATAAATTCACGACTCACGAAGTGAGGAGTGAATTTATCTAGAGAATTTGGAAATCAAGAGTGGCATTTGTTAGGACTATTTAACGAATAAAATTAAGCTGTTTACTCACAAATCATTATTTAACTATAGTTATTTTAAAATATTTATATATTTAATGTAAACGGCGATGTTTGAAAACAAATGAGAAACGATAGGTACGCTTCTACTGCTTCTTTTGTTTATCACTGCAACCAGATCATACTATTTATTGCCAAATGAACGCAGTATTGTAAGGAGGAGCTTTCTTTAATATGGTAATTATAACACTGATAAATATTTGGTGAAACACGACTCTGATTGGTTGTAAAACAGAAATTCATTGTAAACGTTGATTGGCGTCAGCGGTGTGACGCCCATGGTGGGGCATGAGTTAAATAGCTCAGCATAAACTAACAGCTTATTAATTCCATTGAGATTTAGCTGCTACTAACTGTTATACCATACCTCTATTGTGTCTACACTTTTAACATAGGTTCCAGGAAAAGCTTTTGAAATGTCAGAATTTGGAAACGTGTGCCATGTTTAAGAATTAGTTGTGTTTCTGCGGTCTGTGCAGCACATAGCCCGCACGTATTTCCCCGGGGAAGGTTCTGTGTGGACATAGAATTGCAATTCCACCGAGACTTGGTGTGAAAGCGACATATGAATTATATATTACAGTCCAGACACGCCCTTCATTTCATACTAATGTTACACAACTATTAACTGACTAACCCATAGGTGCATGGCCGCGTGGATATAAACTCTCCATACACCCCTACCCTGAGCTAAGATTTTCCAATCATCCCCTAGACCAGGGGATTCGCCAAATATTTTATGGCATTCGCCAAAACTTTTTTCGTAATGGCGGGCTTCGAGGTTAGGTTTATTATTCTTTCCTTCATTTCTGCAGCATTATAATAATAATAATAATAATGATAATAATAATAATAATAATAATAATAATAATAATTATTATTATTATTATTATTATTATTATTATTATTATTATTATTAGTATTACTTACTTACTTACTTACTTACTCACTGGCACTATCGAACCCGTAGGTTCATGGCCGCGCGGACATAAACTCTCCATACACGCCTATCCTGAGCTAAGATTTTCCAATCATCCCCTAGACCAGGGGATTCGCCAAATATTTCATGGCATTCGCAAAAACTTTTTTCGTAATGGCGGGTTTCGAGGTTAGGTTTATTATTGTTTCCTTCATTTCTGCAGCATAATAATAATAATAATAATAATAATAATAATAATAATAATAATAATAATAATAATAATAATAATAATAATAATAATAATAATAATAATTATTATTATTATTATTATTATTATTATTATTAGTATTACTTACTTACTTACTTACTTACTTACTTACTTACTCACTAGCACTATCGAACCCGTAGGTTCATGGCCGCGCGGACATAAACTCTCCATACATCTCTATCCTGAGCTAATGCTTTCCAATAATTCCCTCAAATCATAGTTAAAGTTGTTCTCCCATCTCATTTTTGGTCTACCAACTGAGTGTTTTCTCTCTGACTTTCCTACAAGAAGCCTCCATTCACGTCTTTCATTCCCCATAATAATAATAATAATAATAATAATAATAATAATAATAATAATAATAATAATAATAATAATAATAATAATAATAATAATAAAAATTATTATTATTATTAGTAGTAGTAGTAGTAGTAGTAGTATTACTTACTTACTTACTCACTGGCACTATCGAACCCGTAGGTTCATGGCCGTGCGGACATAAACTCTCCATACATCCCTATCCTGAGTTAATGCTCTCCAATAATTCCCTCAAATCATAGTTAATGTTATTCTCCCACCTCATTCTTGGTCTACCAACTGGGCGTTTTCTCTCTGCCTTTCCTACAAGAGCCTCCATGCACGTCTTTCATTCCCCATACGCGCAACATGTCCTGCCCATCGCATTCTACGAGACTTAACTGTATTTATTATATCTGGCTTCCTATAAAGACCATGTAGTTCATTGTTATGAAGTCTTCTCCATTCACCTGTCTGTGCATCTCTCTTTGGTATTATCATTATTATTATTATTATTATTATTATTATTATTAATAATAATAATAAATATTATTATTTTTTTACAATACCACAGCCAACTCTTCTAGTACTAAAGTGGACTCAGTAATTTAGTTTCCAGGTGCCTTCAAAGGCAACTGTTTTCCTCTGGTTAAAAATATAACATTGTTACTGCCAGGCAGAGACGGGGAGTTGTTGTTGGAGGCTTCTAAGACGCTGCTCCAATCATCAAAAACTGAAAACTCTTCTCTGACAATAATGTCTTCTGATTTTAACCAGGATTCTTAGCCAAATTTTGGAATTCCTTAGATTTGGACAGGGTGTATCTTTCTAAAATTGCCATCGCTGCCATTAGAGGATCAATTTCAATTTTAAGAAACCATATTTACAAAATTTCTACTTTATAGTATGTATACTTCAATTAGGCCTAAAATTTGAATTTTTTAAATGTATTTACAAAATGTATTTCATCAATTACAAAAATTAATTGTCTGTATCACTTTGTCCTTGAGGCAATCCTCTAATGAGGAAAGTTGTATATAATAATAATAATAATAATAATAATAATAATAATAATAATAATAATAATAATAATAATAATAATAATAATAATAATAATAATAATAATAATAATAATAATAATAATAATAATAATAACAATAATAATGATAATAATAATAATAATAATAATAATAATAAATGACGTTTCCATGTTAACTTCGCGTGAATTTAATTATATTGTAAAAACTTTTGTTTTTGCAGTATTATTATAATATAATACAGGGTTCTTCATTTATAACCTTACGGGCACACGGCGTTTTGCCTACGCGCGGTTGGGTGTGCCACATCTAGGCCCTGCCGTCCACCCCTTGGGATACCTCGGTCGTCATGACCATACTCCCAAGTCCTAGTTCTAGTCCTCCCTATCCTAACTTCGCGTCCACGTTCAAGTTCTCGGTCCTTACACCAACACCCCAGGGAGAGAGTGTTGGAGTTTGCAGTTCTGGGCAATTGATGAGCTACATAGTACATCAGGTCGCTCAATCCTGACGACCCAACAGTTGGTCCACGGGCTCCATGAGTCTAGCCGGGAGGACTGCTGTCTCAGATCCACCGACCATTCCCGTGTTCTGCCTCCAGGGACGTGTCCTGCAGCCGTTGTGTGACCGGCTAGGGCTACAAGCCCAACAGTGTGAGACTTTAGTACATCCAGGTGCTCATCTCCTGGCGACCCCACAGTTTGTCGACGGGCCCGTAGGCTGAGCCAGGAACCAGTACAGTAGCTCCCCGCTGGACTGGTCCGAGCCGAGCCCTGGTGTGCCCCCAGGGACGCCTTCTGCAGCTGTTGTGGGCCAGCACGGAGCTCGCAAGCTCCAACAGATGAGCAACTAGTAAGACAAGGCGCTCAACTCTTGCCGACCCCACTAATGGTTCACGAGTCCCTTGGACTTAACCGGGAGGACTGTCTAGCAGATCCACCGATCTTTCCCCCAGTGCACCAGCTGGGGACGTGTTTGGTTGCTGAAGTGGGTCCAGCCTGAGCATTTAGTACGTCAGGTCGCTCAACTCCTGACGACCTCACAGATTGTCCTTGGGTCACTCGGTTCCAGAGTTGGCGCTAAGTCAGCCGGCTTTGGTCCTACATAAACTCCGCGCATAAAACATGTATACAAATCGAGGTAGTTTGGTTGTCCATGAAGAGTATGAGTCGCCAAGGTAATGTTTATATTTTAGTTCTTGTTTTCTTTAACTTTGTTTGTTATTTAAATACATTGTTTATTTTTGTGAAGTTATTTAACTTATTGCTGATATAATTTATTATCATTTTTACTATTTTTTAGTATCATTATTGTTACGATAATAATAATAATAATAATAATTATTATTATTATTATTATTATTATTATTATTATTATTATTATTATTATTATTATTATTATGACAGCTCGGTTTTTAATTTCCGACATTCTGTAAATCACTTCACAAACGTGCATTGTACATTATTTTTGCGCGATGGTGTTTTCAAAATAATAAATAATAGTAAAATAATAATATCAAGAATTTCAAGAAGAGAACAAGTTAGGAACTCGGTTATAAGGAAGAAAATGAAGATTGAAGGCACTATTTTAGATTATATTAAAACTCAGCAATTAAGATGGTACGGACATGTCCAGCGAATGGAAGAGGATCGACTACCAAAATCTGTTTTGAAATGGAAACCTGAGGGAAGACGAGGCAGAGGAAGACCTAAAACCTCCTGGAGTCAGGGAATATGTTTATACATGAAGGAGAAACATCTACAACCAGGAGATTGGATGGACCGACAAAATTGGCTATTAGGAATCGGACGATGTCAAAGACATTAATCAACCGATGATCTCTATAATAATATCTTTGTTGGAAATATTTGCGTTCATTTTAAATAACTGAAAAACGTTAACAGTGTGGGCAATTTTTATTAGTTGAAACTACAGGAGGCCGTGAGACCAATTACTGATATAATTGCTCAAGTACGTACTTATTGTTTTATTTGTTTCAAATAAAGTTCAGTTCATTTAAAATGCAGTGATTTATTTCGTATAATGTATATTAACACTACCTTTTTCATATTTTTTGTTTATACAATGTAGCCTATATAGTATATATAGAGGGCAGTGGTTTTACTTCCCACACGCGTTTTGTAACATGTAACATTATTGCATAGTTATTTTATTACAGTATAGTTATTTAGGTTGGCAAACCCGAAATGTACTAAGTTGAACTTTCAATCATGGTCGCCATTGCTGTAAGTACGACAAAACGCACTATAGCGCAAAAAAATAAATTATTAATTGCTTAAAAAATACTATAAGTGGGATGTTACTGCCAGTTAGTTGATAAAAAATCAGTTTGTTTCTTTTTTGCCACCCTGTAAATTTTAATTTGATGTCCCGAGGATTAACGATTGTAAAAAAAAATCTAATCAACATTTGCACTTAAAACAAAAGAGAAGCGCATCTAACACGTATTTATGTGTATCAGAGGGCCGTGCTGGCTGCGCACATTTTCAACAATTGAAACACGCTTCGGACATTTCATTCTCTGCTCAAAAATGAAGCAAGGATAAAAAAAAATATATACGAGGCTTTGGTAATGAAGTGCATGGCATAAATTTTAACCAGCGGGGGACTTCAGAATTTTTCATCAGCGAAGAGAAACAGTTCATGCGAAATAAGCTAACACAAATTTTAATAAAATATTTTACTCTCTCGAATATCTTTAATTGAAGACTTGAGGGAAAAAATGGTACATCGTGTCCGCAATAACATTCCGTGGTTACAACCCGGTGTATTGTCACAGTCAATTGATTAATGTATACGAAATTACTGTTATTTGAAAAAGAAACTCAGTAATTTATAACACTGGCCAACATGATTTTTGTCTCATGAGTACCAATAATTGTACTTAATGCAGTTTTTTATCGTGTTTTCAAATATGTATTCGGAATTTCTCCACGACTCACAGTTTTTTATTTCAATTTCAATTAATGGATTTAAATAATTATTTTTTTAATAAACGTTTTTTTCGTCCATTTATCCATTGAGCGATGAGCACGAGGAACAATTTCATCAGAAGATTTCAGCTATGGAAAAGAGATATCAAGACAAATTGAATCCTGATATGCTGGCCGATTATTGTTGGACCATCAAGAGGGATGCTCCACAGGCGAAATATAGCAGAAAATCGTCATTTCTTACTTTCTAGGTGAGTCCGAATGTTCGAATATTGTGTAGTTACGAATTTAGAAAATATTAAAATGTTTGAAATTATAAATGCCTGTCTCTCGGAAACCTTGCGTGATGGAGAAAAACTGATATCATATTTGAATTCAGGAGAACAAATACTATCAGAATCACATGTTTTTATTTCTGAGACGAAAAAAGAGTTTATTTTTTGTTGCTCAGTGTAATTGATATGTTGACAAAAACAACAAATGGTAGCATAGATAGCAGTACAAGAGGAAAAAGGACTGTTTTCCGCTATTTCCCTTGTCATTAAGGCAATATTGGGGACTAATTAACTCATGCCCAAAATGGTAGTCAATGACCAATCAAGTTTCAATGAATTTTGTTTTACAACCAATGACAGTCATGTTTCACCTCACTCTTTATCGATTTCGCTTTATCAGCACCTGCTTTTGTGATAAAGAAAGCTCCTCCTTTTTTAATATTCTGAACAGGTCAGAGAATTATTTTTCTCCAACAGGTACAATGAATATAGCAAATAATGAACAGATCCCTTGATTTTACTCAGTTGAACAGGTCAGAGCATTATTTTTCTCCAACAGATACAATGAATATAGCAAATAATGAACAGATCCCTTGATTTTACTCAGTTGTTTACTAAAAAGTGTATAAATAGCTTGTAATGTTGATTATATTATACGGTTTGATGTATTTCATTATTTATCTACTAGGTGCATTCTTACAATATTGTGATCCTTTTGGTTATATATAATATGATCAAGTTGCCGTGAATATTCATAATATCACATTTCTGATTTGTTTTCAAACATCGCCGTTTACAGTCAATATATAAATATTTTAAAATACCGGTAACTATCTAACT
This sequence comes from Diploptera punctata, assembly GCA_030220185.1. Lineage (NCBI taxonomy): Eukaryota > Metazoa > Arthropoda > Insecta > Blattodea > Blaberidae > Diploptera > Diploptera punctata. Next base: position 953,707 of record JASPKZ010003814.1, read on the forward strand.
TACTAACTAACTAACTCACTGGCACTATGGAACCCGCAGGTTCATAGCCGCGCGGACATAAGCTCTCCATACATCCCTACTCTGAACTATTTTTTTTCAATCATTCCCTGTATAATCTACTTCCCTCAAATCATAGTTAATGTTATTCTCCCACCTCATTCTTGGTCTACCAACTGGGCGTTTTCCCTCTGGTTTTCCTACAAGAAGCTGCCGTGCAAGTCTTTCATTCCCCATACGTGCCACATGTCCTTCGCACCGTATTATACGAGACTTAACTGTTGTTATTATATCTGGCTTCCTATAAAGACCATGTAGTTCACTGTTTGTTAGTCTTCTCCATTCACCTGTATATTCATCTCTCTTTGATTCAAAATTTTTCCTAAGAACTTTATTCTCAAATACTCGTAATCTCCTTTCCTCCCTTAAAGTAAGAGTCCATGTTTCGCACCCATATAATATAACTTGTAGAATAATAGTTTTATATATTTTCATTTTTACGTTTTTTGAAAGGAGTTGGGAAGTCAAGAGTCTCTGTAATGCGTAATAGCACGCATTTCCACCGGTAACAATATTCAAATAACGACTTTTGAGTAAATAGCTTAATTGTATTCGTTAAATAGTCCTAGCAAACGCCAAATCCTCTAGATAAATTGGAAATCACTCGTGGCATTGCTTATGATTATTTTTACTAGGTAACTTAGCTCGTTGTTGGTCTGAATTTATCAGTTTTAAGTTAAAAATCATGGAAGGGAATGTGTAAAGTTTAGAGAAGTTTCAAGTCCTATTACATTCTTTTCTAATGTCTATCTGTGTTTTTAAAACTTGAGGAAGATTTCTTAGTCTGGACGCCATTAAACTATCGTTTGACTACATAGATTTGGCGCCACGTTCCATAGGCGCCGATATATTCCACGTATCGACTGTTTTATTCCAAAGGAAATCAGCCAAGCATTTCACTGCGAGAAAGCGTAATACTCAAATTTGTAATAAATTAATGATAAGTGCTCCCATTTCATTCCTTTCATCTCCAGTTTTCTTAATGATAAAAGAGTATTTAATTACATAAACAGAATTTATCAACTGTTACAACAATCAGTGACGCTTTAGTTGTTAGTTGCTAGGCAACAAAATCTTTACTTTTTATTGTAACAAAACACGGTATCATCATCATCATCAACAACGAAGATTAAGCCCAATGGCCTGTTCCGATCTCATTATAGGTCGAATTGGTCCTTCCATCTCTTCAATGGTCTTCCCAACATGCTTCTCCCTTTTGGTTTATAATTATACATTCTTATTGGTATGCGCTGTTCATTCATTCGTAATACGTGCTGAAGGTAAGCATTTTGATAATATTTTATTCTTTCAAAGAGATTAAATATATTAAGTTCTGTTCTTATATCTTCGTTTTTCTTTTTATCGGTTCTTTGGTATCCTGCTATTGCTCTCAACATCTTCATTTCAGCAGCCTCTATTTGTTTACTATCTGCCTTTGTTAATGTCCAGGTTTCACATCCATAGATAAGAGATGGAACTGCCAATACTTTGTAAAACTTCAAAATAGTTTCTTTTCTAGTTTTATTCAATAAAGTGCGTTTAATTGTGCCACATAGATAATTGAATCGTTGTATTTTAGTGTGTTTATCTAAATTTCTGTCATTGCCTAAATGACATCCTAAAGGAAAGGCCGGATTGGATTTCAGAATAATAATAATAACAATAATAATAATACTAATAATAATAATAATCATCATCAACAACAAGGATTAAGCCCAATGGCTTGTTCCGATCTCATTATAGGTCGAATCGGTCCTTCTATCTCTTCAATGGTCTTCCCAACATTCTTCTCCCTTTTGGTTTATAATTATACATTCTTCTTGGTATGCGCTGTTCATTCATTCGTAATACGTGCTGAAGATAAGCATTTTGATAATATTTTATTCTTTCACAGAGATTAAATATATTATGTTCTGTTCTTATATCTTCGTTTTTCTTTTTATCGGTCCTTTGGTATCCTGCTATTGCTCTCAAACAAAACACGCTATCAAAACATAAAATACAGGTTCAACAAAACGTAAAATATACTTTTGGACGATATGAGTTCTGTCGTATTTACAGGAATGGCGACCATGATTGAAAATTCAATTTCGTAAATTTGGAGATTGCCAACCTATGAATAACTAAATAACTATACTGTACTATTACAAATAACCTACCTAGGGCGGGAAGTAAAACCACTGCTATTTATGTATACTACCTAGAATATATATGCAATAGTAGTGTTAATAAACATTATAGGAAACAAATCATTGAATTTAAATGAACTGAACTTTATTTGAAACAGTATAAAACAATAAATTCGTACTTGCCGCCATTTTATGTCTGATTATTGTCACGGCCTGCTGCAGTCTCAACTAAATTATTTTCGGCATTTACGTATAAATATTGGCCAGACTATTAACGTTAGTCAGTTGTTTATAATGAACGCAAATATTTCCAACAAAGATATTATTTTACTTACTTACATACTCACTGGCACCATTAAATCCATAGGTTCATGGCCGCGCGGATATAAGCTTTCCATTCATCCCTATCCTGAGCTAATGCTTTCCAATCATTCCCTGTATAATCTACTTCTCTCAAACCATAGATAATGTTATTCTCCCACCTCATTCTTGGTCAACCAACTGAGCGTTTTCCCTCTGGTTTTCCAACAAGAAGCTTCCATGCAAGTCTTTCATTCCCCATACGTGCAACATGTTCTACCCAACCCAGTCTACGGGACTTAACTGTTCTTATTATATCTGGCTTCTTATAAAGACCATGTAGTTCATTGTTATGTAGTCTTGTTATTATTTTACTATTATTTATTATTTTTGAAAACACCATCGTGCAAAAAATAATGTACAACGCACGTTTGTGAAATGTTTTACAGAATCTCGGAAATTAACAACTCGTTATCGCTCGGTTTTTAATCATTTCCTCGCTTCTGTAAAAACCACTTCCCAACCTCGCATTGTAACATACTTTTGTCAACTATTATAACAATCAGTGACGCTGTAGTTCATAGTTGCTAGGCATATTCTAACAAAACACGCTATCAAAAAATAAAATACAGGTTCAACAAAACGTAAATAGTATATTTCAATGCGAGGTTGAGCACTGATTTTGGAGCGGTTTCGGAAGTTATCTTCCATCTTCTGCAGGTTGAGTTCCCGTTACTTGTTGTTGTTGTTTGTATACGGTGATGTATACTCCAACTGTTTGTAGCAGCAACTGACTTGTTTTTGACGATCTCGTATAATGGGTTTGACTGGGGTGCGTTCTCATTAAGAACTGAGGTGTTGTTTGTTTCCTTTATAATTTCAAGGTCTTCAAATATATTTATCCCAGCTGGAATGTTTTCTCGGTGGATTATCATAAGTAATGCCACGAGTGATTTACAAATTGTCGATAAATCCACGACTCACGAAGTGAGGAGTGAATTTATCTAGAGAATTTGGAAATCAAGAGTGGCATTTGTTAGGACTATTTAACGAATAAAATTAAGCTGTTTACTCAAAAATCATTATTTAACTATAGTTATTTTAAAATATTTATATATTTAATGTAAACGGCGATGTTTGAAAACAAATGAGAAACGATAGGTACGCTTCATCTGCTTCTTTTGTTTGCAACCAGATCATACTATTTATTGCCAAAGGAACGCAATATTGTAAGAATGCTCTCTAGTGGAGAAAACGTTAAACACATGAAACTGTATATAAATTCATTTTTGATGTCGTATGATGTAAATATGACAATTATATTTTTCTGGATTGTTACCTGGGAAAAAATACATTTAAGAAAGTGCAAACAGTGGTTTGTTTTTTTGGTGGTATAATAAATTGCTACAAATGTTTTTATATTAACTCCCGCAAGCGCTATGTGTTGACATCTATGCACTATATATACAATCTGGTAGCCGTATTTCTCACAGGCTCAATCACTGCGAAATAATGGTCAGACCTGTTCAGAATATTAAAAAGGAAGAGCTTTCTTTAATATGGTAAATATAACTCTGATAAATATTTCGTGAAACACGACTCTGATTGGTTGTAAAACAGAAATCATTGAAACGTGATTGGTCATTGACTCCCATTTGGGGCATGAGTTAAATAGTCGTAAGAGTGTTTTCAGTTGTGTTAATTCGATGACCTGTGTTAATGAGATGTTTAGCATAGCTTGATTTATCACCCGCGTGTATGAAATCTTTTAGGTGTTCTTTATATCTTGTATTGAAATTTCTGCTTTTCCTGCCAATATAAAATGTATTACAGTCTTTATATGTTAGTTTGTAGACTCCCTTGTTGTTGAATTTGTTGTGTTCTTCTATGGCAAATTATCTTCTTGGGAAAAGATCAACACTGGAGTAAGACAGGGATGTGGACTTTCACCGGTGCTTTTCATTATATACATGGATAAATTAATAAACGTATGGAGGAAAACACAACGAGGATATATACCCATCAATAGGAACCTCAAACTCGATGCTATTCTTTTTGCAGACGATTTAGCTCTTCTGGCACTTTCCAAAAATGATTTGCAACGATCAATTTATAATTTACAAAAAACAGGTGCCAAATTTAATATGGAAAAATCAATTAACAAAACTAAATTATGACATTTCATGGGAAGGACCCCATACAAAGTAAAATCTGTCTCCAGAATAAAATTTTAGAGAGATCTAATCAATTTAAATATCTTGGATATTATCTCTCTATCTGGGATGAAAAGGATATCCCTGAAAAAGTTACTAGTTATAATAAAAGTTTAGGAATTATTAATCAAGTTAAGAAACCATCCCTTGTACAAAAAAACACCAGATTACGTTTATATAACACTTTGGCTAGACCAGTGTTGACCTATGGTAGTGAAGCATGGACACTAAAAAAAACAACATGAAAGCAGAATAACGGCTTGTGAAATGAGATTCATGCGCAGAACAGCGGGTTACACCAGATGGGATCGGAAAAGGAACACCGATATCTTAAAAGAATTGAAGACTACGCCAATTTTGGAATATATTAAACAGTACCAACTAAATTGGAAACACCATCTTGAAAGAATGAGTTCAAATCGGATCCCCAAAGCTGTTTATAATTATATACCAAGAGGACGAAGATCACTGGGCCGTCCTATGAAACGCTGGAGGGAAAATTTTCTATAGGATCGTAACAGGCCATGGCCTAATACTTGGAAGGAAGAAGAAGTGTTCTTCTATGCCATTGTATATTATGTTGTTTAATTTGTTTCCTGTTTTATAAGCTATGTTAATGTTTTTATTTTTCAAAGTTGTGGCTAGTTTTGTAGTTTCATTTCCTGTGTATGTTAGATATGTAGATTTCTGTAATGAATGATGCCAGTATATATATTTGTCGATGTAATGTTTCTCGGAGAGCACGTGACAAGAGGACAGAATGTGCGCGCGTTATTGGCGTAATGGACTGTAGCATAAAATATGGATAATAAATTAGATTGGGTTTTAAAATTTCCAATATGGAGACAAGAGCTGTAGGTATCTTACTGAAGCCATTAAACGTGTTTTATAAAATATGGCTCATAAAACAGTAAATCTCGTCATCCTGATGCCGTCTGAATATCAAAATGAATATTCTCTCCACAACAGTCCTCCTCGCACCGTGTGAAACAGCCTTCTGCATTCTAATACCCATTTAGCTGAATACAGAGTGTCTATAAATTCAAGCAAGGGTGATTCTTTATGGATCTTTTCTGTATCTTTTTTATTTCGTCAACGTTTTCGTGAAGGTTGTAGCATCATCATCATAGTACATTCACGAATTTAGGCCATTTGTTGACCTGATTCGACCTCAAGAGAAACACCATCCAGAAGTCTTTTGAGTGGACGTCCTGGTGTTCTTCTTCCTGCAGGTTGATATCTTAACATTTGTTTAGGTATCCTGTGATCTTCCATTCGATGAATATGTTGCTTCCATCTTGACTTAAAAACAGAAATTTTGTTTTCTAAAGGTTCCATGTGTAATTCTTTTAAGTTGTCTTCGACCAGTGTAATTGGAGTCTGAAAATAAATTTAGAAAAAAAAATATAAGGGATGTGGAGCAGAAACCGAAGATTTAATATTAGAAGAACAAAAGGGGCAAATTAGAGGATGTGAAGAATTTGAGTATATGAGGGTAAAAGTAAATAAAGATGATAAACAAGAAAGTGATATTAAACTCAGAATAAATAAAGGTAGAGCAATAACAGCAATGTTATATGGAACACACATATAACTAAGTAACTCACTGGCACTATCGAACTCATAGGTTCATTCCTCGCGGACATAAGCTCTCCATATATCCCTATCCTGAGCCAATGCTTTCAAATCATCCCCTGTATAATCTACTTCCCTCAAATCATAGTTAATGTTATCCTCCCACTTCATTCTTGGTCTACCAACTGGACGTTTTCCCTCTGGCTTTCCTACAAGAAGCTTCCATGCAAGTCTTTCATTCCCCATTCGTGCCACATGTCCTGCCCATCGCAGTCTACGAGACTTAACTGTTCTTATTATATCTGGCTTCCTATAAAGACCATGTAGTTCACTGTTATTCAGTCTTCTCCATTCACCTGTCTGTTCATCTCTCTTTGGTCCAGAAATTTTCCTAAGAACTTTATTCTCAAATACTCGTAATCTCCTTTCTTCCCTTAAAATAAGAGTCCATGTTTCGCATCCATATAATATAACTGGTAGAATAATAGTTTTATATATTTTCAGTTTAACGTTTTTTGAACGAATTTGTGACGTCAGGAGTCTCTGCAATGCATTATAGCACGCGTTTTCTGAATTGAGCCTATGTTTAATTTCCTTGTGCATCTCATTCCTATTTGTGATTATCGTTCCTAGGTATTTGAATTCAGCCAATTCCTCAAAATTTCCCTCATTTGTCGTTAGCAGTCCATTTCCACTATATTAATGTATTTTTATGTGTGACCATATATCGGTATTTAGTTTTATTGATAACCAGTTACATATATATATATATATATATATATATATATATATATATATATAATTCAATAGCGAGAAGTATACTCTCTTATGGAGCTGAACTGTAGAAATTCAACAAAACTTTGAACAAAAACGTCTGTATACGAAAACTTTTTCTTGAAGAGAGCAAAATGACGTTCAAACTAAAAAAAAAAAAAGAGATGAAGTCATCATCATCATCATGAACAAATTCGTTTTAGCCATGGCCTGTACGGTAAACCTAGCGAAGATGGTCTTGATCTTTCCACCGATGTCTTGGTCTTCCTTGGTCCTATGTCCAGTTGGGGTATATTGGAATGCCAATTTTGGAAGTCTATTTCTTGCCATTCTTCTCAGATGATTTTTCCATTCTTGTTGGTATCTTTGTGTATCTTCATTTAAACTTGTTACTCCAAGTTTTCCTCTGATAGTAGTGTTCCTTTGGTGATCCAGTCTATTAACTCCTAACAATGATCGTAAGAAGCGCATTTGGCTTACTTGAAGTTTATGAGAGTTCCTTTTATTTAAAATCCAAATTTCACTTCCATATTTTAGGGCAGCTTTTGATGTGATGTTATGTAATCTTAGTTTTATCTCTGTCCTCATCTGAAATGAAGTCATACGTGAAAAAAGTTAATATTGGTTATTCAATAGTAGATTATATAAGATATAAGCAATTAAATTGGTATGGGCACGTACGACGAATGCAAGAAGAAAGGTTACCCAGAAAAAAACATTGGAATAGTTTCCACCTGGAAGAAGGAGTAAAGGAAGACCTCGAAACACATACATGCAAGAAATAAGAACTGGAATGAGAACAAGAGAACTGGAGGAGATGGATAGAGACGAGTGGATTGGAAATTAAATCTTTAGGCACAAAAAAATGTGTAAAAATTGAAAATCTGTTTATAAATAAAAATTAAATTTCTTCCAACTGTAGGCTACCTGAAGATAGAACATACTATAACAAAGATAACACAGAAAAACAGAAAATAAAATGGATGTAAAAATAATACAATTATAACAATTGAATTGTCATGGCTGCATCTCAAAGATAGAAGAAAATTATATTGTGTAGTTCTCTTATTTAAGAATCTACATACATTGACGCCCAATTATTACCCTATCGTTTCCAGTATCTATCCTCCTTCCATAATTTAAACACACGATCACACCATAATCTCTTGCTTGATTGCTTATACTGCTGCACAGGACGTCACATCACTCCACATCATATACTATCCCCAATTCTCGCAAATGGAATTCTCTAACACAAGAAATCAGGGTCGCCATACATTAGAATAATTTAAAAGAGTGGTTAAGGTAGGAAGCCTTGGCGCAGAGCTACGGGACTTGCGCTGGTTCGAGTCTCCATGGGGGAAGAAATTTTCTCATGGTATTTCGGCCAGTATGGGACCGGTGCCCACCCAGCATCGTGAGGCAATTGGGTAGCTACAATAAGTAGCGGCTCCAGGTTGAGGAACCAGCTATAACGGCTGGGGGACTCGACATGCTAACCACATGTCACCCCTACACTGGCTGTTGATCATCTACCTCTGTGATTGACACATGTGGATGTGAAGGGCCAGCAGCCGGCTGGTAAAAGGGCAACCGCTGAAAAGTGGAAAGACCCTCAATCAATCGGAATATACCCTATCCACTCTTTAAATGATCCTCGTCAAAACATAACCACGTGACCTGCTCGCATTTCATTGGTTATGGACACCGGCGTACGTTGTAGAAACAATATCCTTCCGCCATTCGCGCCACAATTACTGTCACTTTTGACAGGGAGATGACGACACAGCAACAGAAGACTCGATACTTTCAGCCATTTTGTTTCATGAGAATCGACTGAAGCATGACTCAAATGCATCACCCATAAGTAATAAACTATTTTAAGCTGTAATTTTATTGATTAGGTATATTTTAGAATATTTTCTATGTTTTGAATATTATTATTTTCATTCACGAAGAATAACAAGTATATTCAGAGGACATATTTTTAATGTAATGAAGGGAACTACTTTTTTCGAGTACTTATTGCTTCTACAACGTACGTCGGTGTTCATAACCAATGAAAAGCGAGCAGGTTACGTGGTTTTGATTTGACGAGGATCACTTAAGAGCGGACAGGCTATAGGCTATTTGCTTTAACTTTGGCTTGACCTTCACGAAATTCGGTATATAACTTTGAAATAAAAAGACAAAAAAAAACTATTCACATTAAATAATTAGAAGTTAAATTTTAAATTTTAAATAGATCTAGCGACCGCCATGTTTGTTTTTTACGCAACAAACTCGAATATTAAACAATTGAAAGAAAAACGTAATATGGAGTTTGTTAATAAAGGAATTCGGAGAGACGTACGAATAAATCTGTAGATTTAAATTCTGCACGTAATAACTAAACAAGTTTTTGCCTGTGGTTTCTTGCACTCATGATTTCCTCTAAGTGAAAACCTCAAATCGTGGTAGTGCTCCGCCTTGTTGACATATGAAATTAGGTTTATGTTTTTCCTGGATATCAAGAAAATTAACTACATATTGGATTCAAGATTACAATTTAATTAACTTATGCAAAAAGGACACAAGCTACATTTCTGCTAAAATCTGTTTTTCCTTGTATATTGTAGCTTAACACATCACTGCATTTTACTGTAAAAAGGACGTTTGTAGATAACTTCACGCAACAAAAATATCGAATTCCAAATTTAGGTTTATGTGCTATTATCCGATTGAGGGTCTTTCCACTTTTCAGCGATTGCCCTTTTACCAGCCGGCTGCTGGCCCTTCACATCCACATGTGTCAATCACAGAGGTAGATGATCAACAGCCAGTGTAGGGGTGACATGTGGTTAGCATATCGAGTCCCCCAGCCGTTATAGCTGGTTCCTCAACCTGGAGCCGCTACTTATTGTACCTACCCAATTGCCTCACGATGCTGGGTGGGCACCGGTCCCATACTGGCCGAAATACCATGAGAAAATTTCTTCCCCCATGGAGACTCGAACCAGCGCAAGTCCCGTGGCTCTGCGCCAAGGTTTCCCTACCTTAACCGCTCGGCTACGGCGCGGGACTTATGTGCTATTATGCTTTTTTTAATATCTCAAAACATTACATTTGTCAATTTAGCCACCAGAATACAGTAAGCATTGTAAACAACACAAATGGGGGCATCTACTGGTGACAGAAGAAATTTAGGTGTTTTATAATTAGCGCTCGGAAGTTGAGAACCAATAAAATGCCTATAAAAGGCCTTCAAAAAGGACTAAACATACCCTAAAAAGACCTAAGAACTTAAAAAAGGACGTAGAAAGGTAATTCAAATTAAATAGCAATTTTAGTTCAACTGCATTTTTAAAGAACATAATTTAAACAAGTTTAAAAAGTACAAAATTCAACAACATACACTGAGAAAAAAAAATTACGACTAAAAATGCTTCTTCTTTCACACTTTATATCTTTTTTTAAAAATTCAAAATAGCTTGAAAAAGGAATTCTGTAATCATCATTAATGAGTTGGATATTTCGACTCACCTCATATTTCTTGATTTTTATGCAGATCGGTTTCGTCGCTTATACGCGACATTTTCTATGCATTCCAACTGTCGTTTCGCGGTTGTCAATGTGTATAGTTAATTAGTACATGCTCTATGTTGACTGCACTGAAATACGACTTTGTTTTTGCTTAGAATATTCATTACAATCAATATGATTGCCACGTCTTCATGCTATGTATATATTACTCCACCAAGTAGTCTGTGCTTGCGGAAAATATGTTAACTAATATGCTGTCTTTCTCTTTCTCTTCCTTACTATGTTCCCACTTCCTGTCCTCTGTATATGTTCTTTGTCTGGCTGGTAGAGAGCTGAAAAATACTATGGATTTTAATGGTCCGTCCTTCTACGCGGTCATTGGCAAAATGACTAATTTGGCAACCCTGCTACTATTGGGGTTACGTGCAGGAATGGGCTGTCATTTCTCATTATATGTTGCCACTTGTGATTTATTGTGAGGCTGGTAACGGAGACAACAAATATAGTGATTTTAAATGATCCGACCGCTTGAGCGTTCAGTGCTTAAATGACTAATTTGACAACCCTGTTAAAATCTTTCACACGTGTTTAGGGATTCTCCTCCCATACTTAAAATTGATCCATTTCAGTACGTGATCGGATGTACAGTCTTCTCCTACATCCCTTCCACAGATTCAATAGTTCGGCGACACTAGCGCTGAACCTCTTCCCCTCCGCCCGTGCACAGTTAACTTGGATGTGTAATAGTTAAATATCATATAAAAATATATTGAAATAATCGTTAGAAAAATGTAAAAATCATTGTAAATGGTGGGAAATAATTCGAAAAATCGAAAACTAAGAATGAAATTTGATAGGAGTTTATGAATGAATTTAAAAAGACGCGTCAGAGGTTGTAAAGAATAGCCGAAGGTTTGATTAAATTTTGTCCCCAAGGCTCTAATTTAGGCCTGATATTCTTTTATGTGCCTGAAAATCTTCAGACACAGGAAATACACGGAGTATACCAAACGAATATGAGATATGAATGCTGCTTTTGAAATTTAATAAATTAGTTTGATGAAATGGAACATTTCTATTCAGAATGTAATTCAAAATTCAAACTCGTGTAGTGTTTTAAACAGTTGAAAACTAATGAATAATAAGCATGTAATGCCCTCAGGGAAATTTCTTCAGCTTGTAGGTATATTTATAAGGAAATGAAGGCAACATAATTCTGTCTCATTACGTCATCAATTTACGTATTCGATCATAATATCAGTGTCTATCCCAACTTCTGTTTATAAGTTAAACTTGTTTTTCTAATGCAACAGGTTGTCTTTTATGGCATGTCTGGCTTTCTCCCCTGGTTTTGGCAGAATTGTAATTCATTTCTTAGGTTGGGGCACCCGAAAGGCGGAGATACGTTACCCCGATGTTATGGTAGGTGATAAATAGGGAACGGAGTTTTATGTTCTAAAAGTTAAGATTGCAACACAGTATAGCGATAAAATTAATTTCATAACTCTTTATATCCAATCAACTGATTTTTTATAATATAACTTACAAAACCATTTCTCAATAATTTGTGTGTGGGATCTGGCAATATTACATTTATATTTTACGTATTACTTTTAAATTAAAAAAGAAATAATGTAAATAGAACACTATTTATTTTTAATTTAAAAGTAAAATGTCTAACATAAATGTTTCTCTACAGAACGTCAGGTTCTTTTGCAATCGTCATAATCATAAGTAATGCCACGAGTGATTTCCAATTTATCTAGAGAATTTGGAAATCAAGAGTGGCATTTGTTAGGACTATTTAACGAATAAAATTAAGCTGTTTACTCACAAATCATTATTTAACTATAGATATTTTAAAATATTTATATATTTAATGTAAACGGCGATGTTTGAAAACAAATGAGAAACGATAGGTACGCTTCATCTGCTTCTTTTGTTTATCACTGCAACCAGATCATACTATTTATTGCCAAAGGAACGCAATATTGTAAGGAGGAGCTTTCTTTAATATGGTAATTATAACGCTGATAAATATTTCGTGAAACACGACTCTGATTGGTTGTAAAACAGAAATCATTGAAACGTGATTGGTCATTGACTCCCATTTGGGGCATGAGTTAAGTAGTCATAAGTAAAGCCACGAGTGATTTCCAAATTATCGATAAATTCACGACTCACGAAGTGAGGAGTGAATTTATCTAGAGAATTTGGAAATCAAGAGTGGCATTTGTTAGGACTATTTAACGAATAAAATTAAGCTGTTTACTCACAAATCATTATTTAACTATAGTATAAGAAAAAATGTATGTTTGTGTTGGAATTCTTGGGTAGCTCAGTTGGTTAGAGCGCTAAACGTACAGAGTTTAGAGACTCGGGTTCAAATCCCGATTCAAGCATTCATTTTTCTTTTCATATCATATATATATATATATATATATATATATATGGAATGATAAGAAAAATAAATGCCTGGACGGGATTCGAACCCGGATCTCTGAGTCTGTACCTCAGCGTGATATCCATTACACCACCAGGCGAATCCAATTCAAACACTTATTTTTCTTATATATGTATTATACTCTCCATTATTACTAGATGTCGCGAGAACTCGGTCTTCACTGCCATCTAGTAGCTGACTATAACAAGTAAGCAAATTAAAGAGAATATATATAAGAAAAATAAGTGTTTGAATTGGATTCGCCTGGTAGTGTAATGGATATCACGCTGAGGTACAGACTCAGAGATCCGGGTTCGAATCCCGTCCAGGCATCCCGTCCAGGCATTTATTTTTATTATCATTCCATATTAAGCTTGCATTGCTCAATGTTAAACATTTAATTATAACATATATATATATATATATATATATATATAATGAAGATAACTCGTTATGGGAAAACGTGACAGGTAAATTTGTTTTGCTCAAGTTTGAATAAGAAGCAGAAGTAATGGAGAGGTTGGTACAACACTTGTTGTGTAAAGTGTCTCGGTCTTAACAACGTCCTTCACCGTCGATTAATCACAGTTTCACGCCGCAGATCCTGATGGAGTCATGCAAAGCTTTTCATCACTCTCTACTGGGGATTGCAGCCTCGCTACCGGCGTTATATTTCCTCTACCATCTTACATTAACTACACTCTACAGGGACACAAACAATCTTATGTTCCCTCATTCAAATTAAGTACACGCTGTCTCTAAATATATGAATCCTTCTCCACACAACAGATATCTATCTAAATATGGTTTGATAATAAACTAACTAACCAAAATTAGAACATGCCACAAATAAAGAATTTAGAAACATAATAGAAGCAGAAGAAAGCATAATTGAAAGAATTGAGCAGAAGGAAGGGACAACACGCACACACTATTGAGTAACACTTAGAAATTAGGACTGGAAGTAAATATCAATAAATGGTCACACTTAGAAATACATTATATAATGGAAATGGACAGCTAATGACAAATGAGGGAAATTTTGAGGAAGTGGCTGAATTCAAATACCTAGGAACAATAATCACAAATAGGAATGAGATGCACAAAGAAATTAAACATAGGCTCAATTCTGGAAATGCGTGCTATTATGCATTGCAGAGACTCTTGATGTCCCAACTCCTTTCAAAAAACGTTAAACTGAAAGTACATAAAACTATTATTCTACCAGTTATATTATATGGATGCGAAACATGGACTCTTACTTTAAGGGAGGAAAGGAGATTACAAGTATTTAAGGATAAAGTACTTTGGACCAAAGAGAGATGAACAGACAGGTGAATGGAGAAGACTACATACAATTGAACTACATGGTCTTTATAGGAAGCCAGATATAATAAGAACAGTTAAATCTCGTAGACTGCGATGGGCAGGACTTGTTGCACGTATGGGTAATGAAAGACTTGCATGGAAGCTTCTTGTAGGAAAGCCAGGGGGAAGGCGCCCAGTTGGTAGACCAAGAATGAGGTGGGAGAATAACATTAACTATGATTTGAGGAAGTAGATTATACAGGGAATGATTGGAAAGGATTAGCTCAGGATAGTAATGTATGGAGAGCTTATGTCCGCGCGGCTATGAACCTACGGGTTCGATAGTGCCAGTGAGTAAGTAAGCAAGGAATTGAAATGGTTAGGACACATTTTAAGAATGGAAGATGAGCGATGGCCGAAACTATTATATCAATGGCAACCGACAAGAAAGAAGAAAAGAGGGAGACTGAAGTTAACATGAAAGGAAAGTATGAAGATAGTAAAGCAAGCAAGAGGCTAAGCATTGAAGATGCCCAAGATCGTAGGCTTTGGAGGTATTACACCGGAAGACGGCAGCAGCTGTAAAAACCCGAAGATGGATAGATAGACTAACTAACTGGAACTATGGAACCCGTAGGTTCATGGCCACGCGGACATAAGCTCTCCATATATCCCTATCCTGAGCTATTGTTTTCCAATCATTCCTTGTATAATCTACTTCCCTCAAACCATAGTTAATGTTATTCTCCCACCAACTGGGCGTTTTCCTACAAGAAGCTTCTATGCACGTCTTTCATTCCCCATTCATGCCACATGTCCTGTAATTCGCAGTCTACAAATGGTTTGATAATATAAAACCATTTTCTTCTACCCAATTATTTATGTGTTAGTATTGAATTTCTTCTTCTTCATCACGGTGTAGGCTTTTTGCTAGCCTGTTCCGGCTCCAAATTGCTGCTCTTTCAATCTTTTCTTTGGTCTTCCCAAACTTCTTCTTCCTCTTGGTGCTTTTGGTATTCCGTTATCAGTCATCCTAGCTAAGTGTTCTTTCCAATTTGTTCTGTATTTTACTATTGATGTGTTTAATTCCTCTACTTTTAGTTGCTGTCTTATTTCTGTGTTGTGTTTTTGTCCGTTCTTTGATATCCAGCTATTGGTCTGAGGAGTTTCGTTTCAGCAGCTTGTATTCTGGCAGATTGTTGTGTTGTCACTGTCCATGTTTCGGATCCGTAAGTAATAATAGGAACTGCCATTGTCTTGTATAATTTCATTATAGAATATTTTCTGGGTTTATTTTTCAAAGTTATTTTTAGTGTTCCTGTTATATAATTAAACATATTTAGATTTAAAAATTCTTTCGTTCAGTAGCAGACTATATTTAGTTACATAAGAAATATAATGCAGAAATAAGAAATTAATTAAGCATCTACAGTGTTGTAGATAAAGTTCAAAATTCAATCTAACTGGCTTCAACATATAGAAAGAATGACGCCCAACAGACTCCCACAAATTTTGCTCCTTTACCAACCCAAAGAAGAAGAAAAGTTGGGCGCCCCATAACTAGATGGAGAGATATGGTTTCTTGATGTGGAAACTGGTCTATGGCCTAACTCCATAACGTAGAATAATAATTTATTCTCCACTCATAAACATTGGCTGTACTCTGGAATCGTATGCTATTATAGCCTACATTATAGGCAATATTATCATACCAACTTAAAAAAAAAGTTGAACATAAAAATATACATGTGTGCGTGTAAGTAAATAGCTTTCGGATACTTCTGAAATTCACAATGGAGATGCACTATCCCCTCCACTATTCAATTTTGTACTAGGACATGTCATTAAATCTTTTGAGAATGAAGAAGGCCTACAACTCAACGGAGTTAATAAGCTGTTAGTTTATGCTGATGATGAAGTATTATTGGCCAATTGCGAGGAGATACTAAGGTCCAAACACACTCTATTGAGTAACACTAAGAAATTGGGGCTGGAAGTACACTTCAATTAAACCAAATATATGTTTAAGACATAGAAATAGATTATGCAATGTAAATGGACAGCTAAAGACAATGAGAGAAATTTTGAAAAAGTGGCTGAATTCAAATACCTAGGAATAATAGTCTCAAACAGGAAGGAGATGCACAAATATATTAAACATAGGCTCAATTCTGGATATGCGTGCTATTATGCATTGCAGAGACTCTTGTCGTCCCAACTTCTATAAAAAGTTAAACTAAAAATATATAAAACTGTTATTTTTGCAGCTATATTATATGGATGCGGAAACGTGTTCCAAATATTTAAGGTCGATGAAAATATTACGAAAATTTGAGAATAAAATTTTTAGGCAATTTTTTTTTTTTGTGTCAGACAGAGACGAACTTACAGGCAATTGGAGAAGTTTACATAACATTGAAATACATGATTTTTGTAAGAAACCAGGTGTAATAAGTACAGTTAAGCTTCATAGACTGCTATGGGCAGGACATGTAGCATAAATGTGAAATGAGAAAGGAGTTTAGAAGCGACTTGAAAGAAAATCAGATGAGAAACTCCCAGTTTGTAGACCTAGATATAAGATATATTAGTTTAATTAGTTTATTATTTTTAATTAAGTGTAGTAAAATTGAATTAGTAGATATTATTTAAATTTGAGTTAAATTATCTAACAATATGCAAATTGATAATGATTTTCTGTTTTCACTACATTCATACACTTTTAAATAATCTGGGGAAATACTTTACAATAAGCGAACGAATTTTTTTCTGAGTTCCAATCATACACCATGCGCATGCACCAACAAACGCGAAGCGGTTACACTAAGGAATCACGGGATGTAGCCAATATACGCACGATATTTAACGAACCAAAAAGCTAACCGAACACAATTTAAGAACTCTAACCTGTGAAATACCAACCTAAAAGCTAAGCTAACGCAATGTAAGTACTCTAACCTGTGAAAGACCAACCTAGAAGCTAACCTAACGCAATTTAAGCACTCTAACCTGTGAAAGACCAACCTAGAGGCTAACCTAGCGCAATTTAAGTATTCTAACTTGCGAAAGACCAACCTAAAAGCTAACCCAATTTAAGTATTCTAACCTGTGAAAGACCAACCTAAAAGCTAATCTAACGTAATTTAAGCACTCTAATCTGTAAAAGACCAACCTAGAAGCTAACCTAACTCAATTTAAGTACTCTAACCTGTGAAGTACCAACCTAAACGCTAACCTAACGCAATTTAAGTACTCTAACTTGTGAAGGACCAACCTAAAAGCTAACCTAATGCAATTTAAGTACTCTAACTTGTGAAAGACCAACCTAAAAGCTAACCTAACACAATTTAAGTACTCTAACTTGTGAAGGACCAACCTAAAAGCTAACCTAATGCAATTTAAGTACTCTAACTTGTGAAGGACCAACTTAAAAGCTAACCCAACGCAATTTAAGTATTCTAACCTCTGAAATACCAACCTAAAAGCTAAAGTAACGTAATTTAAGCACTCTAACCTTTGAAAGACCAAACTAGAAGCTAACCTAACTGAATTTAATTCCTCTAACCTGTGAAGTACCAACGTAAAAGCTAACCTAACGCAATTTAAGTACTCTAACCAATGAAAGACAAACCTAAAAGCTAACGTTATTCAATTTAAATATTCTAACCTGCGAAAGACCAACCTAAAAATAACCTAACGTAATTTAAGCACTCTAACCTGTGAAAGACCAACCTAAAAGCTAACCCAACGCAATTTAAGTATTCTAGGCTGTGAAAGACCAACCTAGAAGCTAACCTAACTCAATTTAAGTCTCTAACCTGTGAAGGACGAACATAAAAGCTAACCTAACGTAATTTAAGCACTCTAACCTGTGAAAGACCAACCTAGAAGCTAACCTAACTCAATTTATGTACTCTAACCTGTTAAAGACCAACCTAAAAGCTAACCTAACGTAATTTAAGCACACTAACCTGTGAAAGACCAATCTAAAAGCTAAGCTAACGCAATTTAAGTACTCTAACCTGTGAAAGACCAATCTAAAAGTTACGCTAACGCAATTTAAGTACTCTAACATGTGAAAGACCAACCTGAAAGCTAACCTAACTCAATTTAAGTACTCTAACCTGTGAAGGACCAACCTAAAAGCTAACCTAACACAATTTAAGTACTCTAACCTGTGAAGGACCAACCTAAAATCTAACCTAACGTAATTTAAGGACTCTAACCTGTTAAAGACCAACCTAGAAGCTAGCTTAACGCAATTTAAGTACTCTAACCTGTGGAAGACCAACCTAAAAGCTAACCTAATGCAATTTAAACACTCTAACCAGTGGAATAATGTAATGCCCAAAAATAAATAGCAAGTTCTGAAATTCTGAAGTATATGTGTACAATTAATTAGTACGTACAATTTGTTTTGTCTGCACTGGAACATGTCTTTGTTGTTGCATAAAATATTCGTTAAATCAATATGGCTGCCACCTCTTCATGCTACGTGTGTAGTTAAATATCATAGATAAGTATATTGAAATTGTCGTTAGAAAAAATGTAAAAATCATTATAAATGGTGGGAAATAATTTGAAAAATGAAACCCTAAGAATAAAATTTGACAAAAGTTTATGAAGGAATTAAAAAAGTCGCGTCACAGGTTGTAAAGTTTAGTCTAATCTGGCATTAGAAATCAAGTTTCTCCAATTTAACAAATATATATATATATATATATATATATATATATATATTACATAACATCACATCAAAAGCTGCTCTAAAATACGGAAGTGAAATTTGGATTTTAAATAAAAGAAACTCTCATAAACTTCAAGTAAGCCAAATGCGCTTCTTACGATCATTGTTAGGAGTTAATAGACTGGATCACCAAAGGAACACTATTATCAGAGCAAAACTTGGAGTAACAAGTTTAAATGAAGATATACAAAGATACCAACAAGAATGGAAAAATCATCTGAAGAGAATGGCAAGAAATAGACTTCCAAAATTGGCGTTCCAATATACCCAAACTGGACATAGGGACCAAGGAAGACCAAAACATCGGTGGAAATATCAAGACCATCTTCGCTAGGTTTACCGTAGAGGTCACATGGACTAAAACGAATTTGTTCATGATGATGATGTATATATATACACTGCTCAGAACAATTAGAGGAACACTTGTAATAAATCGAATAAGTAATTGTTTTTTAAAGCTGTGATGCTGAAAGTTGGACAATATGTATATTGAATTATTAATTTTATCATTGAATACAAATTGTAAAGATCCATGGCCAAAATACTGAGAAATTACCTCAAATAACAAATATAGAGACATTTTTTATTTTGGAAGGCACTGGCCACTTCTAATTGGTAAGCTTCCTGATGTTGCTATAGTGACGAATGTTGATTATTGCCTTGATTATTGAAGTATCTGACAAAATGAGGCATTTAAATGAGTTTGAAGTGTAACATGCTCTACATATTTTACGACAAGGTCAATCTCTGCGGCAAGTGGCTAGAGAGCTTGGTGTTTCTCCTTCCGTGGTGTCCAGGTTACGCAACAGGCACAGAGAGGCAGGTCAGTATTGTAGAAGACGTGGCCAGGGTCATAAATTTAAAACCAACCCCCAAGATGACAGATACGTTGTTCTTTCTGCTCTTCGACAGCGTACAAAAACTGCAAAAGACCTGCAGAATAACCTTCATATGGCTACCGGAATCCGGGTTTCAGACCTAACCATAAGGAACAGATTAAGGAAAGAGAATATTCGTCCAAAAAGGCCCGTTAAAAAACCACGCTTAACAAATGGGCATAAGGCAGCAAGACGTTCGTATGCTGAAAACCATGGTGATTGGAACCTGAACCAGTGGGAGTATGTGCTCTTCTCGGACGAATCCAGGTATCGTCTTACACGTTGTGATGGTCGATTGAGGGTGTGGGGACGGCCAGGAGAAAGATTTTCTGCAGAGGCTGTACAGGAAATTGATAGATTCGGAGGAGGTTCCATAATCGTGTGGGCCGGAGTTATGTACAACAATCGTACGGACCTTGTACTTGTTCCCCAGCGACTGAATCTTGTCCGGTATATCGAGCACGTTCTGGAAGAGCATGTAGTACCTGCTGCCATTGGAGTAGGCCCTGGATTTCTGTTTATGCAGGATAATGCCAGGGCACATTCTGCGGCTGTCACCAGGGATTTCCTGAGGAGGAATGAAATTGAGGCAATGGAGTGGCCAACGGTCAGCCCAGACCTCAACCCTATTGAACACTTGTGGGATCTTCTAGACAGGAAGGTCAGGAACCGACATCAAGCTCCACAAACTCTGCAGCAACTTGGAGATGCTCTGAAGGAGGAATGGGAGAATATCCCGCAAGAGGAAATCCAGAATCTTATTGGGAGCATGCCACGTAGGTGCCAAAGTGTCATCGAATATCGTGGAGGCCATACACGATACTAACTCTATATAACGAGTGTTTAACTTTGGAAAATAAGCACAAGATGCAATTGCTTACATAGCGAAATTATTTGAAAATTTAATTGTCAGCGTTATTCGTTTGTTTTTACTGACATGAGCAATAAATAAATAAATAAATAAATAACCACAAATAATGTACTTTGTTAATTTCATGTTTTTACCTTTATCCAATGAAGAAATATTTGCATATTTCATAGTGTTCCTCTAATTGTTTTGAGCAGTGTATATATATATATATATATATATCATAATCATGATGAACAAATTCGTTTTAGGCCATGTGGCCTGTACGGTATATATATTCCTAAAACAACGAAATGTAACCATAAATCTACTTGCAGAAGAATTCGCTTAGTTTATGCAGTTCCTTCTCGGCTGGTTTTTTTTCGTAAAGATACGCTTTATCATGGCCTACTCCATTTCTATATCTAATATAATATAAATCCGATCTCGCTACTGCCTACGTTATTTTAGATGGCTTCTCTTGCTTGCATTGTGGAGGCTGTTCATTCAACATTTTCTTTTGTAAGGTTTCCCATATGAATGAATCTTCTTAACCTTCCCACTCACGTAGATTCTAAAATCAATCTCTCCCACAATCTTCCAATATGTCAAGTACATGGGAAAAATATGTCTGAGAAAGTATGTAATTATGTTACATCTAGTAATTCCTTTTTGGTGCCTCATAAATAACTCACTGGCACTATCGAACCCGTAGATTCATGTCCGCGCGGACACAAGCTCTCCATACATCCATATCCTGATTTAATATTTGCTACTGATCCCCTGTATAATTTACTTACCTCATGTCATGGTTAATATTATTCTCCCACCTCATTCTTGGTCTACCAACTGGGCGTTTTCCCTCTGGTATTCCTATAAGAAGCTTCCATGTCCGTTTTTCGTTCCCATTCGTGCACATATCTTGCACATCGGAGTCTACGAGAATTAACTATTGTTATTATATCTGGTTTCCTATAAAAATAATATAGCTATTATAATTATTCTCCATTCTCCTGTCTAAGAACTTAAATCTCGAATGCTTGTAATATTTTCTCCTTCCTTAAAGTAACAGTCCATGAGTCTAAGAGGATAAGTTACCAGATGGCATTGATGTATAGTCCTGGAGGACGAAGATCGGTAGGAAGACCAAGGAAACGCTGGATATGAGAACGGAACAGGCAATACCTAATCCGTGAAAGAAAAAGAAGAATAAGCAGATGATAATGTATTCATTTTTATGTTTAATGCGTTTCAAGGATTCCACTTTATAGACATCTGAGTAGGTTATACTTGCGAGAAGAAATTGTGCTAAAAGAAACTATCAACTAGTATAAATGATTAATTATGAAATAGAAGAAAGGGCTGGAATGGGTTGGGCATGTGTTGCGGATAGATCAAGAAAGAAATGCAAGAAATATTTTAGAAGGCAAACCGGAAAGAAGAAGAAAGGTTGGAAGACAGAAACTAAGATGGTTAGGTAAGGTTGAGGAAGATTTAAGACAACTGAAGGTGAAAAGATGGAGCCAGAAAGCTAGGAATAGAGAATAATGGGCAGTTGTTATGAACGAGGCCAAGGTATTTAGAGGATCATAGAGCCATAGGAAGAAGGAAAAAAAGAAGAAGAATATCTAAATTTTGAAAAAAAAAATGGGTCTGTTGGCCCGTTCCGCTCCCCGATGCAGAATATGCTGCAGGTCGTTCTTCCAACGTCGTTTTGGTCTTCCTACATTTCTTCTGCCTTGAGGTTTATAATGAAGCATCTGTTTTGATAAACGATTATTTGGCATTCTTTGTACATGTTCAAACCAATTACGTTTATTTTTGTGCATTCTCTCGTTTATATTATATATTTGTAATTCATCTCTGATATCTTGACTTCGCTTTAGATCCCTTAGAGAAACACCTGCAACTGATCTCAGAAATCTCATTTCTATTGTCTCAATTTTATGTTTATCAGAGATCGTTACAGGCCAAGTCTCAGACCCGTATGTTAACGTTGGAACGGCTACTTTTTGTAAAATTTCAATTGAGTTTCCCTTGTGCTCTTATTTCTCAAATATCTTCTTATTGAACCACATATCTGCTGAAATTTACCTTATTTCTTCTCCATGTCCAAATTTTGCAGGTACGATATCATGCATCCCAGATAATTGAAACAAGTTACTTGTTCAATTGTGTTTGCTCCAATTACAATTTTTGTCCTTTTATGCTAAGTTCCAATAAATGCCATGGACTTTGTTTTCTGTGTTGATATATTTAAATTATAATCTTTTATTAGTTTCCATAATTTATAAATATCATAGTACATTCACGAATTTAGGTAATTTGTTGACCTGTTTCGGCCTCAAGAGAAACATCATCCAGAAGTCTTTTGAGTGGACGTCCTGGTCTTCTTCTTCCTGCAGGTTGATATCTTAACATTTGTTTGGGTATCCTGTGATCTTCCATTCGATGAATATGTTGCATCCATCTTGACTTATAATCAGAAATTTTGTTTTCTAAAGGTTCCATGTGTAATTCTTCTAAGATGTCTTTATTTTTTGTGATCTAGTAGTGTGTATCCTGCAGTCCTCCGAAGATATCTCATTTCTGCAGATCTAAGTCTCTGTATATCCTTCTGTTTCAACGTCCATACTTCGCTACCATACAAAAGAGTTGGAAGAGCCAGTGTTTTATACACTTTCAGTCTTGAATGCTTTTGGACTAACTGTGGCTTGAAGATAGAATTTATTAACCCTAAAATTCTTAAAAATTTAGATATTTTTGCATTTACATCCTTTTCTTCTTCATATGAGATACTACATCCTAGACATGTAAAATTATTCACCTGCTCCAAAATTTTATTGTCCAGTACAATTTTACTTCTGACAGGATCTACACCTTGAAATGCCATAATTTTTATTTTCTCTGTAGATATCTTCAATCCATATTCTTCTGTAATTTTGTTAAGTTCATACAGACCTTTCTGCAGATTATCTTCCGAATTTACAATTATTATTTGGTCATCTGCAAACAATAGGGTGTTTAATTTTGTATTTTCTGATATTCTTATTCCGAATTTATATTTCTTGTTCCAGCAACATATTACTTCGTTGTAATTTATAAATAATATATTTTAAATTATAAATTAAATTATGAATTATAATTTATAAATAGCACCGATTTATTTGTGAAGAATCAGTGATATTGTGTGAACAGAATAAAAGAGAATAAACAATTTTTGTAGACATATTTGGAATTTATTCAAAGGAATTCCATTAGAAACCGACGCGACGCAGCGATAGAAATAGCAGTTTTATAGGAACATAATGTGGATTACGGAGCTTATCTTGTTGCCGACGCATGTTTTATTTAAAATTCCTAATGGAGTTCAACACGAGAAGAGATTTTTTCAGCATATTTAATTCTTGTTCTTGGAGAAATTCGATAGTAAGTGGAAAGAGTGAAAGGTAACGCCCTCTGGGAATAGAATTCCTAACTAAATAAGAGACTCTATAGAAATCACAATGAATCCTGGTATGTAGTCTTCCTGGAAGGCATTTAAGTCATGTGGGAGATAACGTAGTCAGGGGCCACGTACCGAATTCCGAACATCGTGTGAACTCCCACTCACGGCGCGGCGTGTGGCGACCAAATCCAGGAGGATCTGTTCTCTGTCGCATCGATCAGAAACTGAACACCATTGTGTTTGATTCAAGTTTCTCTTTATCCTCTTTTACATAGGCTAAATATCAACTCTCTCGAGCAATTAAAAATCCAGCAATTGGAATAATAATAATAATAATAATAATAATAATAATAATAATAATAATAATAATAACAGTACTTACTTACTTACTTACTCACTGGCACTATCGAACCCGTAGGTTCATGGCCGCGCGGACATAAACTCTCCATACATCCCTATTCTGAGCTAATGCTTTCCAATCATTCCCTGTATAATCTACTTCCCTCAAATCATAGTTAATGTTATTCTCCCACCTCATTCTTGGTCTACCAACTGGGCGCCTTCCCCCTGGCTTTCCTACAAGAAGCTCCCATGCAAGTCTTTCATTCCCCATACGTGCAACATGTCCTGCCCAACGCAGTCTACGAGACTTAACTGTTCTTATTATATCTGGCTTCCTATAAAGACCATGTAGTTCATTGTTATGTAGTCTTCTTCATTCACTTGTCTGTTCATCTCTCTTTGGTCCAAACATTTTCCTAAGTACTTTATTCTCAAATACTTGTAATCTTTTTTCCTCCCTTAAAGTAAGAGTCCATGTTTCGCACCCATATAATATAACTGGTAGAATAATAGTTTTATATATTTTCAGTTTAACGTTTTTTGAAAGGAGTTGGGACATCAAGAGTCTCTGCAATGCATAATAGCACGCATTTCCAGAATTGTGCCTATGTTTAATTTCTTTGTGCATCTCATTCCTATTTGTGATTATTGTTCCTAGGTATTTGAATTCAGCCACTTCCTCAACAGTATTAATAATAATAATAATAATAATAATAATAATAATAATAATAATAATAATAATAATAATAATAATAATAATAATAATAATAATAATAAAGTTATAATAATAATAATAAAGTTATAATAATAATAATAACAATAATAATAATAATAATAATAAAGTTATAATAATAATAATAACAACAATAATAATAATAATAATAATAGTAGTAATAATAATAATAATCTTTTTCTTCCTTCCAAGTATTAGGCCAAAGCCTGTTACGGTCCTAGAGAAAATTTTCCACCCAGCGTTTCATAGAACGGCCCAGAGTTCTTTGTCCTCTTGGAAACAGCTTTGGGGATCCGATTTGAACTCATTCTTTCAAAATGGTGTTTCCAACTTTACTATATAACCTCTCCTGATTAACTCTTGTTTTTTCGTCTCCGACGCTATTAGGGCATCCGAGGGCTAGGGCGTCTTTCCTTCCTTCCATTCTTTCCTTTATTTTCTTTATTTTCTTTTCTTCTCCAGAAAAGCCTGACCTGAGGCTATAAGATGGCAGCCCCATCACTGATCTTGCCTTCCTTTAGCCAGCAACCGATAGAAGGGACTATTATTATGCTTTCAAGTCTTATACGAGAATTTTCCCGAATAATAATAATAATAATAATAATAATAATAATAATAATAATTTATTTGTATACAGGTTTTGAATGTTTACACATATTTCTGTGCTTAAAGTTTTATTTTCGTTCTCCACTCGTCTCTATCCATCCACTCAATTTCCTCCAGTCCTCTTGTTCTCATTCCAGTTCTTATTTCTTACATCCACGAGTTTCGAGGTATTCCATTCTCTCTTCTTCCAGGTGGACACCATTCCAATGTTTTTCTGGGTACCCTTTCTTCTTGCATTTGTCGTAAGTGCCCATACCAGTTTAGTTGCTTATATCTTATATAATGCACTATTGAATTTTTGGACCAAAGAGAGATGAACAGACAGGTGAATGGAGAAGAGTGCATAACAGTGATCTACATGGTCTTTATAAGAAGCCAGATATAATAAGAACAGTTAAGTCTCGTAGAGTGCAATGGGCAGAACATGTGACACGAAATGGCAATAAAAGACGTGCATGGAAGCTTCTTGTAGGAATACCAGAGGGAAAACGCCCAGTTGGTAGACCGAGAATGAGGTAGGAGAATAACGTTAACTATGATTTGAGGGAAGTAGATTAAACAGGGAATGATTGGAAAGCATTAGCTCAGGATAGGGATATATGGAGAGCTTATGTCCGCACGGCCATAAACCGGTAGTGTCAGTGAGTTAGATAGTTCTTATGAAATGATTAAGGAAGAAACTTCTGGCAGCCAAAACGGATTTATTAAGAAGATGATGTACAAAACGAGATTTAGGTAAGATAAACACGCAAATAAGAGAAGCTATGGGAAGACATAAAGATATAATTAATGGAAAACAGAAGCGACAGTTGAAGTGGTATGGACACACAGAACGGACAACACAAGATGGACAAAGGAGATCTTGAAATGGATACCGCCAGGGAGAAGCAGATTGGGACTGTCCAGACAAATTTGAAGAATGATATACAGGAAGCAATGAAATGAAGGAGATTGGAACATGTTTCCTGGAAGAAGTTTCTTGGGGTTCTTCCTCACCTGTAAGACAAACTTCAGGAAACTGTAAGCCCCAAACAGTCCCCGAACACTATTTGCATATCATAATCATTCCATCATGTGGCTGAATTCAAATACCTAGGAACAATAATCACAAATAGGAATGAGATGCACAAAGAAATTAAACATAGGCTCAATTCTGGAAATGCGTGCTATTATGCATTGCAGAGACTTTTGATGTCCCAACTCCTTTCAAAAAACGTTAAACTGAAAATATATAAAGCTATTATTCTACCAGTTATATTATATGGATGCGAAACATGGACTCTTACTTTAAGGGAGGAAAGGAGATTACAAGTATTTGAGAATAAAGTTCTTAGGAAAATTTTTGGACCAAAGAGAGATGAACAGACAGGTGAATGGAGAAGACTGTATAACAATGAACTACATGGTCTTTATAGGAAGCCAGATATAATAAGAACAGTTAAGTCTCGTAGACTGCGATGGGCAGGACATGTTGCACGTATGGGGAATGAAAGACTTGCATGGAAGCTTCTTGTAGGAAAGCCAGAGGGAAAACGCCCAGTTGGTAGACCAAGAATGAGGTGGGAGAATAACATTAACTATGATTTGAGGGAAGTAGATTATACAGGGAATGATTGGAAAGCATTAGCTCAGGATAGGGATGTATGGAGAGCTTATGTCCGCGCGGCCATGAACCTACTGGTTTGATAGTGCCATCGAGTAAGTAAGTAAGTCTCGTAGACTGCGATGGGCAGGACATGTGGCACGAATGGGGAAGAAAAGACGTGCATATAAGCTTCTTGTAGGAAAACCAGAGGGAAAACGCCCAGTTGGTAGACGAAGAATGAGGTGGGAGAATAACAACTATGATTTGAGGGAAGTAGATTATACAGGGGTTGATTGGAAACCATTAGCTCAGGATAGGGATATATGGAGAGCTTATGTCCCCGCGGCCATGAACCTAAGGGTTCGATAGTGCCAGTAAGTTAGTTAGGTGGTACGGTGTCATATTCTTATGACAGTATTCCTTAATTTGTCTAATTTTGAACATCTTGCTGCTCTCCTCAGGAAGTCCATTTCCATCGACATGTGTTTTTATTCTAAGTTTTTGTTGAATTTCCAAACTGCAGCTCCATATGTGACAGTACTCACTATTGAATTATATATTTGTAACTTATTTTTCCTGGTTATATGTCTGTTCCATAAGACTCCATTCATCATTGCTGTTATTGCTCTACCTTTATTTATTCTGTTCTTAATATCACTTTCTTGTTTCATCATCGTCCTTTCAAGTATTAGGCCCAGTGGCCCGTTACGGTCTCCCGCCATCTCCGAAAAGGTCGACCCACAGACCTTCTGCCTCGAGGAATGTAGTGAAGAATTTGTTTTGCTATTCTGTGACGATCCATGCGCTGAATATGGGCTAGCCAATTGTTTCTGTATTCTTGGAGGTATTCAGATATAGGTACGATGTTTAACTCTCTGGCTATTGTTGAATTTCTTTGGTAGTCTAGAAGGCTATAACCTGCAGTTCGTCGCAGAAATTTCATCTCCGTTGCTGTAATATGACGATCATCCTGAGTTTTGATGGCCCAAGCTTCACTGCCATAACAGATTATGGGTCTAGCGAGAATTTTATAGATTTTCATTGTTGTGTGTCTCTGCACTTTTGATGGTTTAAAAACTTGGTTAATAATTCTTAAAGCTTTATTATAGTTTTGTATTTTAAAGGATATATCACATTCCTCATTATAAGTTAGATTATATCCTAAGTATTTAAATGAATTAACTTGCTCTAATATTGAATTCTGAATACAAATTTTACTTCTTACTGGGAATTTCCCTTGAAAGGCCATAACTTTAGATTTTGTTGTTGATATTTCCATGTTAAATCGTTGGGCTATTATATTAAGATGATGAGTGGAATATTGTAATTCATCTTCATTATTGCCGAAAAGAGCCTGATCATCTGCATATAAGAGTGTGTCTAAAATTGTGTGTCTTGAGAGAGGAATATTACCATGAACTGTCAATCTCCAGTGTCTGATGATAGCATTAATGTGTACATTAAATAGAAGTGGTGATAGAGAGCATCCTTGTCTGACTCCGCAATTTATATGTTTCCAATCTGACTATTCTGTTCCTATTTGTACTGCTATGATGTTATTTTTATACAGATTAAAAATTGTTTGGATCAGTTGATTTGGTGTTCCATCATCAGTTAAGATATCTAAAAGTTTTTGTCTATCAACTTGATCAAATGCTTTGATAAAATCTATAAACTCTATATGTAGTTCTTTATTTGAATTCCTTGTGCTTTTCGATAGGAAGTTTTAAGGTGAAATAACCATCGGCACAGGATCTTCCCTTACGAAAACCATTTTGTTCTTCCCCTAATAAGTTTTCATAGTGTTTTTTTCTAATTTAGATGCTAGAATTTTTGTAAAACCTTTATATCCACTGTTGAGAAGGCTAATGCCTCGATAATTATTACAATCTTTGAGGTTACCTTTTTTAAAAATTGGTATGATAATGTCTATGATGTTATACTTTCTTGTTTATCCTCTTTATCTACTTTTACTCCCCAAACGATAGCGTTAATGTGGGGTGTAAGTTTACTAGGCAGCCTGTAACCTGACGTGGGTAGCAGATAGCCTGTAGGGAACGTTCTAACAAGATTTAGTGCACAGTTAACCAAGAAATAGACATACAAAGAAGCGATTACACGAAAGTGAGAAGGTAGATCTGTGAAGTTAGGAGCGCACCAAGTATATATCGCCTTATTAAAGAGAATACCCAGCAGGCTTTGTGCTGCTGACATGTGCGTTCCTCGGTTAATAACGCTTCCTATGACACATTTATTTATTAACTTCCAAACAGACTCAAACTTCTATTCGTTTCATCCACAAGTTTTTCACAACTTTCTCTTGCAAGGGATAACATAAAAAAAGGCATCTTTATGGCACACAATGTTCTTGAAATATTGACGAGTATCTTCAAGTTTTACAGAACAAGATCATTCAATAACACATCCTTGCAAATAATAATAATAATAATAATAATAATAATAATAATAATAATAATAATAATAATAATAATAATAATAATAATAATATTTTTTTTATCATTTCGGCTTTTACAATGAATAGGCCTATACATTTTTCCGGTACCCATGTTCACAGTTAACTACACATTTGATTCAACACATTTTTCCATTCCTGTCTGTTCATATTTCTTATATTTCCCATTCGCTCTTAGTTTCATTGATTCCGTGAATCCACGTAATATTTGGTCTACCCTTTTTTTTTCTTCCCTGTGGTTCCCAATCCATGATTATCTTAGGTAGTCTTCCTTCTTCCATCCTTCTAATGTGTCCGTACCAATTTAATAGTTTCTTCTTTATAAAATCTAATATTGAATATTGTACTTGCATTTTTTCTTTTATATATGAATTTCGGATTTTATCCTTCCTGGATATTCTTACAGCACGTCTCCAGTAGTCCATTTCAGTGGCGAGCATTTTTTTTTTTTTTTTTTCATTTGTGAATTTAAAGCCCACACATCAGCTCCATAGGTAATAATGCTTCTGATTATTGTATTAAAATAGCTTTTTTTTGTTTCTTTGAAGATATGTTTGTCCCATACTATTCCATTTAGGGCAGATATAGCATACTTTCCTATATTGATCCTGTTTCTTATCTCTGTTTCTTGTTTTCCATCTTTAGTAATTTTAATTCCCAAATACTTATATTCTTCAGTGTATTTAATTGTCCCTAAATTTTCTTCTAGTATTAAATCTTGAGGAAGATCCCCTATTGTCATATATCTAGATTTATCCATATTGATCTTTAAACCCCATAAACTATATTCTTGTATTAATTTTCTAGTGAGGTATTCTATATCTTAAAATTCTTGAGCCAATATCAATTGGTCATCTGCAAACTGGAGTGTATATATTGTTGAATTATCATCTAGTGGTATTCCCATCGGTTTACATTTACTTTTCCATTCTTCAATAGCTTTTATAATAATAATAATAATAATAATAATAATAATAATAATAATAATTGTATTGTAAGCCCATGTTTGCCCTTTACAGAGATTTAGGCGCTCTCCACCAACAGGGAAGAATTTGAACCATACTAATTTAGTTACACTTGTTTTCGTATAGATGTTATTTGAGTGGTCCGTGGTCAGCGTTCCGCCTCATACTGACATCTAGGAAACCAAGATCGGGATGAGTAGATTCCCGGACAACGCCAGATAAACAGCACGGGGTATCTAACAATATATAAATTTCTAATTATTTGTCCTTATAATAATTGAACTAA
Source organism: Diploptera punctata (assembly GCA_030220185.1). Lineage (NCBI taxonomy): Eukaryota > Metazoa > Arthropoda > Insecta > Blattodea > Blaberidae > Diploptera > Diploptera punctata. The sequence continues at coordinate 984,938 of JASPKZ010003814.1, forward strand.
GCAAATAAGCACATTAATTTTCATTTATTTAGGCGCAGCAGCGCACACCGGGTATTAGCTAGTATATATATAATAAAATCTAATAGTAATAATAAAGAGCACAGACTGACAATTTTCTTTTATGTTTTTTAAATAATATATCGTTTTCTCCTTAATAAATGCTGATTTATGTTAGGGTACTGTCTATAGGCAGGGTCCAGACCGCAGTAGGACTAATTGCTGGAGAAATAATGGGCCGCTAGGGGTTGAGATTGACGTCACCACTACGTAATTACCTGCATCCAAACTGAAACACTCGACAATTTTACAAGGTGTCAAGTATGACTTAACAGGGAGCTGGTTGTCACGTGTCGGTCAATACCACAGCTTCCACAACACCTGCAAGTGTTCCATGAACCCAAATCTTAATGATTAGAGACCGGATGTTAGGGGAAATACCTATAGTTATTTATTATAGATATTGTAAAAGTGACTTCATATAAGTTCATACCAACGACCCTGGAGTTGTTTTCCATAAAGTTCATTTTGCCTATAAATGCCTATTTCAGCTTACAATGCCTATAAATGCCTATTTGCAATTTTTCTCGAAATTGACTCAGTATTTCAATGAAATTAATTGAAATGGGCAAACGTCATAGCACAATCATTTCATAGATGTTTTCAAGTGTTCTTTTTATAAATTCTCTTAGAATATTTTAGGGTAAGGGTGGCAATAACCCGATAACCTAGCAGGTAGAAGGTTTCCTCCTCAATGCACTCCCGTTAGGTACATATTGTATTTTTCCACCTCATGCATTCCCGTTAAGCGAAATAACCCTAAGCTATTGCCCATTGTATTATGCTCCGGCTCTACGGCTTGGAGAAAAGTTATTTGCTTCTTTTCGATACAAATATTGCTGAGTGGCAAAGAGGGTCCTGCTCTTTGTAAAAAGGCAAAACAAATCCAAAAGCATCTCTGATATCTTCACATGTTACTGATATCATATGTTTATATTCTTAACGTAAGACTGTAAAAAGTTATGTTATAGTCAATCTTTTGTAAGAGCCTATTTTGAATATTTAGCGCCTATATTAATGATTTTTAATGCCTTTGTGCCGGCCTTTTTTTAATTTTTTAAGTGCCTAACATTCGGACCTATTAATAACTAACTAACCAACTGACACTATCGGACCCGTAGGTTCACGGCCGCGCGGACATCAGCTCTCCATACATCTCTATCCTGAACTAATGCTTTCGAATCATTCCCTGTATAATCTACTTCCCTCAAATCATAGTTAATGTTATTCTCCCACCTCATTATTGATCTACCAACTAGGCGTTTTCCCTCTGGTTTTCCTACACGAAGTTTCCATACAAGTCTTTCATTCACCATACGTGCAACATGTCCTGCCCATCGTAGTCTACGAGACTTAACTGTTCTTATTATATCTGGCTTCCTATAAAGACCATGTAGTTCATTATTATGTAGTCTTCTCCATTCACCTGTCTGTTCATCTCTCCTTGGTCCAAAAATTTTCCTAAGTACTTTATTCTCAAATACTTGTAATCTCCTTTCCTCTCTTAAAGTAAGAGTCCATGTTTCGCATCCATATAATATAACTGGTAGAATACTAGTTTTATATATTTTCAGTTTAACGTTTTTTGAAAGGAATTGGGACATCGAGAGTCTCTGCAATGCATAATAGCACGCTTTTAAACGGTTGTAATGGGGAAAATAGATGGATGTACTATTTTAGTTTAGAGTCAGGTGAGAAATGTTCCATATTCAAATATAACTGGAATATAAATGAAGCAATCCCGGCCTTTGTACACATGTCGGTCGTTAATCCATGTATGACACAACGCATCCCCGTAATTATCTGCTTCAAAAGTACATCATGCATCAGACTTAATCGCTTTGTCTTCTCCACATCAAATGCCAAAGTACACAACAGGTGAGCGAAATTAAAAACATAAACAAAAACATATAATTATATTTACACTCCCTACCTTATACAACCCATCTCCGTGCAAATCGTCACTGATTTCTTGTCATGCGTAATATTCGTCACACAATAAAAATTAGGCTATATATATATATATATATATATATATATATATATATGATGTGAAAAGATAAATGAATGCTTGAGTCGGGATTTGAACCCGAGTCTCTAAACTCTGTACGTTTAGCGCTCTAACCAACTGAGCTAATCAAGAATTCCAACACAAACATCCATTTTTCTTATATGTGAATTGAGAATACTACATATATACAACACTCATTCATGAATAAATATATGTTATCAAAATGCAATACCATTAATTATTAACAATTATATATAAATTAATTAGTGTATAATGCTGTTGTGTTATTATTTAATTGTAATATTAATGTGTTTTCTTTATGTAATTGTAATGTTAATGTTTTTTAGTGTATAATGCTATTGTGTTATTATTTAATTGTAATATTATTGTGTTTTCTTTATGTAATTGTAATGTTAATGTTTTTAGTGTATAATGCTATTGTGTTATTATTTAATTGTAATATTATTATTGTGTTTTCTTTATGTAATTGTAATGTTAATGTTTTTTTAGTGTATAATGCTTTTGTGTTATTACTTAATTGTAATATTATTGTGTTTTCTTTATGTAATTGTAATGCTAATGTTTTTAGTGTATAATGCTATTGTGTTATTATTTAATTGTAATATTATTATTGTGTTTTCTTTATGTAATTGTAATGTTATTGCTGTTTTTGTTGTTTATTTTTCTTTACACTAGTACCAATTATTACTTTATTGTAACGGACTGTCAACAGCACGTACGGCTTACTGCCCGTGCGACCCATATTTGTAAATAATATTGTAAATATCTTACTTTTTGTCTAATAAAGTCCTACTACTACTGCTACTACTACTATATAAGAAAAATGTATGTTTGTGTTGGAATTCTTGAGTAGCTCAGTTGGTTAGAGCGCTAAACGTACAGAGTTTAGAAACTCGGGTTCAAATCCCGACTCAAGCATTCATTTTTTCTTTTCATATCATATTTGCCTTCATTGTCAAATGTCAAAAATATAGTTATAACATCTAAATATAGCCTATATATATATATATACTAGCTAATACGCGGCCTAAATAAATAAAAATTAATGTGCTTTTATGTTTAGTTGAATAAGAGAAAACATAATTATAAATTTATATTTTTAGATACCTCGTCCTGATTACCCGGCGTTGCCCGGGAATCTACTTATCCCGATCTTCTTGACATATATGAGCTGGAATACGAAAATTAATGTGTTTTATGTAGGTTAGATACCCCGTGCTGATTACCCGGCGTTGTCCGGGAATCTACTCATCACGATCTTCTTGGCATAATGAGCTAAAAAACAAAAATTAATGCACTTCTTATGATTAGTTGAATAAGTAAAATGAAAAATAATTATAAATATATATCGTAATTATTTTAAGATTCCCCGTGCTGACTCCCCGGTCTTGCCCGGGAATCTACTTATCTCGATCTTCTTGGCATAAATGAGCTAAAAGACAAAATTCGTTATTGTGAGTTATCCGTAAAAGAATACCCGACATAAGCTGCTATGCTTGCGCAAGAATCTACACACTTGTCTCGACTTCTTGGCATCAATGAAAGACAAAAATGGTTATTGTGAGTTATCCGTAAGAGATAAACATATGCTGTCGTGGACATTTTTGTAGAGCTTTTTGAGATATTCAATTATATGTACATTAATTTTGCGTATTTGTTATGGTTTAGGCAGCGTAAGCCATTTCGTCCAAAGAGCTATTTTTTCACGTCTTCCACTACAAAGGATAATTCTTAAGGGTGTAGGAGTTGAGCATCACAACTCTCTTATAGTCTATGTTCATCCCGGGGAATCTCCTGAACATTTTGCTAAAAACCCCATCACAATCGGATCAACGGTATAGCCGCCCATAAAGTACGAAGAAACAAACAAACACACATTAATTTATATATATTAGATAAGGAATTAAATTGGTATGGGGACGTACGACGAATGCAAAATGAAAGGTTACCCAACTGACATCTAGTGGCCAACATGACAATTAAGCAATTTTGTTTAAAGAAAATAGGGTTTAGAGCATTCATTTTTCTTTTCATATCATATATATATATATATATATATATATATGTCCACCGCTGTGGTCTCGAGGTAGCGTGCTGCCTTGTCACGCAGCGGGCCCGGGTTCGATCCCCGGTCGGGGCAGTTTTTCTGGGTGAGGTTTTTATCGGGGTAAGACAAATGCCAGGAAAACTTTAAGGCCCAAACGTTCCCCGAAATCACATGGCCATGATCATCACCCTTATCATCATCCTGCATCGGTGTGGAAAGCAACGGGAAGCTACCACACCTACAATTCCCTAGTAAAGCTGCAAGCATAGCATGAATATGCTATGATTGCAGTGAAGGACCTGCCTTCGGGCAGAATTACTATGGAATGGATATATATATATATATATTCATTTATTTACTTATTTGATCATGGTTATTGTCGATGTCTACTGTATAGGATCGGTGATGATCTGTAAACATTAAAAATATTAATAAGAACAACCTCAATAGGTTCATTATTTTAATTTCTCTAAAATGCTGTAATTGTACATCTTCTAATGAACATAGGAATACTTTGTAAATAGCAGTGATTTAACGTGGAAATGAATTAGTGTTTATTTATATCGCCAGAGAGAGTTATTGTGTCGATAAAATAAATACAACGGTCAAATGTTCCCATGGGTTTCACATAATCTGCTTGTATTAATGATAGACACATACATGTCACGGGCTGCAATGCAAACATTACGTACATATTGCTAAACTCTGGCATTCGTTCTCTAAGCAAGTCAACTAAGCCGGCGACAAATATTCGCTACTAAATTACATTGTTTGGAAAACTTTTTATCAATGTTCGACGTGTCACACCATTAGTGTAAACATGACACAGGCCTACCAGCGTTAAACGTAATTTGTAAGTTTATGGAACATAATCCTGGCACTGCAGTGGACCATAGAGTTAAATTAAATGCAGTGTGACAAAGAGTAATAATAATAATAATAATATAATAATAATAATAATAATAATAATAATAATAATAATAATACTTTATTTATTCTGGCAGAGTTAAGGCTATAAGGCCCTCTCTTCCACTCAACCAGCACAAATACAAATAAATATTTGACAAATATAATATACACTATACTAATTATAAACAGTTAAAGATACATTAAATGTAGCAATGTAAATGTCATGTACAAACAACATTTTATAGGGTAATAACAATAATAATACTTACGATAATAATAATAATAATAATAGTAATAATAGTATAAACATGATAAATTATACGAGAAACACCAATTAATTCCCTCAGGGGTCCTCATCTAGGGGATATGTGGATGGCGACCACAAGGTGCCCAAGCTGAGCAAAACATTTCTTCCACTTACTTGTGTTTTGCACTCTTTTAACTTTGCTATCTAACCTCTCTTGGTTAACTCTTGTTTTTTTTTTACCCCGACGCTATTAGGGCATGCGAGGGCTAGGGAGTCTTTCCTTTCTTCCATTTATTCTTTCCTTTATTTTCTTTTCTTCTCCAGAAAAGCCTGACCAGAGGCTATAAGATGGCAGCCCCATCACTGGTCTTGCCTACCTTTGGCCAGCAACCAATCGAAGGGACTATTATTATGCTTTCAAGTCTTATACGAGAATTTCCCGGAAGGATCAAACTTATGACGACCAAAGCATGAACATTGAAAGCAGAATAACGGCTTGTGAAATGAGATTCATGCGCAGAACAGCGGGTGACACCAGATGGGATCGGAAAAGGAACACCGGTATCTTAAAATAATTGGAGACTACACCAATTTTGGAATATATTAAACAGTACCAACTAAATTGGAAACACCATCTTGAAAGAATGAGTTCAAATCGGATCCCCAAAGCTGTTTATAATTATATACCAAGAGGACGAAGATATCTGGGCCGTCCTATGAAGCGCTGGAGGAAAAATTTTCTATAGGATCGTAACAGGCCTTGGCCTAATACTGGGAAGGAAGAAGAACAAGACACCAATTAGTATATATACCTTACACTGGGTAATAATGAAGTCGAGGTTAGAGCAAATATAAATTTAGATTTCTTTCAAAAGATGCCAATGTCCGGCAGCCCCTTATTTCTTGTGGTAGGGAATTCCAGTTGCGAGAAGTGAAGATGGTATATGACATGGAGTGATGTGATGTCCTATGTTGCGGTATATTAAGTAAGAGACTATGTTGTGATCTTGTGTTTAAGTTATGGTTTGAGGATAGATACTGGAAACGAGATGATAAATAATTGGGAATCGAGGTATGTAGGATCTTAAATAGGAGAATTAGACAGTGCGATTTTCTTCTCTCTTTTAGATGTAGCCATGACAATTCGTGGAATAATGGAGAAATGTGATGGTATTTTCGAACATTAAATATGAATCTGATACACATATTATGGACACGCTGCAGTTTGTCCGACAATCCGTCACTTATGTCAGTTAGTAGAACGTCACAATAGTCAAAATGCGGCATCACTAAAGTTTGAATTAAAATTATTTTAAGAGCTGTAGGAAGAACATTTTTGAGACGCTTTAGGGAATGCATTATGGAAAACTTTTTATCAATGTTCGACGTGTCACACCATTAGTGTAAACATGACACAGGCCTACCAGCGTTAAACGTATTTTGTAAGTTTATGGAACATAATCCTGGCACTATAGTGAACCATAGAGTTAAATTAAATTCAGCGTGACGGATAGCAGTGTTGAACGTATTTTCAAGGAATTAAAAAGAAACTACTAATATCAAAAACCCAACAGTAAATAATAGTTTTAAAAAATTAAAACAACACGCTTTATTAGAAAACTGAACTAAAAAGTGAAAAATAATTTTAATTTCTAACACGATTGGGATAAAATTAAAGTGGTCCTTTAGAAGTATACAAAGTTTCAAGTTGACCCAATGATTCTAAGTGGGTGAAAATCGTGTTCAAAGATTCCGTTACATAGATACAAAGACACTTTTTTTTTTTCTGACGATTCTGGCCAGGAGTTTAGAAAAAAAAGAAATTATTGTATTGTTACGGGTCCTTTACAAGTATACAAAATTTCAAGTCGATCCAATGATTTTAGGTGGGTGAAAATCGCGTTGAAAGATTCCGTTACATAGATAGATAGGTAGATACAGGTCAAGCTAATATAAAGCGTGTAAAAACTAAAACAACACGCTTTATTAGAAAACCGAACTAAAAAATGAAAAATAATTTTAATTTCCAACACGCTTGGGATAAAATTGAAGTGGTCAACAAAAAAATCATCTCCAACACATCTAGAATAAAACTAGAGTTATCTACAAAACAAATAATTTTACCAACAAAAGCGTGGGGTGCTTTTTATGTTTTTTTTCGTTTTCATCTTAGAGACTTTACTTTTACCAATATCTGTTTATTATCAAATATATTAATTGATATAGAGCACCCCACGCTTTTGATGATAGAATTATTTTTTTTGTAGATAACTCTAGTTTTATTCTAGACGTGTTGGAGATGATTTTTATGTTGACCACTTTAATTTTATCCCAAGCGTGTTGGAAATTAAAATTATTTTACATTTTTTAGTTCGGTTTTCTAATAAAGCGTGTTGTTTTAGTTTTTTAAAACTATTATTATTTTTTTATTTTTTAGTTTGGTTTTCTAAAAAAGTAAATATCTTTAAATTCGATACTATTGTAGTATGAGCTTGTCCCGCGCCGTAGCCGAGCGGTTAAGGTAGGAAGCCTTGGCGCAGAGCTACGGGACCTGCGCTGGTTCGAGTCTCCATGGGGGAAGACATTTTCAGATGGTATTTCGGCCTGTATGGGACCGGTGCCCACCCAGCATCATGATGCATTTGGGTAGCTACAATAAATAGCGGCTCCAGGTTGAGAAAACCAGCTATAACGGCTGGGGGACTCGACATGCTGACCACATGTCGCCCATACAATGGCTGATCATCATCTACCTCTGTGATTGACACATGTGGATGTGAGGCCAGCAACCGGCTGGTAGGCTAAGGGCCTTGTAGGCCTGTCGCACCAGGAGTAGTAGGAGCTAAAAGTAATACACTTATAAAAAATCTTCCGGGCCGGATTTGAACCAGCAACCTATGGATTACTGAATTTATATACCACTGCAGTCCACCACTCTACCCCCACAACCAGACCCACTCACATACCCCCACGCTATACGTAAACATTCTCTCCCCTCCCAACCCTTCCCCCACCCCCCGGCTCTCTCCCGCAAACCGATTATACCGTACCTTTATTTATATTTGATGTCCCCCATTATCCTTTTGGGCCAGGATCTGTAAAACAAGGTGAAATTATTGTATTGTCATTTGGTCCGTTTATACAAGTCTACAAAATTTTCAAGTCGATCCATTGTTTTTAAGATCGTGCTGATGGATTCCGTTACATAGATATATACAGGCCTCAAGTATTAATAACTGTATTGAATAACTTACTTATCGCACGGATGATTTAGTCTTAAGACACCATGATGAGGAATCTGTTACTAAATTGCGCTGCTTTCAAACTAAATGCAATTTGTAAACGCGATTATAATTTTAAAATTTCAATACGTAATAAAACCAAAAGTAATGGCATTTTTGTGGAAGAAGAAATACTCTGCGCGCAAAAAAAAATATGTATAGAGACGAAATTATTGAACAAGTATCCCACTTTAAATATTTGAGGATGTGACATCAGCTAGGGGTATGCATAAAGACATTGAACACAAAAATGCATCGTTTTCAAGGTATTTGTGGTACAATAAATAGGACATTGAATAACAAAGTCCATAAACTAAAGCCATAACAAACAAATTAAAATTTATATAAAACAAGGGGCTAGTCCATGTCCTTTTGTATGGGAGTGAATCTTGGTTACCCACTACCAAACAAGAAAGGGTCAAACTGTGCGCAAAGCAGCCCGAGATGAATTTTTTTAAGAAGAGTAAAAGGCGGCACTCGAATGGACCAGATTAGAAACGAGGATCTTCCGTGAAGAACTGCAGATCTACTCCATAAAAAAAAAGATATTTAAACAACAAGATACAGTGGAAAGAACATGTAGAAACATAATGGAAGAGGAAGGAGAATTACCAAATAAAATCGTCCATTATTTTCCAAGAGGAAGAAGAGAGAAGATATGTCGGACGGTCCTCCGGAGAGATGGTCTTAGATCTATCTATTCGTGAAACCGGAACAGCAACTCTTGCCTAAACCAGGACTGTGAAGAAGAAGAAGAAGAAGAAGATATTATCCAGAGTCAAAATCTCTTAGAAGAATAAGGAAGGCTTACAACTGAATGGTATTAATAAAGCTGTTAGTTTATGCTGATGATGTGGTACTACTGGCCGATAGCGAGGGAGATACTAAAGGCCAACAACGCAAACACTATTGCGTAAACACTAAGAAATTAGGACGGGAAGTAAATATCAAGTTAAAAACTAAATTATATGGTCCACACGTGGAAATACATTAGATAATGGAAATGGACAGCTAATGACAAATGAGGGGGAACTTTTGAGGAATTGTCTGAATTCAAATAACCTAGGAACCATAATTCACCACAAATATGAAAGAGATGCAGAAAGAATATTAAACATAAGGCTCAATTCTGGAAATGCGTTCTATTATGCATTGCAAGAGCTTTTTTGATGTCCCAACTCCTTTTCCTTTCAAAAAAAAAACGCTAAGCTGAAAATATATAAAATTATTCCTAAAAACCTAAGCCAGTTATCTTATAGTGGGTGCGAAACAATGTACTCTTACTTTAAGGGAAGTAAGGAGATTACAAAGTATTTGAGAATAAAATTCTCTTAGGAAAATTTTCGGACCAAAGAGAGATGAACCGACAGGTGAATGGAGAAGACTACATAACAAATGAACTACATTGTATTTAATGGAAGCCCGATTATAATAAGAACAGTTAAGTCTCGTAGACCTGCGATGGGACGGACATTTTGCGCGTATGGGGAAATAAAGAAGCCGTGCATGGAAACTTCTTGTGAGGAAAGACCAGCAGAAAGGAAGCGCCCAGTTGTTAGACCAAGAATGAGGTGGGAGAACAACATTAACTATGATTTGAGGGAAGTAGATTATACAGGAAATGATTGGAAAGCATTAGCTCAGGATAGGGATGTATGGAGAGCTTATGTCCGCGCGGCCATGAACCTACGGGTTCGATAGTGCCAGTGAGTAAGTAAGTAAGTATATACAGGTCAAGCTAATATAAAGCGTGGAGAAAAGAGGAAAAGGTCTAAACATGTTTTGAGAGTGGTAAATATTTTTGTGAAGCGTCTATAAGCTGCATAGGATTTTCGTTTTATTACTGTAAGTACAGTTAAATGTTGATTTCAGTTAATTCTGTTTAATATTAACAATTATAACTTAATTAGTTTTCGACATATCATTTTATCTGTCAATACAACCTGAAATATAAAAAATTGAAACGATTGTCGTCTTTTAATTTATTAGCCTGTAATAAACAGCTGACAGAGTTCGCGTGTACTTCTACACATGCTGCGCTGAATAATACATTTTATTATTAATTTTGATAATTTTCCTCATCATTGAGGCTTTTCTCCAACCAATCTCCGCAATTAACATGAATTAAATACAAATAAATAAATACATAGGTTGTTTTTTTAGTTTTGGCAACTATTTATTTGTATGGGGATCCCAATAGGCAATAGATTTTTGCTGACATTACAATTTGCAGATGATCAACTGGTTTTAGCGCAAGACAATTTTGATATGGAATTCATGATAAAAAGGTTGAAAAGCACATATGAATCATGGGGTCTCACAGTAAATTTACAAAAAACAGAATATCTGGCAATAAATAGCAATGAAAGAGAAAATTTAGTATTGGAAGATGGAATCCAAATAAAGCAAGTGAAACAAACTAAATATTTGGGAATGATTATGGATAACATCGAAGGTATAGGCAAAGAGAACATAAAACATAGAATTGAATTGAGTAGCAAAATAATATCATCATTAAATTCCATATGGTGGGATAAGCATATTTGGAAAGACACAAAAAAATATATTGGTAAAACATTGGTCGAATCTGTTGCAATGTACGGAAGTGAGGTATGGACAATCAATAAGTACTACAAGAATAGACTAATAGCTCTAGAAATTGATTATTTACGAAGAAGTGCCAGGAAGTCTAAATTAGAACGTGTCACAAATAAGGAAATTAGAAACAAAATGGAAGCAGAAGAAAGCATAATTGAAAGAATTGAGGAAAAGGAATTAAAGTGGTTAGGACATGTTTTAAGAATGGAAGATGAGCGATGGCCGAAGCAACTATATGAATGGCATCCTAACAGAAAGAAGAAAAGAGGGAGACCAAGGTTAACATGGAAGGAAAACATGAAGACAGTAATGCAAGCTAGAGGGCTAAGCATCGAAGATGCCCAGGACCGTAGGCTTTGGAGGTTTGGCACGGGAAGACGGCAACAGCTGTAAAAACCCGAAGATAGAGAGATACATAGCATACATACATGGTTGTAAGTTTTAGAGGCCTTCGGTGTGGTCACCAGCATTGCGTACAATGTATTCCCAGCGATGTGGTAGCCGTCGAATGCCGTCGGCACTGCCTAATCTCTGGATGGTGCGTAGAGAGTGATTAACTGCACTGAGACTGTCGTCCACAGTAAAAGTAAAGTAATCCCACTACAGGCCTCGGGAGGCCCTTGGGGTAGTAGGAAGTTAAGGCTCCTACTTTTTCTAGACAATCGGCACTTGATGTCAGCCGGGTTGTCAGCCCTACGTGACGGCCGCCTTTACCCCCAGAACAAGCGTCTGGTACTCATTTCCGTTAGAGGCTGAGTCGACCCCAGGGTCATAGTGCCGCCAGAATGTTTGGGTCAGTTTAAAAATCCTGACCCCACCGGGACTTGAACCCTCGACCTTCTGGCTTGTAGCGCGGTGCCTTAACCACTACGCTACGGCGTGCCCCCAGAATGTCGTTCACTGTTATGAATCTCTTCCTTGAGTTTAGGAATGAGATCGAAGTCACAGGGACTTATGTCTGGAGAGTATGGAGGGTGGTAGAGCACCTCCCAACCCCAGCAGACACTGCCCCTAGGCACATGTGACACATTTTCGTGTCCTCTAAAGGCTTGTACCCACTTTGCCAGTGTTCGGTATTGCAATGTATCTGCACCACAAGCCTCTCGCAATCCTTGATGACACTGTAGTGCGTTTCTGCCTCTAAACATTCTATCTTCAACCAGATTCTCTGCTCCTGCTTTGAAAACTTGTACTACGTTATACTGCGACGCCTAGATCTAAACCGATAACTTTGGGATCATTGTTACATGAGGAGGGAGGGGGGAGAGGCGAATCCATATGCTCGGACGGAGGGGAGGCACTGAAATTACATGTGCAATAAACAGAATTGTCAACCCTAGTTTTATTTGGATTCCACACTATTGTTGCCAAAACTAAAGAAACAACCCTTGTATAAATTCTCGTATAAGACTTGAAAGCATAATAATAGTCCCTTCGATTGGTTGCTGGCCAAAGGAAGGCAAGACCAGTGATGGGGCTGCCATCTTATAGCCTCTGGTCAGGCTTTTCTGGAGAAGAAAAGAAAATAAAGGAAAGAAGAAATGGGAGAAAGGAAAGACTCCCTAGCCCTCGGATGCCATAATAGCGTCGGGGTCGAAAAAAACAAGAGTTTCACTGGGCAGTCCTATGAAACGCTGGAGGGAAAATTTTCTATAGGATCGTAACAGGCCTAATACTTGGAAGGAAGAAGAAGAAGAAGAAGAAGGAGAAATAAATATATATGACTACGGACTTACAGACTATCAGTTTGCAACAAACATACACAAATTTCCCTTAATTGAAGTTCTCCATCGTTCTCTGTCCTCTGTGTCTTCATCCGTTACACCAAATTTCCTCATCGAATTTTGAATGTTGTTCTTGGTCTTCCTTTTCTGTTCCTTCTTTCGATTTTCCATGCATAGACGGCCTTCGATAATCTTCCATCCTGCATTCTTCTTACGTGTCCATACTATTTTAGCCTTCTGTGTTCAATCTCATCCATTATTTCTCTTTCTGTATTCATCCTTTTTCTAATTTCTGTATTTCTAATTGTTTTCCAGTCGAGATTTTCTGGCAGCTCTTCTCCAAAAAATCCATTTCAACTGAAGTTATTCTGTTGACATGTTGTTGTGTCAATGTCCAAACTTCCGATCCATATAACATTATACTTTCTAGTATGGATTTATAAATAAGTTGTTTTGTTATGTTAATGATGTTTTTACTCCATAATATAGAGTTTAACATTCCTATGGTTTTTCTGCCATTACTAATCCTTTTTGCTATTTCTTTATTTGATGTTCCATCTTTCTCTATAATTGATCCCAAATAACTGAAACTATCGCTCTTCTTTACCTTTACCCCATCAATATATAATTCATCTGGGTCATTTGTTAAATGCTCTGTTTTGTTTTTGTTACTAATACATAAGGGGCACGCCGTAGCGTAGTGGTTAAGGCACTGCGCTACAAGTCGGAAGGTCGAGGGTTCAAGTCCCGGTGGGGTCAGGATTTTTAAACTGACCAAAACCTTCTGGCGGCACTATGGCCCTGAGGTCGACTCAGCCTCTAACGGAAATGAGTACCAGACGCTTGTTCTGGGGTAAAGGCGGCCGTCACGCAGGGCTGACAACCCGGCTGACTTCAAGTGCCGATTGTCCAGAAAAAGTAGGTGCCTTAACCTCCTACTACCCCAAGGGCCTCCCGAGGCCTGTTGTGGGATTACTTTACTTTTACTTACTAATACATAATTTAGAATTATTGATAATTGCAAATTAGATACATTCCAACTTTAATTCTACCCCCCTTAAAAATAAAACTTTACAAGGATAATAAAACCAAATGGAGCTTTAATAAATTTTATAATCTTATCTTGGGAAGTTAAATGTCAAAATGTGTTCCTTAGGCTGGACAGACAATAGTAGAATTCATTGTTTGCCTACAAAAAAGTTGCTAAACCAGGGCATTTATTTAGAATCATTTAACGTTTTAAAAATATTTTCTTGAGAACTACCTCAAAAGCTACGTTTCTTCGTAATTCTCTGATATTCCTGTTAAGTTTTTCATAAATAATATAGGACCAAGAACCTTTCAATGGGATATGTTGTTAGTTTAACACTATCGTTAGCAACCGTGATTTTCTGAGAAAATCTGTTCCTTAACAGAAGTTGTGAAATGAGGTTGATGCTGACGGAATTATTTTCTCAGGCGTTTCGGAAGAACTTTTAACAAATCACTTTGTTTGCACCGATACTGTAACGTAGAATTGAATTTTAATAACAAGTGAAGGTGCAGAGATGGGGGCAGGGCGGAAAGTACGGTAATTGAATCTGCCAGCATCCTTTGTGGTGCCACAGTGGATGTAACGGGAAATATAAAATGTACGTTAATTGGAGATCAATTAGAGTCTACCCAATGCTGTATTCAGGTACCTCCGCTTTAATCAAACCCTATTCAAACTTTGTCTCACTCATAATTGTATAATATTATTTAATATCTAGTTTATTTTTAATGAAGTTTTCTATTTTTTTCAAATTAGTACAAATAGGAATGAAATGCAGAAATAAATTAAACGTGGGCTCAATTCTGGAAATGTATGCTATTATGTAGGCCTATTGTAGGGACTCTTGTCTTAACTTCTCTCAAAAAACGTTTTAGGCCGGCAACAGATGCCTACAAAGAACTGCTGTGGGAACTCAGCGATAAGAGAGAACAGATATGGCCTGAGTTCTACGCAACGGATGCGATGATCTACAGGGAATGGACAGCAGCCAGATACGACCTCAGACGCACCGTGACAAGAGTCGCGGTCCATGGTTTCCATCACAAGATATGCACAATAGTGAAGGGCCATAATCCAGAAGAAAAATGCAAGTGCAAACTGTGTGGGTCGCACTGCGACAGATATCACCTGTTACAGTGTAAAAATATAGGAACATCGATAACAGACTTCTGTAAGACATGAAAACAATTCTATCTACGTGGCCATTGGTTGCAATAATACCTATTATTATTATTATTATTATTAAAAAAACGTTTAACTGAAAATACAGTAAAACCTGTCTATGAAGGAACATGGAGGTTCCTTAAATATAGTTCCATCTTGGCAGTTTTCCTTCTTATAAAGGGTTCCCAAATTACAAGCTTGAAATTTCTCACGCAGTGTAAGGGTTTTACATGCACGCTTTAAAGACATAACGTATTGACTGAAATACAGACAAAATAGTGTATGTAACACAGTACAGTTTGCACGACAATACAAAACAACTTTATTACACAAAAGCGAGAAGGAAGACTGAAGAGTTTCCCAACTCCCTCGCAGGTAACGTAAGCAGCCAAGGAAAAGCGAAGGATTCCCCGCTGTCACACATAAGCAAGGGCATCCCCGCAATACAATGGCAACACAAGAAGGTAAAACGATATAATGCAGAAAGCGCCATATGCAGAATTTTTACGTGTGGTCATTAATACTGTAATTAGAACGTGCTTAAGAATAATTTTCCGTCTTACTGAGGTGAAAATTAACTATTGGTACTTTAAAACCCATTCCGTTTCTGCGTTATGAAGGTTTACGGCTTATACCGGACGATTTTTCATATAAAATCGTACAGTTCTGGAAAATTTTTCCCGTCTCTATAGGTCTCCTTCTTATGAAGGTTCCGGCTAAGAGAGGTTTTACTGTATATAGAACTGTTATTCTGCCAGTTATATTATATGGATGCGAAACATGAGCTCTTACTTCAAAGTAGGAGAGAACATTACGAGAATTTGAGAATAAAGTTCTTAGAAAAATGTTTGGACCAAATAGTGATGAACAGACAGGTGAATGGAGAAGACTACATAACAGTGAGCTGAATGGTTTTTTATGGGAAGTAAAGTAAAGTAAAGTGATCCCAGTACAGGCCAGGAGACCCTTGGGGCAGTAGGAGGTTAAGGCTCCCACTTTTTCTGGAAAATCGGCACTTGATATCAGCCGGGTTGTCAGCCCTGCGTGACGGCCGCCTTAACCCCAGAACAATCGGCTGGTACTCATTTCTGTTAGAGGCTGAGTCGACCGCAGGGGCATAGTGCCGCCACAAGGTTTGGGGCAGTTTAAGAATCCTGATCCACCGGGACTCTAACCCTCGCCATTCCGGCTTGTGGAGTAGTTCCTTAACCACTACGATACGGCGTGCGCCAGGTGTAAAAATAATAGTTAAGTCTCGTGTACTGTGATGTACAGGACACGTGGCACGAATGGAGAATGAAAGAGGGTGTCAAAGCCCGTCTCCTGTTAAGTGGTAGCCAGATGTTTTTGTAGGCCGACTACAATCAATGAAACTGTAATAAAAACACCTGCATAACTTCATATTCTTAAATGAAAGTAAACTAAACTGTGATTGGATGTTAACAAAAATAACTTGCTTATTTAACAAATCAAATTAAACCTTATATCTAAAGAACTATTAACCAATAGAATTTAAATATAACATCATGTGATGTAATAATGTTCTCAAAATTATAAAAGAATTACACTGATCATTCTGCTTATAAATTTCATCAAAGATAGAAGCAAGAAGAGCTCTCCTGATAAAATTTAATATTTAACACAAAAAGAATAATTGATTTAAGAAAATAAATATATATTTTTTAATTGACGGTGAAAAATAATGCCACCTACATTTACTTAATCTGCTGAGAACTAAAGAAGTGAATACATTTGCAATTATTTCTACAAGAAACTTTTTTTTGTGATTTTGAAGTATTTTCCTATCCAGTGTACCAACTTCCGACCCTAAGTACAGAGAAAATTCGGTAAATTTTGCTTAGAGGCCTTTTCATTCAGACTTAAGGATCTTTTACGAGCGTGAAAATCTTCAGACTCGGGACCCACGGTTTAAAGTCCCTCCCGGAGGACTTGCTCCTTGGATTTTTCCATCCTAAAAAATCCATCGACCTCGGCCGGGTTTGAACCCGCGACCCTCGGGATCAGAGGCAAGGAGCATAACCACTAGTCCATCGCGGCCGATAATAATAATAATAATACTACTACTACTACTACTACTACTACTACTACTAATAATAATAATATAATAATATTATTATTATATTTATTATTCCGGCTTTTACAATGAATATACATTTTTCCGGTACCCACGTTCACAGTTAACTACACATTTGTTTCAACACATTTTTCCATTCTTGTCTGTTCATCCATATATGTTCTTCTATTTCCCATTCCCTCTTAGTTTCATTGATTCCCTGAATCTACGTAATATTTGGCCTACCCTTCTTTTTCTTTTCCCTGTGGTTCCCAATCCATGATTATCTTAGGTAGTCTTCCTTCTTCCATCCTTCTAATGTGTCCGTACCAATTTAATTGTTTCTTCTTTATAAAATCTAATATTGAATATCGTACCTGCATTTTTTATTTTATATATGAATTTCTGATTTTATCCTACCTGGATATTCTTGCAGCACGTCTCCAGTAGTCCATTTCAGTGGCGAGTATTTTTTTTTTTAATTTGTGCATTTAAAGCCCACACATCAGCTCCATAGGTAATAATGCTTCTGATTATTGTATTAAAAATAGTTTTTTTTTTGTTTCTTTGAAGATATGTTTGTCCCATACTATTCCATTTACATATTCCTATATTGATCCTGTTTCTTATCTCTGTTTCTTGTTTTCGATCTTTAGTAATTTTAATTCCCAAATACTTATATTCTTCAGTGTGTTTAATTGTCCCTAAATCTTCTTCTAGTATTAAATCTTGAGGAAGATCCCCTATTGTCATATATCTAGATTTATCCATATTGATCTTTAAACCCCATAAACTATATTCTTGTATTAATTTTCTAGTGAGGTATTCTATATCTTCAAATTCTTGAGCCAATATCAATTGGTCATCTGCAAACTGGAGTGTATATACTATTGTTGAATTATCATCTAGTGGTATTCCCATCGGTTTACATTTCTTTTTCCATTCTTCAATAGCTTTTTCAGTATAAATATTATACAATGTTGGAGATATACAGCATCCCTGTCGTAATCCTTTATTTGTTTGAAAACCTTTAGACAAGTAATTTCCCATTTTTACTTGCACATATGATTTTGAATATAGTTTTTGAATTGCTTCAATAAGTGTTTGATTTATTTTTTTTAGTTTTAAGACTTTCCATAATGTTTATGTAGGAATAATAATAATAATAATAATAATAATAATAATAATAATAATAGATAGATCATCGGTTGATTAATGTTTTTGACATCGTCCGATTCCTAATAGCCAATTTTGTCGGTCCATCCAATCTCCTGGTTGTAGATGTTTCTCCTTCATATATAAACATATTCCCTGACTCCAGGAGGTTTTAGGTCTTCCTCTGCTTCGTCTTCCCTCAGGTTTCCATTCCAAAACAGATTTTGGTAGTCGATCCTCTTCCATTCGCTGGACATGTCCGTACCATCTTAATTGCTGAGTTTTAATATAATCTAAAATAGTGTCTTCAATCTTCATTTTCTCCCTTATAACTGAGTTTATAATTTTTTCTCTTCTTGAAATTTTTGCGGCCCTTCGTATAAAATCCATTTCCGTTGCCAAAAGGTACTTATTTGTTTTTGTTGTTAATGACCAAAGTTCTGCTCCGTAAGTAATGATGCTTTTAACAATTGTATGATATATATTCATTTTATTTTTATTACTTATATTTTTATCCCACAATATTCCATTGAGGCAAGCAATTGCAAATTTTCCTTTATTATTTCTATTTCTTATTTCCTCTTCATAACTCCCATTTTTATTTATTTTAATTCCTAAATATGTGATCTCACTACAACATTTTAATAATAATAATAATAATAATAATAATAATAATAATAATAATAATAATAATAATAATAATAATAATGTTACATAAGAAGAGGAAAAAGATTTTAGACAAAAATTATAAAATTTAACATAGTAACAGGAATTATAAATAATATTTTCAATAATCCTTTATGGGACCCAAATCCATCTTCAAAATGTTACCATCACATTGACAACTCACATGAAGGGAATTATTTCTTCATATGCAATTTTTTTTCTGATTCAGTACTATCTTTATATGAAGCTTACAGCCAATCCATTTTTATCTGTGGAAAGAAAACGAGATAGGGTTTCATGATTGAGGGATATCGGGAGATGTTACAGAAACGAAGTTACTTGGGAAACCTTCTATTAAAACTTTGGCAGGATGTTGTTAGCTAAGAGTATAGAATTACAACATTACCTCCCTCACTTGTTTGTTGTATTTCTGCTCTCATTACATTAACCTCTGCTGCATAAATTAATAACAATATTGATTTCCTTGTGTGGGCTCCAAATTTACATTTTTATCTGGAACTAAAACTCATTTTAAATGCAACATCCTGGAAAAATGGAACAAGTAATTTATTATTGCTTTACCTCGTTCATGTTGCTCTGTTTTATCGCCTACATAACTTATCTGATATGCTAAGGAGGAACAAAATGCCATTTTTATATTTCTATGTATCATTTCTAATTCCTTCGAAAAATTGAAAATACAGCAGTAATAATAATAATAATAATAATAATAATAATAATAATAATAATAATAATAATAATAATAATAATAATAATAATAGTGTTACATCCATCCTTCCATAGTAATTCTTCCCGAAAGCAGGTCCTTCACTGCAATAATTACATTTTCATGCTATGCTTGCAGCTTTACTAGCGAATTGTAGGTGTGGTAGTTTCCCGTTGCTTTCCACACCGATGAAGGATGATGATGATGATAATGATAAGGATGATGATGATGATGATGATGGCCATATGATTTCGGGGACCGCTTGGGCCTTAAAGTTTTCCTGACATTTGTCTTACAGGTGAGGAAACACTCAGATAAAAACCTCACCCAGAAAAACTGCCCCGACCGGGGATGGAACCCGGGCCAGCTGCGTGACAAGGCAGCACGCAACCTCGAGACCACAGAGGTGAACTAATGTTACATAAGAAGAGGAAAAAGATTTTAGTCAAAAAATTGTAGAATTTAACAGAGTAACAGTAATTATAAATAATATTTTCAAGCCAAACACAGTACAGCAAAACACACGAACTAGAATTAATAAAACACTGGTCAGACCCATATTATGTTACGGCAGTGAGGCCTGGACAATTTGCAGTGTAGATGAACAAAGACTAACTGCGGCAGAAATGAAATTTATGAGACGTACTGCAGATTACTCAAGAACAGATCAAAAAAGGAATTCTGAGATTCTCAAAGAATTACAAACAGGATCAGTCATGGAATATGTACAAAAATACAGAAACAACTGGAAATCTCACGTAAGAAGAATGAGCAGAAAAAGAATATCACCTCAAATCTAAAATTACCAGCCACCAGGCAAGAGATCATTGGGCAGACCCTTGAAACGTTGGATTGAGACTGTAACAGATCGCTAGGTCTATCACATGAAAGGAAGAAGGAGAAAAGAAGAATATGTTTTGTTATGAATATCCCACAATATAGTGATGAGATCCCAGAAGAACTGACAAAATCAGGGGGAGAAAATTGATGGATAAGCTCCGCCGGAAAAAGAAGCTCTTCCAGATGAATGGAAATAATTGATTATCGTACCAATCTATAATAAAGGAGATAAAACTGATTGCAACAACTACAGGGGCGTTTCATTACTTTCAACTTTGTACAAAATTCTAACAAACATATGATCCCTATATTGATGACATTCTAGGAGATCATCAATATGGATTTAGAAGAAACAGGTCTACAACAGATCAGATTTTTATGTAAGACAGATTTTGGAAAATAAATGTGAATACAATGGTTCTGTACATCAACTATATGTAGACTTCAATTAAGAGGGAGCAGATTTTTATGTAAGACAGATTTTGGAAAATAAATGTGAATACAATGGTTCTGTACATCAACTATATGTAGACTTCAATTAAGAGGGAGCAGATTTTTATGTAAGACAGATTTTGGAAAATAAATGTGAATACAATGGTTCTGTACATCAACTATATGTAGACTTCAATTAAGAGGGAGCAGATTTTTATGTAAGACAGATTTTGGAAAATAAATGTGAATACAAGGTTCTGTACATCAACTATATGTAGACTTCAATTAAGAGGGAGCAGATTTTATGTAAGACAGATTTTGGAAAATAAATGTGAATACAATGGTTCTGTACATCAACTATATGTAGACTTCAATAAGAGGGAGCAGATTTTTATGTAAGACAGATTTTGGAAAATAAATGTGAATACAATGGTTCTGTACATCAACTATATGTAGACTTCAATTAAGAGGGAGCAGATTTTTATGTAAGACAGATTTTGGAAAATAAATGTGAATACAATGGTTCTGTACATCAACTATATGTAGACTTCAATTAAGAGGGAGCAGATTTTTATGTAAGACAGATTTTGGAAAATAAATGTGAATACAATGGTTCTGTACATCAACTATATGTAGACTTCAATTAAGAGGGAGCAGATTTTTATGTAAGACAGATTTTGGAAAATAAATGTGAATACAATGGTTCTGTACATCAACTATATGTAGACTTCAATTAGAGGGAGCAGATTTTTATGTAAGACAGATTTTGGAAAATAAATGTGAATACAATGGTTCTGTACATCAACTATATGTAGACTTCAATTAAGAGGGAGCAGATTTTTATGTAAGACAGATTTTGGAAAATAAATGTGAATACAATGGTTCTGTACATCAACTATATGTAGACTTCAATTAAGAGGGAGCAGATTTTTATGTAAGACAGATTTGGAAAATAAATGTGAATACAATGGTTCTGTACATCAACTATATGTAGACTTCAATTAAGAGGGAGCAGATTTTTATGTAAGACAGATTTTGGAAAATAAATGTGAATACAATGGTTCTGTACATCAACTATATGTAGACTTCAATTAAGAGGGAGCAGATTTTTATGTAAGACAGATTTTGGAAAATAAATGTGAATACAATGGTTCTGTACATCAACTATATGTAGACTTCAATTAAGAGGGAGCAGATTTTTATGTAAGACAGATTTTGGAAAATAAATGTGAATACAATGGTTCTGTACATCAACTATATGTAGACTTCAATTAAGAGGGAGCAGATTTTTATGTAAGACAGATTTTGGAAAATAAATGTGAATACAATGGTTCTGTACATCAACTATATGTAGACTTCAATTAAGAGGGAGAAGTTATATAGTATCCTGCTGGAGTTCGGAATTCCTAAAAAATTAGTTAGACTTATACGAATGTGTCTAAATGGCACAAAGAGTAGTGTGCGCGTAGGCAAACAGTTTTCGGATACTTTTGAAATCCACAATGGGTTGAAGCAAAGGAGAGTCACTATCTCCTCTACTATTTAATTTTGTACTAGAGCATGCCATTAAATCTTTAGATAATGAAGAAGGTCTGCAACTCAATTGTATTAATAAGCTGTTAGTTTATGCTGATGATGTAGTGCTACTGGCCGATAGTGAGGAGATACTAAATGACAACACGCACACACTGTTGAGTAACACTAAGAAATTGGGACTGGAAGTAAATATCAATAAAACTAAATATATGGTCAGACATAGTAATTCATTATATAATGGAAATGGACAGCTAATGACAAATGAGATAAATTTTGAGGAAGTGACTGAATTCAAATACCTAGGAACAATAATCACAAATTGGAATGAGATGCACATAGAAATTAAACATAGGCTCAATTCTGGAAATGTGTGCTATTATGCATTACAGATACTCTTGTCGTCCCAACTCCTTTCAAAAAACGTTAAACTGAAAATATATAAAACTATTATTCTACCAGTTATATTATATGGGTGCGAAACATGGACTCTTACTTTAAGGGAGAAAAGGAGATTGCGAGTATTTGAGAATAAAGTTCTTAGACAATTTTTGGACCAAAGAGAGATGAACAGACAGGTGAATGGCGAAGACTACATTACACTGAGTCTAGTTTGGCTGGGTTATTTTGAAATTCTGGTCAAATAATAGCTGGATCCATAACATCTCAAACCAATCTAAAACTCACTTCGAGTGTTTTAAGCTCATTACTTGGACGTCGTTATGCATCAATCGGCTATGCGCCATTATGTAAATTTCGAGAAAATACGTTTACAGTTTAAGTCAATCTTCACTATTTATTGTAGCGTCAAACTAACAATACTGGATATTGCAAGTAATTTTTCCTTGTATGGCATTTCTGCATTAACAATCTAAGAGCGGGAACCTTTGCAGCTTAGCTGCATGATGCGAAATTTAGATTAGCATTTATGAAGATCTGGTTTCATACCCATTTGTTGCAAAACATAGAATCTCTCATAGGACTGATGGTGTTTACATTTTTCTTTAATAATGCAGCTATATTTAAAGATTGCGTACACTTACTTCATGAGCCAGTGCAACAGAAAATCTCAATTTGAAAAAAAAGGCGCTTAGCCGGTTAATACACATCATCGTCAAATTACACTGGTCAACATGATTTTTGTCTCATGAGTACCAATAGTTGCACTTAATGCAATTTTTTTTTATCGTGTTTTCAAATATGTATTCGGAATTTCTCCATCGCCCACAGTTTTTTTTAAATTTCAATTTCAATTAATGGATTTAAATATTTATTTTTTTAATAAACCTAGATTTCTTCCCGGAAAATCTTGGCGCAGTGAGCGATGAGCACAGGGAACACTTTCACCAGGAGATTTCAGCTATGGAAAATATATATCAAGGCAAATGGAATCCTAATATGCTGGCCGATTATTGTTGGACCATCAAGAGGGAAGCTCCACAGCCGAAATATAGCAGAAAATCGTCATTTCTTACTTTCTAGGTGAGTCCAAATGTTCGAATATTGTGTAGTTACGAATGTAGAAAATATTAAAGTGTTTGAAATTATAAATTCCTGTCTCTTGGAAACCTTGCGTGATGGAGAAAAACCGATATCATATTTGAATTCAGGAGAAAAAATACTATCAGAATCACATATTTTTCTTTCTGAGACAAAAAAAAAAGAATTTATTTTTTATATTCAGTGTTATTACATAACCATGTGAGGATTTGTGTTTGAATCAAAACTAACTACAAGAAGACAAAAATAGACTAAAAACAGGAGCAAAATAATAAGAAATATAATTAGAAGTTAAAGGGGTTTTTGAAACTTATGCGTACTTATTAAACGGCCTTCTTCTGGGAACGCGGGTCTTAAATGCGCGTGATATCGTTTCTAAAGGGTAATGTCCTATAAAATCGATTTATTTCTGAAGTAGAAGGATTCTGGAAGATAGGGTTATGTATTTTTTATTCTTTAATAACCCGAGAAGATATGACATGCACAATTCTATGTCACATTATTTCAGTATTCAAATATTTAATTTTCTTTGCTAACAGACAGTAGGAGAGAGAGACCTTCTTAATATTTCAAATAATTGCTTTTATCTCTATATCATGACATACGCGCTGCTATCAAAAACACTTATTTTTTACAAAATTCCGATAAAATGAAGCTATTGAGTTTGTTCTCATGAGAATACCTTTTCAAAAAATATACAGAGGCACCGATAATGACCAATACATACTGAATGAGTACTACAGACTTCTAGTGTAAAGCAGAATTTTAATATTATAATAAATATGAAAGTTAAAATTAATAATTTTGTATTTTAAAATTCTTTTAATATTTAAATATAACTTAAATAAAGAAAATCATCTAAATAATTCATTGTTAGTTATTGTTGAATAAAAATGTCTCGGTAACAATTAAAGAAATTATATTACATAACAGTTTTTGTAAACAATGCTTTTAAAAATTGTTTTAAAACATTGTTGTCAAAATTTTAAATCCTTCTGTTATAACTGTAATAAGAGCACGCCGTAGCGTAGTGGTTAAGGCACTGAGCTACAAGCCGGAGGGTCGAGGGTTCAAGTCCCGTTGGGGTCAGGATTTTTAAACTGACCCAAACCCTCTCGACCCTAGGGTCGACTCAGCCTCTAACGGAAATGAGTACCAGACGCTTGTTCTGGGGGTAAAGGCGGCCGTCACGCAGGGCTGACAACCCGGCTGACATGACGTGCCGATTGTCTAGAAAAAGTGGGAGCCTTAACCTCCTACTACCCCAAGGGCCTCCGGGTCTGTTGTGGGAACACAAAAAAAAATAACTGTAATAAGAACACCTGCCTAACTACATATTCTTAAATGAAAGTAAACTAAACTCTGATTGGATGTTAAAACAATATATTAATTTTCTTATTTAACAAATCAATTTAAACCTTGCGTTTAAAGAACTATTAACCAATAGAATTTAAAATTACCATCATGAAATGTAATAATGGTCTTAAAATTATAAAAGAATTACACTATTAATTCTGCATACAACTTTCAACAAAGATAGAAGCAACAAGAGATCTCCTCATAAAATGTAATATTTAATACAAGAATAATAATTGAATCAAGAAAAGAAAATAATTTATTTTTAATTGACGGTGAAGAATAATACCACCTACATTTACTTAATCTACTGGGAACTTTAAGAAATGAATAAATGTGTAGTTATTTCTACAAGAAACATTTTTTAGTGATTTTTAAAGTGTTTTCCTATCCAAAGTACCAACTACCGATCCTAAGAAGAGAATCCGGCTCTACCGAAAATTAAACACAACCTGAACCAGTAATTCTTTTCGGGACACAAATCCTTCTTCAAAATGTTACTACAACATCGGACATGAAGAGAATTACTGTTTCAAAATGTCCCCACAACGTGGGACAAATCAATTTACTTCTTCGAGTGTAGTAGCGGGGACTTAGATACAAAAAACTAGAGCTTAAAATAAATTTAGCTGTGAATTCACTTTAGAATCACTTAAATATTTCAATTTTCATCACGTTCTTTATAATAGTTATTATTACGTGCAATAATTCGGATTTTCACGATCTAAATTGTTAATATAACCTCTATAAAAATGCGGGAAAGTACTCATAAAATTAGCCAGACTAATTAGTAGTTATTTTTGAAATTTGGGCCGAAAGAGAAATTTCCAAGAAATACGGCTACCAGATTGTATATATAGTGCATGATCGTCAGCAGATAGCGCATGCGGGAGATAATATAAAACATTTGTAGCAATTGATTATAATATTATAATGATATTGTGTAAAGAAAAATTAATGAACCAGGAATCGAACAGTGGACCTCTAGTTCTCCAGACTAGCGTGCAGCCCACTACTCCATTCCACACCTGGCACAAGCATCAACAATTCTTTCCACATATACAAATCTATAATTCTCGTTTCGTCCGCTGTCAGGTAGATAGCACTACCATCGCCAACGGCCGGCTTCATTTAGATGTATCTATATTTGAGAATTTTACACCATCACTTTTTATAAGTAGTAAACGATGTTATTTAACATTTTACAATTTTTTTCTAAAAAAATCCTTTGTTAAATAACAATTGATTATACCACGAAAAAAACTGCTGTTTTCTCTTTCTAAAACGAATTATTTTCCAAGAAATGACGTTGCAGAAAAATATAATTGACATATTTACATCATAGGACATCAGAAATTAATTAATACCTATAATGTTAATATAAAATTATAGAATATTCACCTGAAAGGTCCGTCTCCTCAACTTAATTATCATTTAACTGTAGCGCTTTCGGGACTTGTCCCATCATCGGCAGGATTCAAAACTGGTGTTTCACTGAAGATCTACCTATAATGTTGATTATAAATTTCTCCACTAGGGTGCATTCTTACAGTAATACGGATATTTGGCAGTAAATAATATGATCTGGTTGCAGTGATGAACAAAAGAAGCAACTGAAGCGTACGAATCGTTTCTCATTTGTTTCCAAACATCGGCGCATACATTAAATATATAAATATTTTAAAATAACTATAGTTAAATAATGATTTGTGAGTAAACAGATTAATTTTATTCGTTAAATAATCCTAACAAATGCCACTCTTA
Organism: Diploptera punctata; assembly: GCA_030220185.1. Lineage (NCBI taxonomy): Eukaryota > Metazoa > Arthropoda > Insecta > Blattodea > Blaberidae > Diploptera > Diploptera punctata. The sequence goes on from JASPKZ010003814.1 coordinate 1,012,077, forward strand.
ATTTTCAAATTCTCTAGATACTTTTGGAAATCACTCGTGGCATCACTTATGACAATTTCTCCATTTCCGCTACTTTGTTTTAAATAACTAATGTACCACAAGAAATAAGGGGCTGCCGGACATTGGCAACTTTTAAAAGAAATCTAAATTTATATTTGCTCTAACCTCGACTTCATCATTACCCAGTGTAAGGTACACACACACACACACACACACACACACACACACACACACACACACACACACACACACACACACACACACACACACACACACACATATATATATAAATATATATATATATATATAAATTGGTGTTTCTCGTATAATTTATCATATTCATGCTATTATTATCATCATTATTATATTATTATTATCATTATATTATTATTATTATTATTATTATCGTAAGTATTATTAATGTTATTATCGTATAAAATGTTGTTTGTACATGAAATTTACATTGCTACATCTAATCTATCTTTAACTATGATGATCTTGAAGAAGATTTTCGGGCTGTAGGCCGTGGTCGTGAGGCTTGTAGTTCCCCGACGTTTCGCCAGAGACTGCGTCTGGCATCCTCAAGGGTTGTCTTGAGACTGGCAATTCTGTCCGCTGTCTGTCCTATTTATACGTTCACCGGGATATGTTCGTAAGTTGTATCTGTAACCCTTGAGGATGCCAGACGCAGTCTCTGGCGAAACGTCGGGGAACTACAAGCCTCACGACCACGGCCTACAGCCCGAAAATCTTCTTCAAGATCATCATAACAACTCCGGCCGTGAAAGTCTACGTGAATACAGTATCTTTAACTGTTTATAATTAGTATAGTGTATATGTATATTTGTCAAATATTTATTTGTATTTGTGCTGGTTGAGTGGAAGAGAGGGCCTTATGGCCTTAACTCTGCCAGAATAAATAAAGTATTATTATTATTATTATTATTATTATTATTATTATTATTATTATTATTATTATTATTATTTTTATTATTATTATTATTATTATTATAAAAAATCCTATAACCCGACTGCAGCGCTCCTTAACAATTACAATTGTGAATCTAAACCACCCAGGGATCAACTCAATGACACAAAAAAAAAATTAATCGAAATCGGTCAAGTCGTTTAGGCAGTTCTTAATTTCGGTTTTCAAGTAAACCTCCTCTTCTAATTATCGGATTTCGCTTATCAGTGATCTTCGTCCTCTTGGTATATAATTATAAATAGCTTTGGGGATCCGATTTGAACTCATTCTTTCAAGATGGTGTTTCCAATTTAGTTGGTACTGTTTAATGTATTCAAAATTGGCGTAGTCTTCAATTCTTTTAAGATATCGGTGTTTCTTTTCCGATCCCATCTGGTGTAACCCGCTGTTCTGCGCATGAATCTCATTTCACAAGCCGTTATTCTGCTTTCATGTTGTTTTCTTAGTGTCCATGCTTCACTACCATAGGTCAACACTGGTCTAGCCAAAGTGTTATATAAACGTAATCTGGTGTTTTTTTGTACAAGGGATGGTTTCATAACTTGATTAATAATTCCTAAACTTTTATTATAACTAGTAACTTTTTCAGGGATATCCTTTTCATCCTAGATAGAGAGATAATATCCAAGATATTTAAATTGATTAGATCTCTGTAAAATTTTATTCTGGAGACAGATTTTACTTTGTATGGGGTCCTTCCCATGAAATGCCATAATTTTAGTTTTGTTAATTGATATTTCCATATTAAATTTGGCAGCTATTTTTTGTAAATTATAAATTGATCGTTGCAAATCATTTTCGGAAAGTGCCAGAAGAGCTAAATCGTCTGCAAAAAGAATAGCATCGAGTTTGAGGTTCCTATTAATGGGTATATATCCTCGTTGTGTTTTCCTCCATTCATTTATTAATTTATTCATGTATATAATGAAAAGCACCGGTGAAAGTCCACATCCCTGTCTTACTCCAGTGTTGATCTTTTCCCAAGAAGATAATTTGCCATCTTGTTTAACAGAGATTTCATTATCTTTATAGATGTTGAAGATATTAGTAATATATTGTTGTGGAATGTTATCATCAGAGTTTATATTTTTATCAATTTTTATTCTTAATTAAAACAACAAAACTTGTGTAGCATGTAAGGTAATGTTAGGCCTAATTCTGTAGTGTAGGAACATTTAGTTATGCAATACAATCAGCTACTGAAATTTCCTTCCTTGCGTCGACAGTTGAATAACGACAAAGTTCTAACATAACTAGATACTGCACCTCGTTCACAGTTTACAGGTTTCGCTCTATCATCTTATTACCCAGCATGCATTTCATTGTTAACACAAGTTTTAATTGAATCGGTCAGTTTGAATAAGGGTTATTTCCATTTAAAAAAAACTAACAGGAGAAACAAGCAAATAAATAAATAAAACATTACATTCAGTAAACTCTGCTAATTTCTTGATACTAAGCTTTTTGTCTATTATACGAGTACCTAATATTATGAAAATGTCTGGTTAGAGTCTTAGGCATATTAAAGTTAAGGATATATGAATGAAATATCTATGCTGAGTTGTCCTATATATATATATATATATATATATATATATTAACGGGGGCTTCTAATATAAAACCGGACCGGCCTCACGGAGTTTCACCCGGCACACAGTGCTGTCTCTTCCTCCCGCAATTCACCCTGCCTGCCACCCGTCCTTGAACTGTTTCTTACCTTATAGAAAATGCAGCAAATATTGTCCTCCTGCACACGTGCTATGGGATCACCTTGGTTTAGACAATGAACACGTGTACACTTGTAAGGTTTGAGTTTTAACAATTTTGTTGCTCTATGTGCAGAAGATACTGAAATCCCAACTTGTTGTGCTAATTTCGGTAATGATTTTTGTGGTGAACGTTCCAAATTTTCGCCAATTTCGTCTAATTTTTCTTCGGTGAGAACCGTACGCCTTCGCGTGTGTTTATTATTTTGTACTGAACCAGTGGTCTCAAATTTGGTCACAAGATCGTGGATTGTCGATCTGGAAGGAGGTAATTGTCCAGGGAAGTTCCGAATAAATTCCTCGCGAACGCGACGAGCTGATTCGTATTTATAATAACATTTACACACATAAATGCGCTGCTCTAATGTCAGCTGACGTCTCATCTTGTCGAACGATAGTAAACTGACTAGTTCAAGGACGAGCGGCTGGCAGAGTGAAATGCGGACGAGGAGAGAGCGCTGCCTGACGGGTGAAACCCCGTGAGGCCGGTCCGGGTTTATATTGGAAGCCCGATATATTTATATATATATATACATATATATGTGTGTGTGTGTGTTATAATTAAATATTTAACATTGAGCACTTGCAAGCTTAATAATGAGTATGCCTAGGACACTAAATGCCTGGATGGCGAGAACCATCAGTGTGTGAATCGCATTCGCCTGGTTGCGTAACGGATAAACACGCTGAGGTACAGACTCAGAGTTCCGGGTTCGAATCCCGGCCCGGAATGTATTTTTCTTATCCTACCATTCTATCTATCATATATCTCTCTATATATTACTCTCTCTATATATCTCTTCCTTATTACTAGATGTCGCGAGACACCTCGGTCTTCCCTGTCATCTAGTAGCTGATCTATAACATGTAAGCAAATTAAAGAGAACATTTTTATAGATACGCCGTGCTGATAACCCGGCATTGCCCGGGAATCTACGTATGTATTTTGCATAAAAGAGCTGAAAGACAAAATTCGTTATTTCGGGTTATCCGTGCTGCTGCTCTGCTTGCCCGGGAATCTACTTATCCCGATCTTCTTGGCATCAATGAAAGAAAAAATGGTTATTGTGAATTAGCCATATAAGTTAAACATATGCTGTCACGGGCTTTTTTGTAGAGTTTTTTTGAGATATTCAATTCTGTGTACATTAATTTGGTGTATTTGTTATAGTTTAGGCAGCGTAAGCCATTGAAGCGTACAGAAAGCCACTTTTATTTTACTTTTTCACTACAAAGGGTGATTTTTAAGGGTGAAGGGCTTAAGCATAAAACTCCCTTATAGCCTATAACATTCCCGAGAAAATACTGAACATTTTGCAAAAAGCCGCATCACAATCGGATGAACGGTACGGCAATGCACGCTTGCCCGGGAATCTATACGTTGAGTCCAAGTTCTGTGTGTTTGCGGGGGGTAGTGTGGGGAGTGGGAGGAGGTACACTTCCCTGCTTCTCATAGTACTAACAGCAGAGACAGCAAATTCCTTTCAGACACACGGAGCTGGGTCCCGAGCAGTACTTATCTCGATCTTCTTGGCATCAATAAGCATATAAATAATTATATTTGAATTCAAGAGAAAAAATACTATCAGAATCTCATATTTTTCTTTCTTTCTTATTTACTTACTTACTTACTTACTCACTGGCACTGTCGAACCCGTAGATTCATGGCCGCGCGGATATAAGCTCTCCATACATCCCTATCCTGAGCTAATGCTTTCCAATCATTCCCTGTATAATCTACTTCCTCAAATCATAGTTAATGTTGTTCTCCCACCTCATTCTTGGTCTACTAACTGGGCGTTTTCCTTCTGGCTTTCCTACAAGAAGTTTCCATGCACGTCTTTCATTCCCCATACGCGCAACATGTCCTGCCCATCGTAGTATACGAGACTTAACTGTTCTTATTATATCTGGCTTCCTATAAAGACCATGTAGTTCATTGTTATGTAGTCTTCTCCATTCACCTGTCTGTTCATCTCTCTTTGGTCCAAAAAATTTCCTAAGTACTTTATTCTCAAATACTCGTAATCTCCTTTCCTCCCTTAAAGTAAGAGTCCATGTTTCGCACCCATATAATATAACTGGTAGAATAATAGTTTTATATATTTTCAGTTTAACGTTTTTTGAAAGGAGTTGGGACATCAAAAGTCTCTGCAATGCATAATAGCATGCATTTCCAGAATTGAGCCTATGTTTAATTTCTTTGTCCATCTCATTCCTATTTGTGATTATTGTTCCTAGGTATTTGAATTCAGCCACTTCCTCAAAATTTCCCTCGTTTGTCATTAGCTGTCCTTTTCCATTATATACTGAATTTCTACGTGTGACCATATGTTTAGTTTTACTGATATTTACTTCCAGTCCTAATTTCTTAGTGTTTCTCAATAGTGTGTGCGTGTTGGCCTTTAGTATTTCCTCGCTATCGGCCAATAGTACTACATCATCAGCATAAACTAACAGCTTATTAATACCATTCAGTTGTAAGCCTTCTTCATTCTCTAAAGATTTAATGGCATGCTCTAGTACAAAATTAAATAGTAGAGGAGATAGTGCATCTCCTTGCTTCAACCCATTCTGGATATTTTTCTTTCTAATAAAAAAAACTTTTTTGTTGCTCAGTGTACGTTACTTACTGGGGGGACCTTGATAATGAAGTTATAGGAGAGAAACTTATTGTTCAGTTTGTCAATAAACATGGGAGTAGAATGCTATTAAAAATTGAAACGCACCAATAGCTATGCGTGTGTCTATAATAAGAGTTTCGTGATCGCATTAAGAATTCCGAATGATACATCTTGCCATCATAAGGTAAGGTAATCACTTCCCAGCAGTACTCTCTCAGCATTTATTCATAACAACGTATGGTAGAGATGTCCACACAGTCTGTCAGTAGATAAACAAATTTGATTCGCAGGTTTGACGTGGATTCGCTTCAGAATGAATTATCACTGAGCAACAAAAAATAAACTCTTTTTTTTTGTCTCAGAAAGAAAAATATGTGATTCTGATAGTATTTTTTCTCGTGAATTCAAAATGATATCGGTTTTTCTCCATCACGCAATGTTTCCGAAAAACAGCAATTTATAATTTCAAACACTTTAATGTTTTCTACATTCGTAACTACACAATATTCGAACGTTCGGACTCACCTAGAAAGTAAGAAATGACGATTTTGTGCTACATTTCGCCTGTGGAGCATCCCTCTTGATGATTCAACAATAATCGGCCAGCATATTAGGATTCCATTTGTCTTTATATCTCTTTTCCATAGCTGAAATCTCCTGAGTTAGCTCATTTGGTTTTATTTTACAATGGACAAATGGACGAAAAAACGTTTATTAAAAATTAATTATATAAACCATTAATTGAAATTGAAATAAAAAAACTGTGGGTGATGGAGAAATTCCGAATAAATATTTGAAAACACGATAAAAAACTGCAGTAAGTACAACTATTGGTGCTCATGAGACAAAAATCAAGTTTAGCAGTGTGATTAATAGAAATTGTTCAAAATCTCTCATTAATTGATTTATTTGAACTATTTAACTCATGTCGCAAATTGTAGTTAATGACCAATCATGTTACAATGAACTCTGTTTTACAACCAATCACAGTCGTGTTTCACCAAATATTTATCAATATTAAATTTACCATATTAAAGAAAGCTCCTCCTTTTTAATATTCTGAACAGGCCTGACCATTATTTTGCAGTGACTGACTCTGTAAGATATACGGCTACCAGATTGTATATATAGTGCATCGATGTCAAGACATAGCGCTTGCAGGAGTTAACATAAAAACATTTGTAGCAATTGATTATACCACCAAAAAAAAAAAAAAAAAGAAGCCACTGTTTGCACTTTCTTAAATGTATTTTTTCCCAGGTAATAATCCAGAAAAATATAATTGTCATATTTACATCATACGACATCAGAAATGAATTAATATACAGTTTGATGTGTTTCATTTTTTCTCCACTTGAGAGCATTCTTACAATATTGCGTTCCTTTGGCAATAAATAGTATGATCTGGTTGCAGTGATAAACAAAAGAAGCAGATGGAGCGTACCAATCGTTTAAAATTTGTTTTCAAACATCGCCGTTTACTTTGAATATATGAATATTTTAAAATAACTATAGTTAAATAATGATTTGTGAGTAAACTGCTTAATTTTATTCGTTAAATAGTCCTAACAAATGCCACTCTTGATTTCCAAATTCTCTAGATAAATTTACTCCTCGTGTGTCGTGAATTTATCGATAATTTGGAAATCACTGGTGGCATTACTTACGATAATTTTTATTTCATTCTGGAACCTTGGAACGTATCCTCTATGTACACCCATACAAATTACCATTCCATATTCGCGGTTTCCGTATTCGCGGCATATTTGTGGAAGATATCCCCCTCGAATAAGGAGCTTTTACTGTACCATACAATTTAATCAACCTTTAGCGTATTTTATTTATTTAGGAGTAGTATATAATATATAAAAATAAATGTTTGTTTTTTTTGTTCGTACTTCATGCGCGGCCATACCGTTGATCCGATTAGGATAGGGTTTTTTGCAAAATGTTCAGGAGATTCCCGGGATGAGCATAGGCTATAAGAGAGTTGTGATACTCAACTCATACACCCTTAAAAACACCCTTTGTATTGAAAAACGTGAAAAAGTTCCTTTTTTTTACCCTTAAATGGCTTACGCTGCCTAAACCATAACAAATACACAACATTAATGTACACAGAATTGAATATCTCAAAAACCTTTACAAAAACGTCCGCGACAGCATATGTTTAACTTTTACAGATAATACACAATAACCTATTTTGTCTTTCATTGATGGCTAGGAGATCGGGATAAGTAGATTCCCGGGCAAGCATGTGCTGCCAAACCATTCATCCGATTTTCATGGGGCTTTTTGCAAAATGTTCAGGATTTTCCCGGGAAAGTTATAGATTATAAGAGAGTTTTAATGCTCAAGCCCTTCACCCTTAGAAATCACCTTCTGTGGTGAAAAAAAGTAAGAAAGTATATATTTGTAAGATTAAATGGCTTACGCTGCCTAAACCATAACAAATACACAAAATTATTGTACACAAAATTGAATATCTCAAACCCTCTACAGAAAAGTCCGCGACAGCATATGTTTATATTTTAAGAATAACTCACAATAACCATTTTTGTCTTTCATTGATGTCAAGAAGATCGGGATAAGTAGATTCCCGGGCAAGCATAACAGCGCACTGCGGGTATTCTTTTATGGATAATACAAAATAAGTAATTTTGTCTTTCAGCTCATTTATGCCAAATACATCGAGAAGCGTAGATTCCCGGGCAATGCCAGTTATTCAGCACGGGGCATCTAAAAATAATAACGATATAAATTGATATTTATTTTTCCTTTTATTTATTCAAATGTAAAAACACATTATCATTTATTTAGGTGTAGCAACGCACGCCGGGTATTGGCCTAATATATCGGGAAGCGTAGATTCCCGGGCAATGGCAGTTATTCAGCACGGGGTATCTAAAAATAATAACGATATAAATTGATATTTATTTTTCCTTTTATTTATTCAAATGTAAAAACACATTATCATTTATTTAGGTGTAGCAACGCACGCCGGGTATTGGCCTAATATATCGGGAAGCGTAGATTCCCGGGCAATGCCAGTTATTCAGCACGGGGTATCTAAAAATAATAACGATATAAATTGATATTTATTTTTCCTTTTATTTATTCAAATGTAAAAACACATTATCATTTATTTAGGTGTAGCAACGCACGCCGGGTATTGGCCTAATATATCGGGAAGCGTAGATTCCCGGGCATGCCAGTTATTCAGCACGGGGTATCTAAAAATAATACGATATAAATTGATATTTATTTTTCCTTTTATTTATTCAAATGTAAAAACACATTATCATTTATTTAGGTGTAGCAACGCACGCCGGGTATTAGCCTAATATATCGGGAAGCGTAGATTCCCGGGCAATGCCAGTTATTCAGCACGGGGTATCTAAACATAATAACGATATAAATTGATATTTATTTATCCTTTTATTTATTCAAATGTAAAAACATATTATCATTTATTTAGGTGTAGCAACGCACGCCGGGTATTAGCCTAATATATCGGGAAGCGTAGATTCCCGGGCAATGCCAGTTATTCAGCACGGGGTATCTAAAAATAATAACGATATAAATTGATATTTCTTTTTCCTTTTATTTATTCAAATGTAAAAACACATTATCATTTATTTAGGTGTAGCAACGCACGCCGGGTATTGGCCTAATATATCGAGAAGCGTAGATTCCCGGGCAATGCCAGTTATTCAGCACGGGGTATCTAAAAATAATAACGATATAAATTGATATTTATTTTTCCTTTTATTTATTCAAATGTAAAAACACATTATCATTTATTTAGGTGTAGCAACGCACGCCGGGTATTGGCCTAATATATCGAGAAGCGTAGATTCCCGGGCAATGCCAGTTATTCAGCACGGGGTATCTAAAAATAATAACGATATAAATTGATATTTATTTTTCCTTTTATTTATTCAAATGTAAAAACACATTATCATTTATTTAGGTGTAGCAACGCACGCCGGATATTAGCCTAATATATCGGGAAGCGTAGATTCCCGGGCAATGCCAGTTATTCAGCACGGGGTATCTAAACATAATAACGATATAAATTGATATTTATTTTTCCTTTTATTTATTCAAATGTAAAAACATATTATCATTTATTTAGGTGTAGCAACGCACGCCGGGTATTAGCCTAATATATCGGGAAGCGTAGATTCCCGGGCAATGCCAGTTATTCAGCACGGGGTATCTAAAAATAATAACGATATAAATTGATATTTCTTTTTCCTTTTATTTATTCAAATGTAAAAACACATTATCATTTATTTAGGTGTAGCAACGCACGCCGGGTATTGGCCTAATATATCGGGAAGCGTAGATTCCCGGGCAATGCCAGTTATTCAGCACGGGGTATCTAAAAATAATAACGATATAAATTGATATTTATTTTTCCTTTTATTTATTCAAATGTAAAAATCCATTATCATTTATTTAGGTGTAGCAACGCAAGTCGGGTATTGGCCTAATATATCGGGAAGCGTAGATTCCCGGGCAATGCCAGTTATTCAGCACGGGGTATCTAAAAATAATAACGATATAAATTGATATTTATTTTTCCTTTTATTTATTCAAATGTAAAAACACATTATCATTTATTTAGGTGTAGCAACGCACGCCGGGTATTAGCCTAATATATCGGGAAGCGTAGATTCCCGGGCAATGCCAGTTATTCAGCACGGGGTATCTAAAAATAATAACGATATAAATTGATATTTATTTTTCCTTTTATTTATTCAAATGTAAAAACATATTATCATTTATTTAGGTGTAGCAACGGACGCCGGGTATTAGCTAGTCTGTATAACATAAAAAGAGGATAAAGTATCGTCCATGGTTAGTATAATTGATGAAATTGCCCAGTGTAGTGTCACTATTTACACAGACTGTAGCGAGGTGTTTGAACAAGGCTCTCTATAATGTAGAATGATGGATGACTGAACACCTTGCATGTTGAGATCATGTACGTGATGATATTAGCTTCTCAGCGTTATCATCTCAACGATGATTGAAGACAGGTATTACTCCTGACCTAAACTAAGTGACCTCTTCACCCCAGCTCAATAATTGCGTGCTACGCACTTGCCATTTACTTTATCGACTAGGTAAAAACGGATGAACTATTCTTTTGAACGTAAACACCTTACATACTGTCTGTAGGATATTTTATTTAACTACAACTTGAAGAGGCTTAAGTCCTTGGAATCTTCACATTTTTCGTGCTTTTCTTCTTCTTCTTCTTAAACTTAATTTGTAGGATTTTCATCCTGTTTATTACGTAAAGAACTTACATACTCTCTGTAGGATCTTTTTTGAAACTCCAACATGAAGAGGCATAAGTCCTTGGAACCTTCACGTTTTTCCTGCTTTTTTTTTCTTCTTCTTAAACTTAATTTGTAGGATTTTCATCCTGTTTATTACGTAAACACCTTACATACTGTCTGTAGGATATTTTATTTAACTACAACTTGAAGAGGCTTAAGTCCTTGGAATCTTCACATTTTTCCTGTTTTTCTTCTTCTTCTTCTTAAACTTAATTTGTAGGATTTTCATCCTGTTTATTACGTAAAGAACTTACATACTCTCTGTAGGATCTTTTTTGAAACTCCAACATGAAGAGGCTTAAGTCCTTGGAATCTTCACGTTTTTCCTGCTTTTTTTTTTCTTCTTCTTAAACTTAATTTGTAGGATTTTCATCCTGTTTATTACGTAAAGAGCTTGCATACTGTCTGTAGGATCTTTTATTTAACTCCAACATGAAGAGGCTTAAGTTCTTGGAATCTTCACGTTTTTCCTGCTTTTCTTCTTCTTCTTCTTCTTCTTAAACTTAATTTCTAGGATTTTCATCCTGTTTATTACGTAAAGAGCTTACATACTCTCTGTAGGATCTTTTATTTAACTCCAACATGAAGAGGCTTAAGTTCTTGGAATCTTCACGTTTTTCCTGCTTTTCTTCTTCTTCTTCTTCTTCTTCTTCTTAAACTTAATTTGTAGGATTTTATTCCTGTTTATTACGTAAAGAGCTTACATACTCTCTGTAGGATCTTTTTTGAAACTCCAACATGAAGAGGCTTAAGTCCTTGGAATCTTCACGTTTTTCCTGTTTTTCTTCTTCTTCTTCTTAAACTTAATTTGTAGGATTTTCATCCTGTTTATTACGTAAAGAGCTTACATACTCTCTGTAGGATCTTTTTTGAAACTCCAACATGAAGAGGCTTAAGTCCTTGGAATCTTCACGTTTTTCCTGCTTTTTTTTTTTTTTCTTCTTCTTCTTAAACTTAATTTGTAGGATTTTCATCCTGTTTATTACGTAAAGAGCTTACATACTGTCTGTAGGATCTTTTATTTAACTCCAACATGAAGAGGCTTAAGTTCTTGGAATCTTCACGTTTTTCCTGCTTTTCTTCTTCTTCTTCTTCTTCTTAAACTTAATTTGTAGGATTTTAATCCTGTTTATTACGTAAAGAGCTTACATACTCTCTGTAGGATCTTTTTTGAAACTCCAACATGAACAGGCTTAAGTCCTTGGAATCTTCACGTTTTTCCTGTTTTTCTTCTTCTTCTTCTTAAACTTAATTTGTAGGATTTTCATCCTGTTTATTACGTAAAGAGCTTACATACTCTCTGTAGGATCTTTTTTGAAACTCCAACATGAACAGGCTTAAGTCCTTGGAATCTTCACGTTTTTCCTGTTTTTCTTCTTCTTCTTCTTAAACTTAATTTGTAGGATTTTCATCCTGTTTATAACGTAAAGAGCTTGCATACTGTCTGTAGGATATTTTATTTAACTCCAACTTCAAGAGGCTTAAGTTCTTGGAATCTTCACGTTTTTCCTGTTTTTCTTCTTCTTCTTCTTAAACTTAATTTGTAGGATTTTAATCCTGTTTATTACGTAAAGAGCTTACATACTGTCTGTAGGATATTTTATTTAACTCCAACTTCAAGAGGCTTAAGTCCTTGGAATCTTCACGTTTTTCCTGTTTTTCTTCTTCTTCTTCTTAAACTTAATTTGTAGGATTTTCATCCTGTTTATTACGTAAAGAGCTTACATACTGTCTGTAGGATCTTTTATTAAACTCCAACATGAAGAGGCTTAAGTCCTTGGAATCTTCACGTTTTTCCTGTTTTTCTTCTTCTTCTTAAACTTTTATTTGTAGGATTTTCATCCTGTTTATTACGTAAAGAGCTTGCATACTGTCTGTAGGATCTTTTATTTAACTCCAACATGAAGAGGCTTAAGTTCTTGGAATCTTCACGTTTTTCCTGCTTTTCTTCTTCTTCTTCTTCTTCTTCTTCTTCTTAAACTTAATTTGTAGGATTTTAATCCTGTTACGTAAAGAGCTTACATACTCTCTGTAGGATATTTTATTTAACTCCAACTTCAAGAGGCTTAAGTCCTTGGAATCTTCATATTTTTCCTGCTTTTCTTCTTCTTTTTCTTCTTAAACTTAATTTGTAGGATTTTCATCCTGTTTATTTCCAAAATCACTCCTCGGAGGAAGACGTACTGGATGTGCATTCACTGTCTATCCATCTCTTGGCAGGTCTTCCTCTTGTTCTTCTCCCGTCCATTGGTCTATCTTCTTTAGCTCTTTTTGCAAGTCGGTTTTCTTCCATTCTTTCTATATGACCGTTCCAATATGTTCGTCTATCTATAATACATTTGGTTAAGTATTTGAATATGGCATTTGTCCCTAATTTCTGTGTTATGTATTTTATCAAATAATGTTTTCCACTGAATAGTAGTTCTTGAGATTTTCATTTCGCATGTGCTTATTATTTGTTTGGTTTTTGTTGTATCGGCCCTAGTTTCTGCTCCATATACGATAACTGGTCGAACTATCGTTTTGTATATGCTTTTCTTGAACAATTTTATTACACTTTGTAGTGCTGATATGTATTTATACAGGGTGATATCTAATATTGGACGGTTTTTAAAAAGCAAACACCAAACAAGTGAAACTGAGAAAAATCTTTTCAAATATAACTAACTCACTGACACTCTCGAACCCGTAGGTTCATGGCCACGCGGACATAAGTTCTCCATACATCCCTAACCTGAGCTAGTGTTTTCCAATCATTTCCTGTATCCATCCATAGTAATTCTGCCCGAAGGCATGTCCTTCACTGCAATTATAGCATTTTCATGCTATGCTTGCAGCTTTACTAGGGAATTGTGTAGGTGTGGTAGCTTCCCGTTGCTTTCCACACCGGTGAAGGATGATGATGATAATGATAATGGTAAGGATGATAATGATAAGGATGATGGCCAATATGATTTCGGGGACCGTTTGGGCCTTAAAGTTTTCCTGACATTTGTCTTACAGGTGAGGAAAAACCCCGATAAAAACCTCACCCAGAAAAACTGCCCCGACCGAGGATCGAACCCGGGCCCGCTGCGTGACAAGGCAGCACGCTACCTCGAGACCACAGCGGTGTATAATCTCCCTCAAATCGTAGTTAATGTTGTTCTCCAACCTCATTCTTGGTCTACCAACTGGGTGTTATCCCTCTGGTTTTCCTACAAGAAGTTTCCATGCACGTCTTTCGTGTCACATGTCCTGCCCATCGCAGTCTACTAGACTTAACTGTTCTTATTATATCTGCCTTCCTAAAAAGACCACATAATTCACTGTTATGTAGCTTTCTCCATTTACCTGTCTGTTCATCTCTCCTTAGCACACAAATTTTCTAAGATCAATTATGTTTGCTCCAATTACAAATTTTGTCCTTTTATGCTGAGTTCCAATAATTGCCATTGACTTTGTTTTCTCTCTTGATATCTTTAAATTATAATCGTTTATTAGTTTCTATAATTTATAAATTGATCTTTGTAGAAAGATATGTAAACATTCAAAATCTGTCATCATCATCATCATCTGCATTCATGGATTAGGTCTGTTGACCCGTTCCGACTTCAGCCCATCTCTTTCTAGGTCTGCCCACATCTCGGGTGCCTTTAGGTTTGTATTTTGTTATTTGCTTTGGATATCTATCTTCATTCATTCTGTCTATGTGTTGCTTCCATGTTTGTCTATATGTATCTATTTTTATCAGTTATTGCAAATATTTCAAGTTCCTGTCTTATTTCTGTGTTCTTGATTCTGTCTTCCTTAGTGCACCCTTTAACAGATCTCAAAAATTTCATTTCTGCCGCCGTTATCCTACTTAGATCTTGTTTTTTATGTATCCAGGCTTCTGATCCATAGAGCAGTACCGGTACTGCCAATTTTTATAAAATTTCAATTGGGTCTCTCTTGTTGTTTTATTATTTAGTGATCGTTTTATCGTACCACATATTCCCTGGAATTTTGCTATTTTATTAGTTATTCTTCTGCTGAAGTTTTTGAGTAAGTTATTTTTTACTAGTAGAGGTTACCAGCCTCTAGCCAAACCCCTCTTCCTGGAGGGCAGGGAAATGCAATTTCGGAGTGTTCGTCTCCTAGAGAAGTTGCCTTCACTACGGCTTTGGGGACTTCTCTTCTCCCCACGTAACCCAGTGGACGGGGCCCTACCCAGGTACTACCCACTGGGCGAGTGGGACCTGGAGCTCACAAAGGGGCAGGGGCGCCTACTCCCTGGAGTGGACTACCTCTTTCAAGGGCTCCACTCTTTTACCCTAATCAAAATCTGTATTCAAATAAATTATTATTATTATTAGCAAGTGTTGAACTGTGTTTTGGTTATTTTAAGTGGTAGAAATTGCGTATTGCAATGCATTTATATGAAAACATTGTATGTTGATATAACTAGAAAATAGTTCAATTGAACAAACTTGAGCAGATATTTACGTACTTCCCAAAGGCATGCGGAACAAGAAATATTTCTTCTTCTTCTTCCTTTCCAGGATTAGTTCAATGTGACCTGTCCCGGACTCAAGTCCATCGTTTCCTTGGCCGTCCCAAAGATCTTTTCCCATGTGGTTTGTAGGCGTTGAACTTTTTGGGTAATCTTGTATTGTGCATTCTGTCTAAATGTTTTTTCCATCGGTGTTTGTGCTCATCTAGTTTATCGAGTGTTGAAAAAAATCTCCAGTTCATTTCTTATTGATTCATTGTGTAATCTATCCATGCGTGTACATCCTTTTACGGATCTTAAAATTTCATTTCAATAGCTTGAATGTGTGAGATGTCTTTTTGTGTAAGTACCCAAGATTCAGATCCATATAAAAGAACAGGAACAGCCATAATTTTATAAAACCAGAGCTGAGTTTCTCTTCGAGTCTTTCGGAGGGATCTTCTTATGGTGCCATACATAATTTGATATCGGTTTAATTTATTATGTATAGGCCTATCCCAACCATAGCTATATGTTATATCTGAACCAAGATAGTTAAAGTGTGCTATCTGTTCTATTATTTCATTATTGATCACTATTTTTGCTCTGATTGGCACTTTGCCCTGAAAAACCATAATTTTAGTTTTTGAAGTTGAGACTTTGAGATTATAATAGAGTCCTAATTGATTCAACGTGTAAATGGCTCTTTGTAAACCATGCTCTGATTTCTGTATAAATACCAGATCGTCTGCGTACATTAAAATATTCATACACATTTCCCTTATTAATTTGTATTACTATGGGACTTGATTTTTTCCATTTTCGTATAACCTCGTCAAAATATATATTAAACAATGTAGGTGATAATGAAATATTTGAAAATACAAAAGGAAAACGAAAACCTTGTTTTTGGTTAATTGTTTTTACTGGGAACGTTGGCAGATCTAAATTAATTGCTCATTCCATTAGGACACATAATCTAGAGACACAATCTGCAGAAAGTTGTAGATTCCAGGAATGATTGTAACATCCATTCAGACATGTACTGAGATCTCAATCTGATGTTGTAGTGAGTGTTGAAGAATTCTAAAATGTCAGGGTTCACTTTTTATTGATAGTAGCGTGACGTAATTAGGCTAAATAATACACTTATTCGATATTTTAACGCAGGCCTACATCCGCTAACACCTGTTTGTTCATTCGGTGGACAAGTGGCTGAATTCAAATACCTAGGAACAATAATCACAAATAGGAATGAGATGCACAAAGAAATTAAACATAGGCTCAATTCTGGAAATGCATGCCATTATGCATTACAGAGACTCTTGATGTCCCAACTCCTTTCAAAAAACGTTAAACTGAAAATATATAAAACTATTATTCTACCAGTTATATTATATGGGTGCGAAACATGGACTCTTACTTTAAGGGACCAAAGAAGACTACGAGTATTTGAGAATAAAGTACTTAGGAACATTTTTGGACCAAAGAGAGATGAACAGACAGGTGAATGGAGAAGACTTCATAACAATGAACTACATGGTCTTTATAGGAAGCCAGATATAATAAGAACAGTTAAGACTTGTAGACTGCGATGGGCAGGACATGTTGCACGCATGGGTAATGAAAGAATTGCATGGAACCTTCTTGTAGGAAAGTCAGAGGGAAAACGCCCAGTTGGTAGACCAAGAATGA
Source organism: Diploptera punctata (assembly GCA_030220185.1). Classification (NCBI taxonomy): domain Eukaryota; kingdom Metazoa; phylum Arthropoda; class Insecta; order Blattodea; family Blaberidae; genus Diploptera; species Diploptera punctata. The sequence continues at coordinate 1,028,957 of JASPKZ010003814.1, forward strand.
GGTGGGAGAATAACTTTAACTATGATTTGAGGGAAGTAGATTATACAGGGAATGATTGGAAAGGATTAGCTCAGGATAGGGATGTATGGAGAGCTTAAGTCCGCTCAGCCATGAACCTACGGATTCGATAGTGCCAGTGAGTAAGTAAGTAATAATAATAATAATTATGAAATTAGAAAATTGATGAATGCAGAAAAAAATATAATGCATGATATTGAACCAGATGGCTAAAATAGTATGGACAGGTAAGAAACAATGCAGGATGGAAGACTACCAAAGGCCGTCTATGCTTGGAAAATTGAAAGAAGGAACAGAAAAGGATAGACCAAGAACAACCTTGAAGAACAACATTCAAAATGCAATGCATAAATTTGGTGTTGTTTGTAACAGATGAAGACACAGAGGACAGAGAACGATGGAGAACTTTAATTAAGGGAAATTTGTGAATGTTTGTTGTAAACAGATAGTCTATAATATGTCCGGAGTCATTTTTATGTATTTATAATTCATGTTAATTACTAAGGTTGGTTGGAGAAAACACCTTCAATAATGAGGAATATTCTCAAAAAAAAAAACATCTTCTTTTTCTTCCTTCCAAGGCCTGTTACGATCCTATAGAAAATTTTCCCTCCAGCGTTTCATAGGACGGCCCAGAGATCTTCGTCCTCTTGGTATATAATTATAAACAGCTTTGGGGATCCAATTTGAACTCATTCTTTCAAGATGGTGTTTCCAATTCAGTTGGTACTGTTTAATATATTCCAAAATTGGCGTAGTCTTCAATTCTTTTAAGATATCGGTGTTCCTTTTCCGATCCCATCTGGTGTCACCCGCTGTTCTGCGCATGAATTTCATTTCACAAGCCGTTATTCTGCTTTCATGTTGTCTTTTTAGTGTCCATGTTTCACTACCATAGGTCAACACTGGTCTAGCCAAAGTGTTATATAAACGTAATCTGGTATTTTTTTTGTACAAGGGATGGTTTCACCACTTGATTAATAATTCCCAAAAAAATTATTATTATTATTATTATTATTATTATTATTATTATTATTATTATTATTATTATTATTCCGGTATCATGGCAGCTGCCGCCGTGTTCCGGAAACCAAACGCCATTCCTCTCTATCCATCCATTGATCTTCCTCTATTCCTCTGATATTCATAGCTGCTTGTACCCCTTCTATCCAAGTTTTCTTCGGTCTTCCTCTCTTCCTCCTTTCCATTGGGATCCATTCCATAACAATTTTTGGCAATTTTTGCTCTATCATTCGTTTGACATGACCACACCACTGTAGTCTTTTCTTTTCTATGATGACTGGCTCCTCTTGTACACCCATAATTTCCCCTATTTCTTTATTTCGTATTCTATCCATTCTAGATTTTCCAGCTGATCTTCTTAAACATCCATTTCTGTACTTAAAATTCTTTTCATTTCCCTGGTAGGAATTTGCCAGACTTCAGCACCATATGTTAAAATGCTCTGAATTATGGTTTCATATATTTGTAATTTTCTATTTTTTGTAATATTTTTGCTCCACCAAACAGAGTTTAAAGCATTTATTGCTTGTTTTGTTTGTGTGATTCTATTTTTAATTTCCACTGTGTTATCGCCTGAATGGTCTAATTTTGTTCCTAAATAAGTGCATTCAATACTAGGTTTTAGTTCTTCTCCATTGTTGAAATTTATATTTTCCATTTCTTCTCCTATACACAGGTATTTAGTTTTCTCAATGTTTATATATTATTATTATTATTATTATTATTATTGTTAAAATTAAAATTGAAGTTGGAAATAGAATACCAGTTAGAAGAAGTAATGGCAGCAGATAGCAATTTTAAAACGAATCGTAATTTTTAATCAAACTCTTTTAGAATCGCAAGTTAATTTAAAAAATAATAGGGCAATAAAAAGAGCGAGTGAAGTTATATTACGTAATTTAAGGGAATGTGCAAGTTTATGAGTTGTTTTCGATATAAATTGATTCCGAGGACTAGGCAGGGCGGTGACGCAATCAATACATGCTACAACCCACATGGCTAGAGTATATCCTGCATTATCCAACCCATGTGAGATTTCCTGCTTCAGTTGAGAGCCTCCCTTTCTAACTGTCATCAAAGTCCGTCTCGCAGCAAGTTCGTAATCTAACCGAATTCTTCAGCAACCCCTAATTCACGATCAAGTTTTGACTGGCTTACGGAATATAGTGAGTGTAAGAGTGGAACAACTGAATGCTATTCCGTAAGCCACGTCCCCTGTTTTCCAGTGTTTTATTGTTTCCATAACAACCAGAAAAAAACACGGCCCCCATTTTCCAATGTTTTATTGTTTCCATAACAACCAGAAACTACCACGGCCCCCATTTCCAATGTTTATTGTTTCTATGACAACCAGAAAAAAAAAACTGCTGAAAAGCGAGGCAGGGCGGAAGGGAAAAACAAAAAAAAAAGGAGAAAGGAGGGAGGGAGGGGGGCGGAGGGGGAGGGCGAGCGGGGAGGGGGCGGGAGGGGGGGTGGAGGAGAGGGGAGGAGAGGGAGGAGGGAGGGAGGGAGGGGGAGGAGAGAGAGGAGGAGAAGGAAGGGGAAGAGAAGAAAGAGAAGAGAAGAGAAGAGAAGGAGAAGAGGAGAGAGAGAGAAGAGAAGAGAAGAGAAGAGAAGAGAAGAGAAGAGAAGAGAAGAGGAAGAGGAAGAGAGAGAAGAGAAGAGAAGAAGAGAAGAGAAGAGAAGATAGGAGAAGAGAAGAGGAAGTGATAGAAAGAGAAGAGAATAGAATATAATGGAAGATAAAGAGATAAGATATAATAGAATATAATATGAATATAATATAATAAATTAATATAATATAATATAATATAATATAATATAATATAATATAATATAATATAATATAATATAAGATAAGTAATATAATATAATATAATATATTAATATAATATAATATTATATATAATGTAATGTAATGTTAATATAATATAATATCCATCCATATTTTAATTCTGCCCGAAGGCAGGTCCTTCACTGTGCAATCATAGCATTTTCATGCTATGCTTGCAGTTTTACTAGGGAATTGTGTAGGTGTGGTAGCTTCCCGTTGCTTTCCACACCGGTGAAGGATGATGGTGATGATGATAATGATGATGATGATGAAGATGATGGCCATATAATTTCGGGGACCGTTTGGGCCTTAAAGTTTTCCTGACATTTGTCTTACAGGTGAGGAAAAACCCCGATAAAAACCTCACCCAGAAAAACTGCCCCGACCGGGGATCGAACCCGGGCCCGCTGCGTGACAAGGCAGCACGCTAACTCGAGACCATAGCGGTGGACCAAATATTGTATAATCATAATATTATTTTTCTATATCTCATTATTTTTCTTTGTTTTTTTAATACATTAGACAGGGGCGGTCTACCAACAATTTAATATGTCTTGCTTGTATACATTTTATTATTAGTTTTAGTCTTAATTTTAACTAACATTAACTGGTTGCATTATAGATCGTAATATAATAGATATTATCTTTTTGATCAATTTTTATTTAGTGTTTTAATATTAGAGTTAATTATGATTGTTATATTCTGATGTAATATATGTTTGTCTTGGTGAGTGGAAGAGAAGGCCACATGGCCTTAACTCCACCAGCCTAAATAAATGAATAAATAAATAATATCTTCTTCTTGTAAGCCCATGTTTCCCTTAACAGAGATTTAAACGCTCTCTCCCTACAGGGAAGAATTTGAACCATACTAATTTAGTTACACTTGTTTTTGTATAGATATCACTTGAGTGGTACGTGGTCAGCGTTCCGCCTCATACTGACATCTAGGAAATCAAGGTAGTACTAGGACGGGAAAATTCGGTAAATTTTGCTTAAAGGCCTTTTCATTCAAGCTTAAGGATCTTTTACGAGCCTGAAAATCTTCAGACTCGGGACCCACGGCTTAAAGTCCCTCCCGGAGGACTTGCTTACTTACTTACTTACTTACTTACTCACTGGCACTATCGAACCCGTAGGTTCATGGCCGAGCGGACATAAGCTCTCCATACATCCCTATCTTGAGCTAATGCTTTCCAATCATTTCTGTATAATCCACTTCCCTCAGATCACAGTTAATGTTATTCTCCCACCTCATTCTTGGTCTACCAACTGGGCGTTTTCCCTCTGGTTTTCCTACAAGAAACTTCTATGCAACTCTTTTATTCCCCATACGTGCCACATGTCCTGCCCATCGCAGTCTACGAGACTTAACTGTTCTTATTATATCTGGCTTCCTATAAAGACCATGTAGTTCATTGTTATGTAGTCTTCTCCATTCACCTGTTTGTTGATCTCTCTTTGGTCCAAAAATTTTCCTAAGTACTTTATTCTCAAATACTCGTAGTCTTCTTTGGTCCCTTAAAGTAAGAGTCCATGTTTCGCATCCATATAATATAACTGATAGAATAATAGTTTTATATATTTTCAGTTTAACGTTTTTTGAAAGGAGTTGGGACATCAAAAGTCTCTGCAATGCATAATAGCACGCATTTCCAGAATTGAGCCTATGTTTAATTTCTTTGTGCATCTCATTCCTATTTGTGATTATTGTTCCTAGGTATTTGAATTCAGCCACTTCCTCAAAATTTCCCTCATTTTTCATTAGCTGTCCATTTCCATTATATAATGAATTTCTACGTGTGACCATATATTTAGTTTTATTGATATTTACTTCCAGTCCTAATTTCTTAGTGTTACTCAATAGTGTGTTCGTGTTGTCCTTTAGTATCTCCTCGCTATCGCCCAATAGTACTACATCATCACAACATTGCCTTACAATGAATAAAAATAATTACGTTATTTCGGTTACGATATGATAATGCTATGTCAGGAGTAATATTTTAATAAACTCAGTGATATATTTAGGAGGTAATTCCAGTAAAATGTCATCCAGAAGCTAATTAAACAGAAATGTATAAAAAATGGGATTACACGTAGCATGCAGAACGCTGGAAAAACAATATGTTAATATTATATGCAGCGCGTGTGTGTGTGTCTTGTCATAGACATATGGCAATGTGTGTTTTTATTTGCAATGCAAGCTCCTGGCAAACTTTGAAATGTAAAATAGCGAACATAAAGCCTCGTCACTGATATGTCCTATTAAAAAGACATTCAGCTTTACATGGCCACTGTAATATCATGTTTTAATATTATACAGGGTCCCAATTGATTCTACCGATTAGCATTTTCAGAAGGTGTTCAGGTAAGTTGATCAAGTATTTTAATTTATGTAACACTCATATCTGATATCTAAGAGCCGATTTCTATGACCCGAAAACTAAGAGAATATCCATGAATTTATGAGCTAAAATGTTTTGAATATAACCCCAAAAAATACACAAAGTATCAACTTATAATTTCTTCTTCTTCTTCTTCTTCTTCCTTTCCAGGATTAGGTCAATGCGACCTGTTCCGGTCTCAAGTCCATCGTTTCCTTGGCCGTCCCAAAGATATTTTCTATGTGGTTTGTAAGTGTTGATCGTTTTAGCCAATCTTGTATTGTCCTTTCTGTATAAATATTCTTCTTCTTTTTCTTCCTTCCAAGTATTAGGCCAAGGCCTGTTACGATCCTATAGAAAATTTTCCCTCCAGCATTTCATAGGACGGCCCAGAGATCTTCCGGAAAATTCTCGTATAAGACTTGAAAGCATAATAATAGTCCCTTCAATTGGTTGCTGGCCAAAGGAAGGTAAGACCAGTGATGGGACTGCCATCTTATAGCCTCTGGTCAGGCTTTTCTGGAGAAGAAAAGAAAATAATGAAAAGAAGAAGTGGAAGAAAGGAAAGACACCCTAGCCCTCGGATGCCCTAATAGCGTCGGGGTCGAAAAAACAAGAGTTAACCAAGGGAGGTTAGATAGTAAAGTTAAAATAGTCTGGTGAATATAACCCCAAAAATACACAAACTATCACCTGATAATTTAATTAACACATTGAATCATCATCATCAACAATCACGGATTAAGCTATTTTAGTTTTTAAAACTATTATTTTTTTATTTTTTAGTTCGGTTTTCTAATAAAGCGTGTTGTTTTAATTTTTTTAAACTATTATTTGTTTATAGGTATTTCTGGGACACACTGTATGTAGATTTTTCTGTTCGATACCACAGTTTGTCATTTCCGACCCTATTTTCTCACTTTGGGAGATGCTTTACAAAGGAAGTGCATTTTGTTTACGTTTGGGATTCGGTTAAGAACTTTCACCTGTTTGAAAAAAAAAAAGAACAAAATGATAAAATAAGACGTTTTAAGTTTCGCAACTGAAAACTGTCAAGAATGTTACTTTTGTAACACATCTATAACAAGGTACAAAACACAAAAGTTACAAAATGTTTTCCACCAGCGTTTTCTTGAATTATATTCCACATGGACACCATCTTCGCTTAACTCATCCGCTTCAGGTTTAAACGCTCAATGTATTTCCCTAGAAACCGCATCTAACTCACCGTAAACTATATTGTCTACTTAAGACATTCAAAACAAACAAAATATAACGGTGCTTGAGATCACAATTAGGGTGAAGTCCAAAACATATTCCTCTACTATTCATAAATGTTAATGAAAGGATGTACAAAATACTGCAAAATATATAATAGTGAGAGTTAAGCGAGTGTAACTCGTCTTCTGAGGACGAATGGGTTAAGCTTTATTTACAAGCGCTGGAGGTACAGTAACTAAGTGCAATAGATGCACTATCTCCTCTAGTATTTAATTTTATACATGTTATTAAAATGCAATACCATTAATTCTTAATAATTCTACATAATTAATGTATAATTTTATTGTATTGTTATGTAATTGTAATATTATTGTGTTTTCTTTATGTAATTGTATTATTGTTATCTTTTTGTTTTACTTTACACTATTACCAAACATTACTTTATTGTTACGGACTATCAACAGCACGTACGGCTTACTGCCCGTGCGACCCATATTTGTAAATAACATTGTAAATATTTTACTTTTAGTCTAATAAAGTCCTATTACTACTGCTAATTTTGCACTAGAGCATGCCATTAAATCTTTAGAGAATGAGGAAGGCTTACAACTCAATGGTATTAATAAGCTGTTAGTTTATGCTGATGATGTAGTACTATTGGGCGATAGCGAGGATATACTAAAGGACAACACGCACACACTATTGAGTAACACTAAGAAATTGGGACTGGAAACAAACTTGAATAGAAATACATTTATGGTCACAAATTAATATATTATATAATGGAAATGGACAGTTAATGACAAATGAGAGAAATTTGGAAGAAGCGGCTGGATTCAAATATCTAGGAACAATAAATACAAACGGGAATGAGATAAATAAATAATAAACAAATAAATAAAGCCTGATATGTCCCTTTAGGGCAAAGGCCTCCCCTGTACAGGGGTTAAGCTCTATTTGAGAGTGTCACCCGGTGAGCTACTCCGTGGTGAGAAGTTGACTTGGATGTAGCACTTGGTTTGTATACACTGTCTGTTCTGTGATTAGTTAATACACAGTTGGCTCTCCATCGTTCTCCAGCTTTTCCTGCATCTGGCGACTCTGGACCATTGCGCCCCTGCTCGTTCTTTGAAGATGTCAGCCCATCGTCGTCTTGGTCTTCCGCGCTGTCTCTTGCCTGTGTACGGGTCCCACATGGTTGTTTTTATTGTCCACCTGTCGTCCTGTATTCTTGCGACGTGGCCTCCCCACTTCCATTTTTTCCTGATGGCTTGTTGTGCGGGATCAGTTGTTGAGGATATCGCTTGAAGTGTTGTATTCGAGATTCTGTCCTTCAGAGTTATGCCTAAGATTTTCCTCTCCATTTTCCTTTGGCTGGGAATGAGATGCACAAAGAAATTAAACATAGGCTCAATTCTGGAAATGCGTGCCATTATGCATTACAGAGACTCTTGATGTCCCAACTCCTTTCAAAAAACGTTAAACTGAAAATATATAAAACTATTATTCTACCAGTTATATTATATGGATGCGAAACATTGACTCTTACTTTAAGGGAGGAGAAAATTATTTGGTACAGGAAATACGAGTATTTGAGAATAAAATTCTTAGAAAAAATATTGGATCAAAGACAGATGAACATATAGTCGAATGGAGAAGACTACATAACAGTAAAATGGGAAGCCAGATATAATAAAAACAATTAAGTTTCATAGACTGGTATGGACAGAAAATGTGCTACGAATGGGGAATGAAAGAGGGGCATAGAAACTCCTTGTAGTTAAACCAGAGGGAAAACGCCCAGTAGGTAGGCCAAGAATAAGGTGGAATAAAAATTAACGTCGATTTAAGGAAATAGATTATACAGGGGTCCCGCGCCGTAGCCGAGCGGTTAAGGTAGGAAGCCTTGGCGCAGAGCTACGGGACTTACGCTGGTTCGGGTCTCCATGGGGGAAGAAATTTTCTCATGGTATTTCGGCCAGTATGGGACCGGTGCCCACCCAGCATCGTGACGCAATTGGGTAGCTACAATAAGTAGCGGCTCCAGATTGAGGAACCAGCTATAACGGCTGGGGGACTCGACATGCTAACCACATGTCACCCCTACACTGGCTGTTGATCATCTACCTCTGTGATTGACACATGTGGATGTGAAGGGCCAGCAGCCGGCTGGTAAAAGGGCAACCGCTGAAAAGTGGAAAGACCCTCAATCGGAATCGGATTATACAGGGGATGATTGGAAAACATTATCTCAGGATTGGGATGTATGGAGAGCTTATGTCCTCGCAGCCATGGAACTATGATTTTGATAGTGCTAGAGATGTAGTTATTTTTGTTAAAAAGAAGTGTTGGAGGATAATTTTGCAATTTAAGTTGAGAATATAGGAACAGTCGTGATGTATGAAATACCTACTGCTTGCATTCACTTCGTCTGTGGACTATATATGTAGGCCAAGAATAAGGTGGCAAAATAAACAAAGAATCATGATTTAAGGAAGTAGATTATACAGTGGATGGTTGGAAAACATTATCTCAGGATATGGATGTATGGAGAGCTTATGTCCTCGCAGCCATGAAACTTTGGTTTCGATAGTGCTAGTGAGTTAGTTATTTTTGTTAGGAAGAAGGAGTTTTAGAGGACTGTATAACTGGTGCCACAAATGCTAGTCGATGACCAATCACGTTTCAAGGAATGTTGTTTTACAACCAATGACAGTCGTGTTTCACCTCGCTCTTTATCGATTTCTCTTTATCAGCTCCTGCTTTTGTGATAAAGAAACCTCCTCCTTTTTAATGTTCTGAACAGGTCAAAGCATTATTTTTCTCTAACAAATACATTGAATATAGCAAATAATGAAAAGATTTCTTGATTTTACTGAGTTGTTTACTAAAAAAAATAAATGAATAACCCGTAATGTTGATCATGATATATAGTTTGATGTGTTTCATTATTTCTCCACTTGGGTGCACTCTTACAATATTGCGATCTTATTTGGCAATAAATAATATGATCAAGCAGCAGTGAATGAACATATCCTCACATTTCTGATTTGTTTTCAAACATCGCCGTTTACATTAAATATATAACTATTTTAAAATAACTATAGTTAAACAATGATTAGTGAGTAAACAGCTTAATTTTATTCGTTAAATAGTCCTAACAAATGCCACTCTTGATTTCCAAATTCTCTAAATAAATTCACTCCTCACTTCGTGAGTCGTGAAATTATCGATAATTTGGAAATCACTCGTGGCATTACTTATCAGAATTTTGAAATTTAAGTTTGTATTAGGAATTTTGCGTGAGGGTAATAGAGATAATTTCAGTGCAAGTGTGTAATAACTCCTACACAGTGTAAAAATAAGAAGTGTCCGTGTGTGGCGGTCCCAGTTCAAGTATTGAAAGTTTTAAGTGAGGATTGTTAGCTAGTGTAGGCGTGGAGTGGGCTTAACGTCTCCATCAATCACACCAACTTCTTATTCACATAGCAGAAGTCATTAAGTCATCAAACTTATAAAGTTCTGCCACAAATTCTTCATCATGCCTTTATTACGTGCCATTCTAGAATTAACTATTTCTGTGCTTTTTCTAACTCATAGGTTAAACCCCGCATTGTTATAAACCTTCGACCGATCCCTATCCCCTCGGATACTTTTCCCAAAAGTTTTTTTCAACTAAAGGGTCTTTCATATGCTACTCAATTTTTAATAAATGCAATAATTAAATCAAACATGCATTGAAATATAACACACAAACACACACACATATATTAATATATGAAAATTTCGTGTCACGTTGTTTGTCCGCGATGGAATCCTAAACCACTGAACCGATTTTAATAAAATTTTGCACACTGTGTGCAGTTTGATCCAACTTGAGACTTAGGGTAGTTTATAACTAAAGTTATAGTCGCATTATTTTTTTATTACAAATTATTTGTTTATTATTCAACAAAGAGTTATAATTATCTGTGAGCTTCATACGATTATAACAGATGGCGGAGTAATTATCTGTGAGTTCCATACGATTCTAACAGATGGCGGTGTAAGGTAATTTGGTAAGGTAATTGGTTTATTATTTAACAAAGAGAGAACCAGATGGCTGTGATTTTTGTTGCCACCGCGAATTTCAATTGAATTACAAATATTGATTATTTCACAATTTAAGTGTGTTCAGTGTTTATTTTATTTTCAATATTATTATTTTCGTGTGTAAGTTTTAGTTTTAAGTAATCTGGCTGAAAGACAGCAACTTAATTTAAATTTTTAACGTATACCTTACCCACATACATGCGTGGCCGGGACTTCTAGTATATATATATATATCCCGACTCAGGGATTTATTTTTGTTTTCATATCATATTTGCCTTCACTGTCAAATGTCAAAAATATAGTTACGACATCTAAATATACAAGCGTCACTGCTATAAAGTAAATATTCTCTTTAAATATGCTTACTTGTTACAGTGGCCACAATATGGCAGTTGGAACGATATCCCGCTTGGAACGATATCCTTGGAACACTCGGTATATGTGATATAATCAACTGGTAATGGTGGGGCTAACATTCAAAACATGGGAAATAATCTTTTCGCATTTCAAAATTCTCTGAATCCTTGGAACACTCGCTATATGTGATATAATCAACTGGCAATGGTGGGCCTAACATTCAAAACATTGGAAAGAATCTTTTCGCATTTCAAAATTCTCTGAATCCTTGGAACACTCGCTATATGTGATATAATCAACTTGTAATGGCGGGCCTAACATTCAAAACATTGGAAAGAATCTATTCTCATTTCAAAATTCTGTGTATCCTTGGAACACTCGGTATATGAGATGCAATCAACTGGTACTGGTGGGCGAAGTTCTTCAACAGGTCAGTGGAATTACTTGGGGAATTGCTGACATTTAAGGAGCACAATTTCTGAGATGTCAGCAATGCAACAGACAATATGGCTGCAATACTCCCGCACAAATAGTTTCGGGAAACGTTGACACACTTTTTTCAGGTTACTCATTATGCAACTAGGGGGGGATTAATTCCAAACTTTGTGACACAATTATCATCCAACTTTGTATTTTTCTTTTTATTTCCAGAGTAAAGGGAATTACTTTGAATTAAAACTTCTCTCTTATACTTACTTTAAATTCTCCATTTATAGGTACTTTATAGTACTTTACTCGTCCCGGGACTAAACAGGGACACAACTTATCTCAAATAGTGTTAAGTCTGGATTATTTATGATGACTATTTAACTCATCCCTAAATGGCACTCAATGACCAATCAATTTTCAATGAATTCTGTTTTACAACCAATGACGGTCGTGTTTCACCTCGCTCTTTATCGATTTCTCTTTATCAGCTCCTGCTTTTGTGATAAAGAAAGCTCCTCCTTTTTTAATATTCTGAACAGGTTAGACCATTATTTTTCTCCAACAAATACATTGAATATAGCAAATAATGAATAGATTCAGTGATTGTACTGAGTTGTTTATTCAAAATATAAATGATTAACCTATAATGTTGATTATAATAGTTTGATCATCATCATCATCATAGTACATTCACAAATTTAGGCCATTTGTTGACCTGTTTCGGCCTCAAGAGAAACACCATCCAGAAGTTTTTTGAGTGGACGTCCTGGTCTTCTTCTTCCTGCAGGTTGATATCTTAACATTAGTTTGGGTATTCTGTGATCTTCCATTCGATGAACATGTTGTATCCATCTTGACTTATAATCAGAAATTTTGTTTTCTAAAGATTCCATGTGTAATTCTTCTAAGATGTCTTCATTTTTTTTGTGATCTAGTAGTGTGTATCCTGCAGTCCTCCGAAGATATCTCATTTCAGCAGATCTAAGTCTCTGCTGAAGCATGTGTTTCATTATTTCTTCACTAGAGTGCATTCTTACAATATTGCGATCCTATTTGGCAATAAATATGATCGAGTTGCAGTGAATATAGATAGCCTCACATTTCTAATTTGTTTTCAAACATCGCCGTTTACATTAACTATATACATATTTTAAAACACCGGTAACTATATTCAAATAATTATTTTTTAGTAAAGAGCTTAATTTTATTCGTTAAATAGTCCTAACAAATGTCACTCTTCTCACGAAGTGAGTCGTGAATTTATCTAGAGAATTTGGAAATCACTCGTGGCATTACTTATGACTATTTAACTCATGCCCCAAATGGGAGACAATGACCTATCACATTTCAATGATTTTTTATTTACAACCAATCACAGTCGTGTTTCGCCTAGAATTTATCAACTAAAGTTTATCATAATAAATAAAGCACATCCTTTTTAACATTCTGAATAGGTCATAGCATTATTTTGCAGTGACTGACCCACTGAGAAATACGGCTACCAGATTGTATATATAGTGCATGAATGTCAACACGTAGCGCATGCGGGAGTTAATATAAAAACATTTGTAGCTATTGATTATACCACCAAAAAAAAGAAACTACTGTTTGCACTTTCTTAAATGTATTTTTTCCCAGGTAATAACATTCCAGAAAAATGTAATTGTCATAGGACATCAGAAATTAATTAATATACAGTTTGATGTGTTTCATTTTTTCTCCACTAGAGTGCATTCTTACAATATTGCTTTCCTTTGGCAATAAATAATATGATCTGGTTGCAGTGATGAACAAAAGAAGCAGATGAAGCGTACCAATCGTTTTTCATTTGTTTTCAAACATTGCCGTTTACATTAAATGTATAAATATTTTAAAATATCTATATTTAAAAAGTCCACCGCTGTGGTCTCGAGGTAGCGTGCTGCCTTGTCACGCAGCGGGCCCGGGTTCGATTCCCGGTCGGGACAGTTTTTCTGGGTGAGGTTTTATCGGGGTTTTTCCTCACCTGTAAGACAAATGTCAGGAAAACGTTAAGGTCCAAACGGTCCCCGAAATCATATGGCCATCATCATCATTCTTCACCGGTGTGGAAAGCAACGGGAAGCTACAACACCTACAATTTCCTAGTAAAGCTGCAGGCATAGCATGAAAATGCTATAATTGCAGTGAAGGACCTGCCTTCGGGCAGAATTACTATGGGTGGATATTTAAAAAATGATTTGTAAGTTAACAGCTTAATTTTATTCGTTAAAGAGTCCTAACAAATGCCACTCTTGATTTCCAAATTCTCTAGATAAATAAAACCATTTCGAAGAAGATGTATTGCCCAACTAGAGATGATGTAGTTTGGTGAATTAGAAATAACCAAGAATTACAAGCGCTCAACAAACACATATATTTACATATATAATTCCTCTGTACTCATGTTTGTCACTGAACTCCTCCTAAACGACTGGATCGACAATGATAAAAATGTTTGTGTATGTCTGATTGGGTCCCTGAACGGTTTATATTCACAATTGCACCCTCTAAATCCATTAGGTGTAGGAGTTCACCCGAAGTGAAAATTTAAAAATCGCTTTAGCGTCCACAGTTTTCGCTGTTTCACAACGAAACTCAGTATATCCTATTAAAATAAACCGAGGTAAATATTATCAAAATATGAGAGAAATCCACGATCAGAAGTGGAGGTTTATTTGAAACCCGAAATTAAAAACTGCCTAAACGACTGGACGGATTTCGATGAAATTTTGTGTGTGTGTTTGAGTGGGTCCCTGGATGGTTTAGATTCACAATTGGGGTTGGGGTTACAGGAATTTGTTTTTATGTCAGATGTGTAGTCAACTGCTTTACCGACATATTACGACAAAAATGGACGTCATCTTGCATGCTTCTTGAGCACAACAGATGACAGTGAGGAGTTTTCTTGCGAATTTATTAATTAGTGAACTTTATGGTAAAAAAAGTAACATATTTTTCTCGCCTAGCCATGACAGGAGAATTGAACGTTCGGGCAGGACAATGTCTGTCGAATCCGCTAGTATATATATATATATATATATATACGAGGGCGGATCGGAAAGTAACGCACAATAATTTTTTTCTGCCTTGGTATTGCAGCTAGAATGTTGAAATTTCACAGAGATATAGTTTGAAGTTTTCACTACAGATGGTATTTTTTTTCTCAGGTGCACCTCTAGCGAGAGAAGCTTGAACTATGCAACAAAGATGGCGCGCATGCTACAGTCGTCCACCTGTGAGGAACAGAGAAGTGTTGTTCGATTTTTGTGGGCCAAAGGGCATAAACCCAGTGAAATTCACAGGGACATGCGTGGCGTGTATGGGGATGATTGTATGGACCGTAGCAATGTCTCCAGGTGGTGCACATTCTACCAAGAGGGACGCGTGAACCTTAGTGATTCGCCACGCTCCGGCCGGCCGACAACAGCAGCAATCCCGCAGAATGTCAGAGGCATTGAGGCGGCAATTCTGAACGACCGGCGTGTGCAACTGCGAGCCTTATCGCAGAAGTTCAACATTTCCTATGGTGCGGTGTACGATATTGTTCATGAAAATTTGAAATTCCGTAAAGTTAGTGCTCGCTGGGTGCCTAAGAACCTGACAGACGACCACAAGGGCCAGCGAATGATGGCAAGCTTGGACCACTTAACGCGGTACACCGCACAAGGACATGACTTTCTGGAAGGAATCGTCACAGGTGATGAGTCGTGGGCGTACCACTACACGCCCGAAACAAAGCAGGCATCAATGGAGTGTAAACATGCTGGTTCCCCAGTAAAGAAAAAATTCAAAGTGACTCAATCTGCCAGGAAAGTGCTTGTGGCAGTGTTCTGGGATATGCATGGTGTTTTATTGGTGGACTTTGCTGAACACGGGACCACTGTGAATGCTGCGGCCTACATTAAAACTTTGGTGAAGTTGCGTCGTGACAAACGTCACAACATTAACGTTAAACTTCTTCATGACAATGCTCGCCCCCATGTTGCTGCTGTCGTTCGTCAGAAAATCGCCGAATTTGGTTGGGAGGTGCTCCAGCATCCACCATACAGTCCGGATCTTGCACCATCGGACTTTCATCTGTTTGGTCCCATGAAGAAATTCCTGGCCGGCAAACGCTTTGAGACAGATGTGGAAGTGAAATCAGCAGTGCGCGGATGGCTACACTCCAACCAAACGGACTTCTACGAACAGGACATATTGAAACTGGTAACACGATGGGAAAAATGTGTTGAGAAAGTTGGTGACTAGGTCGAAAAGTAGGTAAAAGATGTAAGTTCATTTGTGATTTTTTTCCTTTTTTTTACTATTAAACTTTAAAAAAAAATTATTGTGCGTTACTTTCCGATCCGCCCTCGTATATTATAATTATTTTTTGTCATTGAGCAATGCAAGCTTAATATGACATGATAATAAAAATAAATGCTCGGACGGGACTTGAACGTGGACCTCTGGATGATACGCCAGTGCGCTAGCGATTACGCTATCGAGCAATTCTAGTACAAACATTTATTTTTCTTATATATGTCGACCTTTTCGGAGATGACGGGAGACCGTAACGGGCCACTGGGCCTAATACTTGAAAGGACGATGATGATGATGATATATACTCTCTTACATAAGAAAAATTAATGTTTGTACTAGAGTTGCTCGGTAGCGTAACTGGGGTATCATCCAGAGGTCCACGTTCAAGTCCCGTCCGAGCATTTATTTTTCTTATCATGCCAGATATATATATATATATAAACTCACTGGTATAATGGAGCCCATAGGTTTATGACCGAGCGGACATAAGTTCTCCATACATCCCTAACTTGAGATGTTTTTCTCATCATCTCCTGTATAATCTTTTTCTTCTTCCTTTGGTTCTACGGTCCTCTAAGAACCTTGGCCTCCTTCATAACATCTGCCCATTCTTCTCTACTCCTAGCTTCCTGTCTCCATCTTTAAACCTTTACATGTCTTAAGCCCTCCTCAACTTTATCTAACAATCTTACTTTCTGTCTTCCATCCTTTCTTCTTCCTTCTGGTCTCCCTTCCAAAATTCTTCTTGCACTTCTTCCTTGCTCCATCCGCACCGCAACACATGTCCTGCCCATTCCAGTCTCTTCCTTCTAATATCTCAATCACGGTTCATGCTACTTTCAAAACCTACCCAACTGGGTGTTTACCCTCTGATTTTCCTATAAAGTTTCCATGCCCCTCTTTCATTCATTTTGCAATCTAGAGAATGATGTCACACAAGGATATCGAAACGTCGACGAATTTTCAATAAACATAACTATGATTGGGATAATAACACTGAGCAACAAAAAATAAACTTTTTTTTTTGTCTCAGAAAGAAAAATACTTGATTCTGGTAGTTTTTTTTTCTCCTGAATTCAAATATGATATCGGTTTTTCTCCATCACAGAAGGTTTCCGAGAGACAGGAATTTATAATTTCAAACACTTTAATATTTTCTACATTCGTAACTACGCAATATTCGAACATTCGGACTCACCTAGAAAGTAAGAAATGACGATTTTCTGCTATATTTCGCCTGTGGAGCATCCCTCTTGATGGTCCAACAATAATCGGCCACCATATTAGAATTCCATTTGCCTTGATATCTCTTTTCCATAGCTGAAATCATTTGAGTTAGCTCATTTGGTTTTATTCTACAACGGACAAATGGATGAAAAAACGTTTATTAAAAAAAGTATTATTTAAATCCATTAATTTAAATTGAAATAAAAAACTAATGGAACAAGAGCGATGGCCAAAGCAACTATATCAATGGCATCCGACCAGAAGAAGGAAGACCGAAGTTAACATGGAAGGAAAACATGAAGACATTAATGCAAGCAAGAGGGTTAAGCATTGAAGATTCCCTAGATCGTAGGTTTTGGAGGTTTGGCACGGGAAGACGGCAGCAGCTGTAAAAACCCGAAGATATATAGATGGAATACATATTTGAAAACACGATAAAAAACTGCATAAGTACAACTATTGGTACTCATGAGACAAAAATCATGTTGACCAGTGTTATTTGTGATATCAGATTTAAAGTCTATTCTCAGAACAATTTGCTTTACTTTTTTCTTATGTTCCTAAAATCCGTAATAATTTTCGTTGTAATGTTTTTCTGGGAAATTTATTTATGGCAGTGTTTTGTCAACGCGAGACTTCTGTTCCGTGAATTGAAATAGTTTTTTTAAGGCACTTTATTGACGACAAGAAGGACGTTTATTTTTAAACTTGTGACGTCGGAATCGATAGCTGTCGTGCTGCTTCAAGAAGCAACAGTTACTTCTGGTTCCGAAACTCAAGTCCCCTCCTGAAATCGGATCACATGACTCCAGCATTTGTAATTGTTGCCTTGGCTCCGATTGGAAGACAGGCGGAAATATATATTGTCTCTGCTTCTTGTACAATCCACTTTGTCCACCTCATCACCCCTTTATATTTCTACTCGCTTCCATCCTATGTCAGAGACTGCCAAATTTTACAGTCTTTCAGAAACAAATGGAGAATAAAATTACTAACAGAAACAACTCACTTAAAAGTAAAGTAATCCCACTACAGGCCTCGGGAGGCCCTTGGGGTTGTAGGAGGTTAAGGCTCCCACTTTTTTCTAGACAATCGGCATTTGATGTCAGCCGGGTTGTCAGCCCTGCGTGACGGCCACCTTTATCCCCAGAACAAGCGTATGGTACTAATTTCCGTTAGAGGCTCAGTTGACCCCAGGGCCATAGTGCCGCCAGAAGGTTTGGGTCAGTTTAAAAGTCCTGACCCCACCAGGACTTGAACCCTCGACCTTCTGACTTGTAGCGCAGTGCCTTAACCACTACGCTACGGCGTGCCCCCCTCAATAATATTACTTTTTAAAAATTAATAATGTGTTTTTTCATTATTTAATAAAAATATATTTAAGATTCGTTAATATATTTACCTAATGCCTTGTATAAAAAGCATAGATTAATTCATTATAGTTTATTACTTTGTATTTTTTTTCTTTCTTTTCTTTTTATGTATAGTAGATTCGAGCTGTTATTCCTTTCTGTATTCATTCTATCATTTTAGTTTAATTTTAATTGTATTTAATTTTATTGTATTATTAGACATTATTTTCATTGTTGTTCAATTTGACAGATAATTAATTGTTTAGTATCAGTATTTAACTCATGCCCCAAATGGGACTCAATGGCCAATCACGTTTCAATGATTTCTGTCTTACAACCAATCAGAGTCGTGTTTCACGAAATATTTATCAGTGTTATAATTACCATATTAAAGAAAGCTCCTCCTTTTTAATATTCTGAACAGGTCTGACCATTATTTTGCAGTGAATGAGCCTGTGAGAAATACGGCTACCAGATTGTATATATAGTGCATGAATGTCAACACATGCCGCATGCGGGAGTTAATATAAAAACATTTGTGGCAATTATACCACCAAAAAAAGAAACCACTGTTTGCACTTTCTTAAATGTAATTTTTTCCCAGGTAATAATCCAGAAAAATATAATTGTCATATTTACATCATACGACATCAGAAATTAATTAATATACAGTTTGATGTGTTTCATTTTTTTCTCCACTAGAGAGCACTCTTACAATATTGCGTTCCTTTGGCAATAAATAGTATGATCTGGTTGCGGTGATAAACAAAAGAAGCAATTGAAGTGTACCAATCGTTTCTCATTTGTTTTCAAACATCGCCGTTTACATTAAATATATAAAAAATTTAAAATAACTATAGTTAGATAATGAGTTGTGAGTAAACAGCTTAATTTTATTCGTTAAATAGTCCTAACAAATGCCACTCTTGATTTCCAAATTCTCTAGATAAATTCACTTCTCACTTCGTGAGTCGTGAATTTATCGATAATTTGGAAATCACTCGTGGCATTACTTATGACTATTATTGTAATTTTTTGTATTTATATGTAACATATGTTTGTCCTGGTGAATGGAAGAGAACGCCACATGGCCTTAACTCCACCAGGTTAAATAAATCTATTGTATACAGTATCTTCTTATTATAGAGAGAAAATTCAACTCTAGTGTACATTTAAATTGAACATCTCACTATTTCTGAACCTTCTTTGTTTCAGCTGCCGGACTCTAGATTTTATTTCCCCTCTTATATCAGGGATTGTCCGACTCAAAAAAAAAGTTCAAAAAAAGAAACTCGCAGATAATTATTCAATTACACAATATAGTAGATTACCATGTTCTAGGTATATTTTTATTATTCTTTCATGTTTTCAACTTCATTTACAAAGAAAATTAAGTAATACTGTTATTAGGTAATAATAATAATAATAATAATAATAATAATAATAATAATAATAATACTATATCACACTATAATTCAGAGCATTTTAACATATGGTGCTGTTCTGGAGATTTTTTTTTCCGTCTTTGCAGGTATCCTTCTTATAAAGGGTTCGACTAAGACAGGTTTTGTTGTAATATAATTCCTTGATAATGACACGGACCGCACTGAAAACTGGAGATGTTTAACTACATAACTAAACCTTGGATGGGTGTACATCTTCGGAAACGGACCACAGTGAAAACTCTATATATGTTTAATTATATAAGACTTAAACCTGTGACTCGAACTTATCATTCCTTGATAATGACACGTGGGATCATGCCGAAACGTTGGAATCAGTGGCCAGAGGCCGAACTTGAATCCAAGACGCGGAAAACCCAAGAAAACTTTCATATCCATACTTATATCCGCGAAAATCTGCAATATATATATATATATATATAGAGAGAGAGAGAGAGAGAGAGAGAGAGAGAGAGAGAGAGAGAGAGAGAGAGAGAGAGAGGCATTGTTATTTGCGGATGATCAGATAATAATAATGTCTCAAGAATATGAAGACATGGAGTTTATGTTCAGAAAATTATTGGACGAATACGATAACTGGGGTTTGAAAATAAATTTAGAAAAAACATTTTATATGGGATGTGGAGCCGAAACCGAAGATTTGATATTAGAAGATGAAAAGGGGTGTATTAGAGGTTGTGAAGAATTTGAGTATCTGGGAGTAAAATTAGATAAAGAGGATAAACAAGAAAGTGATATTAAGAACAGAATAAATAAAGGTAGAGCAATAACAGCAATGATGAATGGAGTCTTATGGAACAGACATATAACCAGGAAAAATAAGTTACAAATATATAATTCAATAGTGAGAAGTGCTGTCACATATGGAGCTGAAGTTTGGAAATTCAACAAAAACTTATGTCGATGGAAATAGATTTCTTGAGGAGAGCAGCAAGATGTTCAAAATTTGACAAAATAAATTCTGCCATAAGAGAAAAAAATGAAAATTGGTTATTGAATAGTAGATTATATACGGTATAAGCAATTAAATTGGTATGGGCACGTACGACGAATGCAAGAAGGAAAATTACCCAGGAAAACATTGGAATGGTGTTCACCTGGAAGAAGGAGGAGAGGAAGACCTCGGAACTCGTGGATGCAGGAAATAAGAACTGAAATGAGAGCAAGAGGACTGGAGGACATGGATTGGATGGAGAGAGACGAGTGGAGAAGAAAAATAAAAATTTAGGCACAGAAAGATGTGTAAACATTAATATCATCATCATCATCATCATGGCAGCAGCCGCCGCCTTCCGGAAACCAAACGCCATTCCCCTCTATCCATCCATTGATCTTCCTCCATTCCTCTGATATTCATAGCTGCTTGTACCCCTTCTATAAGTTTTCTTCGATCTTCCTCTCTTCCTCCTTTCCATTGGGATCCATTCCATAACAATTTTTGGCAATCTTTGCTCTGGCATTCGTTTGACATGACCATACCACTGCAATCTTTTCTTTTCTATGATGTCTATGATGTCCGGCTCCTCTTGTACACCCATAATTTCCCTTATGTCTTTATTTCGTATTCTATCCATTCTAGATTTTCCAGCTGATCTTCTTAAAACATCCATTTTTATACTTAAAATTATTTTCATTTCCCGGGTAGGAATTTGCCAGACTTCAGCACCATATGTTAAAATGCTCTGAATTATGGTTTGATATATTTGTAATTTTCTATTTTTTGTAATATTTTTGCTCCACCAAACAGAGTTTAAGGCATTTATTGCTTGTTTTGTTTGTGCGATTCTATTTTTAATTTCCACTGTGTTATCGCCTGAATGGTCCAATTTTGTTCCTAAATAAGTGCATTCAATACTAGGTTTTAGTTCTTCTCCATTGTTGAAATTTATATTTTCCATTTCTTCTCCTATACACAGGTATTTAGTTTTCTCAATGTTTATATAAAGTCCCCATTCTTCATATTCTTCTTTTAGTTTTTTAGCCATATATTCTATGTCATCGTGGGCTTGTGCTATTAATATCTGTAAATAAATAAATATATATTTAGGTGATTTGTAGGATATCAAAATCCTAACCCTAATGATGAGATATGTGGACGAGAATGACATTAATTGGGCGCAGAAAGATGTTGTGAAACCTGCTAAATAGTAGATAATGGAATTTATTGCCTTTTTTTTCAGAATAAAGAAAATACATATGCATTTACATTGCGCACGGGCCTGCTTGGCCGTACGTGCATTATTTTTCCATGAATAAAAAATAAAACTAGTAATATAAACAAATACCTACAAATACACCTGTATCAAAAACAATAACAGGCTACATATAAGTAAAATCTATGTCTGCACTACATCACAATAATACATATCTACATTCCGTACATTAATATTAAAAAAAATGCTAGAAAACAAATTAGAAAAAAAAACACACACACATACACCCACACATATACACACCGCACGCTCATACCCCCCTCCCCCCGTCCCTGCAGACATTAAATGCCGCTAAATAAGTAATATTTCCATAATAAAATGTTTTTTTTATTTAATCTTTTTGAAACGCTGTACGTAAGATTTTAAAATTGAAATATTTAGATAAGCGAGGAGAATGTTATAGCGCTATTAAATGAAATGCATACAGTAATTAATAAGTTATTAATTCAGCAGAGCGAGATAATAACCGCATGAATTACTTAGAACAACACAGTGTCAAGGTCATTCTGAAGACAAAGTGTTTCCATTAAAATCTCATGTATGTATGTAACACGCAATACAAGGGACACATGCTGTTTTCAACTTGTACACTTGTTACATATGTTAGGCATTCATATTTCTTTCCTTTAAACCATAATTACTGTGATTAGCATTTCTAACATAATGCTATGTTAATATGCAAAAGTGGTTGAATTCAAATACCTAGGAACAATAATTACAAACAGCAATAATAATAATAATAATAATAATAATAATAATAATAATAATAATAATAATAATAATAATAATAATAATAATAATAACAATAATAACAATAATAATCTCTCTATCTATCTTCGGGTTTTTACAGCTGCTGCCGTCTTCCCGTGCCAAACCTCCAAAGCCTACGGTCTTGGGCATCTTCGATGCTTAGCCCTCTAGCTTGCATTACTGTCTTCATGTATTCCTTCCATGTTAACCTTTGTCTTCCTCTTTTCTTCTTTCTGTTCGGATGCCATTGATATAGTTGCTTCGGCCATCGCTCATCTTCCATTCTTAAGACATGTCCTAACCACTTTAATTCCTTCTCCTCAATTCTTTCAATTATGCTTTCTTCTGCTTCCATTATGTTTCTAATTTCCTTATTTGTGACATGTTCTAATCTAGACTTTCTGGCACTTCTTCGTAAATAATCAATTTCTAGAGCTATTAGTCTATTCTTGTAGTACTTATTGATTGTCCATACCTCACTTCCGTACATTGTAACAGATTCCACCAATGTTTTACCAATATATTTTTTTGTGTCTTTCCAAATATAATAATAATAATAATAATTTTTTGCAAATGCCCCAGGTTGTCTTTGGACATTCCTGGTGTTCTCTCCTGGCATGGCGTACTTGTAACCCACTTCTGAGGTTGAGGCGCCTGGAAGGCGGGGTTACGTTGCCCCGATGATATGATGGGTGATGATGATAGTGGTGCGCCAGGAGAGTCCCTAATCCTAAGCTTAATCTAAGGTGAATATGAATGAAGATGATTGCGATGGACATATGTTTTCGGGGACCGTTTGGGCCTTAAAGTTTTCCTGACATTTGTCTTAAAGGTGAGGAAAAACCCCGATAAAAACCTCGCCCAGAAAAACTGTCCCGACTGGGGATCGAAACCGAGCCCGCTGCGTGACAAGGCAGCACGCTACCTCGAGACCACAGCGGTGGACATATAATAGCTTTATTTTACCTGGCAGAGTTAAGGCCTTAAGGCCTTGTCTGCCACTAAATCAGGTATAAAAAATACAAAAAAAAGTGTTACATCTAAATTACAATAAACATAAACGATTATATGTTATAAATACAATATAATTATTATATAGGAGGTAATTGTCCAGGGAAGTTCCGAATAAATTCCTCGCGAACGCGACGAGCTGATTCGTATTTATAATAACATTTACACACATAAATGCGCTGCTCTAATGTCAGCTGACGTCTCATCTTGTCGAACGATAGTAAACTGACTAGTTCAAGGACGAGCGGCTGGCAGAGTGAAATGGGGACGAGGAGAGAGCGCTGCCTGACGGGTGAAACCCCGTGAGGCCGGTCCGGGTTTATATTGGATGCCCGTTATAATGCATTTTGATTTACTCTAGATTAAACGAATTAAATATAATATGTACAAGATATATATAAAACGATAAAAAAATATTGATGACATACCGGTAGTATACATTTAAATAAATAGAGAAAAAATAATTATTGGACAACAGGTAACTGTATAAGTGTGACTAAGTGCCAAGTGTGCGGCAACCCCTGATACCTTGAGGAAGGAAATTCCAGGAGCGGGCAGAGGCTACTGCGAATGTGGAACTAGTTCTAGAAATGTGTACTATTATGCATTACAGGGGCCGTTTTTCTCAAAACATGTTAAGTAAAAATATATAAAATGGTTATTCATCCAGTTACGTTGTGTAGAAGCGAAACATGTAATCTTAATTAAGGGGGGTGATGGGAGAAATTTCTATTTTCCACATTTTTTTAGCTACAGACTTGAGATTTTGTACAAACATTCACTGCATTATACATAAAGATGTGTTTAAGTTTCATTCTGGTGAGACGGTTTTTATTAATTTCCTCGCTTCTGTAAAACACTTCACAAACGTGTATTGTACATTATTTTTTGTACGATGGTGTTTTCAAAATAATAAATAATAGCAAAATAATATTATTTTTGTTGCAAATGTTTGCGTTCACTATAAACAATTTATAATTTAAATAATGAAAATAATTTAAATTAATTGAGACTACAGCAGGCCGTGACACTAATCAGGCATAAAATGGCGGCTAATACGAATTTATTGTTTTATATATTTTCAAATAAAGTTCAGTTCATTTAAAATTCAGTGATTTGTTTCGTATAATGTATATTAACACTACCTTTTGGATATATTTTTGAATATACATTGTACGTAGTATACACAAGATACCTTCGCCGAATGTACAGGAAAACGCTCACTGTGTTTACAAAGAGACCTAAAACACGTCTGGGGAAAAGAATCGTATATACTCAACCTAGGATTTAAGGAGAGATCAGGGCTTGCTTGGTTCAGGCTAGGGGCATGGAAATTTCTAAAAATTAGCGACGATCACGATATGCGAATATGTCCAATGTGCGGGAAATTTGAAGATGAGATACATATATTAGGAAAATGTAATGATTTAGAATATTGGAGACGTCAGTTATTACCGGTAAGATTTCTAAATTCAAATCGGGAAAGACTGGCATGCTACGAGTTATTGGTAAATCCAGAAAATTGGATAAACCTCGGTAAATTTCTGGACAAAACGCGAAAAATAAGGACAACACTCATTTATGAATAAATATATGTTATCAAAATGCAATACCATTAATTATTAACAATTATATATAAATTAATTAGTGTATAATGCTGTTGTGTTATTATTTAATTGTAATATTTTTATTGTGTTTTCTTTATGTAATTGTAATGTTATTGCTGTTTTTGTTTATTTTTCTTTACACTAGTACCAATTATTACTTTATTGTAACGGACTGCCAACAGCACGTACGGCTTACTGCCCGTGCGACCCATATTTGTAAATAATATTGTAAATATCTTACTTTTTGTCTAATAAAGTCCTACTACTACTATATAGGGAATTGTTTTATTTCTCGCCATAGGTAGGCAATTTTTGATATTACAGTACAGTTATTTAGTTAATCATAGGTTGGAAACTCCGAAATTTAGGAAATTTTACATTCATTTCTGTCGCCATTTCTGTAAGTACGACAGAACCCACTATCGCGCAGTTTTTTTTATTCGTTCATGTGTTGCGGTTACTAAAATTCTTTAATTTTCATTACAGTGTTTATAAATATTGTATTTCATTCGTACAGAATCGCGACTAATATTTTCAGGACACGTAGTACTGAGATACCTGCGATAGAAATGTTATGACTCTAGTATTACGTCACGGATTCCTCACGCTTGTCATCTCGTCAGCTCTTAGCTGTATAATTAGAGCCAACCAGTATTATATCTCAGGAGATAAAAATGTTAATTAATGATTTTCTTGCATGTGTTTCAGAATGTCCGCCGGCGGAGGACGGAATGGAAAGATTTGCCTGTCCAAACCCAGACAGAATGGGAAGGTACCGGTGTATAGATGACCACGTCCTCTGCGACGGTTTCATAGACTGCCCCGGCGGGGAAGACGAAGATAGGCAGGCTTGCATGTTTTATAAAACGGTGAGTCCCCCTGTTATTCTTCCTAGTATTCTGCTGGAGTTCTGTATTCCTTAAAATCAAGTTATTTTTTTATGTATTTAAATACAATAATAGTAGGGTGAGGATAAGCAAACAGTTTTCAGATTACACTGGTCAACATGATTTTTGTCTCATGAGTACCAATAGTT
This sequence comes from Diploptera punctata, assembly GCA_030220185.1. Lineage (NCBI taxonomy): Eukaryota > Metazoa > Arthropoda > Insecta > Blattodea > Blaberidae > Diploptera > Diploptera punctata. Next base: position 1,055,297 of record JASPKZ010003814.1, read on the forward strand.
GTACTTAATGCAGTTTTTTTATTGTGTTTTCAAATATGTATTCGGAATTTCTCCATCGCCCACAGTGTTTTATTTAAATTTCTATTAATGGATTTAAATAATATTTTTTTTAATAAACATTTTTCGTCCATTTGTCCATTGTAAAATGAAACCAAATGAGCTAACTCAGGAGATTTCAGCTATGGAAAAGAGATATCAAGGCAAATGGAATCCTAATATGCTGGCCGATTATTGTTGGACCATCAAGAGGGATGCTCCACAGGCGAAATATAGCAGAAAATCGTAATTTCTTACTTTCTAGGTGAGTCCCAATGTTCGAATATTTTTTAGTTACGAACGTAGCAAATATTAAAGTGTTTGAAATTATAAATGCCTGTTCTCTCGGAAATCTTGCGTGATGGAGAAAAACTGATATCATATTTGAATTCAGGAGAAAAAATACTACCGGAATTACATATTTTTCTTTCTGAGACAAAAAAAAAAGTTTCTTTTTCGTTGCTCAGTGTGAATAGCCCTGTAGCTTGCATTACTGTCATGTTTTCCTTCCATGTTAACTTTGGTCTCCCTCTTTTCTTCTTTCTGGTCGGTTGCCATTGATATAGTTGGTTAGGCCATCGCTCATCTTCCATTCTTAAAACATGTCCTAACTACTTTAATTCCTTCTCCTCAATTCTTATAATTATATAATCAATTGAGTTGGTGTTTACGTGATGAAAATCCATATTTATTAATTAAATAAAAATAAAACTTAGTTTTATTTGATTTTCATATTTATTAAGATATAATTCAGTGACAGCTGTTTCGGTACACTGTACCTTCTTCAGACATGTTAACAAATTATGAATTGTGTTCCAACTGATCTAAGCAAAACAACAATATTTTATTTAATTTTTTTAATTTAACAAAGGCGATTCATTCAAATCAAGTTGAGAATTTAACAGTTTATTACTACTTTTAAATTTATTTATTTCTACAGCCTCCAAAAGGTCCAACTTGTTACCTTATCACAAACATGTAACATTTCAAAATTTGGATCGAAACAATGATTAAATAAATAAGTTAGACCTTTTGGAGGCTGTAGAAATAAATAAATTTAAAAGTAGTAATAAACTGTTAAATTCCCAACTTGATTTGAATGAATCACCTTTGTTAAATTAAAAAAAAAAATTATTGTTGTATTGTTGCTTAGATCAGTTGATATGTACTATAATAACACAATTCATAATTTGTTAACATGTCTGAAGAAGGTACAGTATACTGAAACAGCTCTCACTGAATATATCTTAATAAATATGAAAATCAAATAAAACTAAGTATTGACTTAGGCTTTCACGGCCGGAGTTGCTATGATGATCTTGTAGAAGATTTCCGGGCTGTTGGCCGTGGTCTTGAGGCTTGTAGTTCCCCAACATTTCGCCAGAGACTGCGTCCGGCATCCTCAAGGGTTTTCTTGAGACTGGCAATTTTGTCGACTACCTGCTCTGCATGTATCCGCGGCGTGTTCTCTGCGCGGTCCGTTACGTCGTGGATATATGTATAAATAGAGCAGGTAGTCGACACATTATTCGCGACATCAATATATTTAAATTAAACTAAATTAATAAATACTCAACTATTAGCTTAAAACAAGCCTTAAGAACATCATGGACATCATTTATTTGCGATATCCTAATAAAATAATACCAAAATTCACACTTTTAAAAATCACGAACTTAAACATTAGTCGGAACACACTGCCGCTACCATGCAGGTTAGAATGTTGGTAATTCGCTTTTTCTTTATTATATCGGTAACTAAACATCTTCTAAATCACACCGGGGCAAATGCTTAAGCAGGAATCCGGGGTTCTCCTTTCCTGGACATCCAGGAGAACCAAAAGGAATTGCTCACCGCTTGTCATTAACTTGGCTAGCCGCAGGGCTTTTCCAACAAGACTACTTTAAAATTGCCAGTCTCAAGACAACCCTTGAGGATGCCGGACGCAGTCTCTGGCGAAACGTCGGGGAACTACAAGCCTCAAAACCACGGCCAACAGCCCGGAAATCTTCTGCAAGATCATCATAAAACTAAGTATTGTTTTTATTTAATTAATTCTTATAATTATGTATTCTTACTGCGATGGGCAGGACATGTTGCGCGTATGGGGAATGAAAGACGTGCATGGAAACTTCTTGTAGGAAAGCCAGAAGGAAAACGTCCAGTTGGTAGACCAAGAAAGAGGTGGGAGAACAACATTAACTATGATTTGAGGGAAGTAGATTATACAGGGAATGATTGGAAAGCATTAGCTCAGGATAGGAATGTATGGAGAGCTTATGTCCGTGCGGCCATGAACCTACGGGTTCGATAGTGCCAGTGAGTAAGTAAGTAAGTAAGTAAGTAATTATGTATTCTTCTGAATTAGCCGAATTTGCCATATAGTTTCATGAGTAGAGCACCAGTAGTTTCATACCAAAGGAATTCTGTAATAAGTAACGATTCTTAATATATGTGCCCCTCCATGCATGATTGTATTGGATATGGAATTGTATAGGATATTACATAACATATCAACATTATGAGAAAATCATCGTTAGTGTCTGGTGATAGCTACATTACCTCCCTAAAGCAATTATTTGAAGTGTAGATTTGGTTCCGACCTTATGAAGGTCTTGACCCGATATCTTGGTGTGCTTTTATTGAAGTGTTCTGTTAATTTTGTATGATGAACAAGGAGAGTATTCCTCTCTCTGTTTTCTGGAACTTGATGTGCTTGAAGGTGAAGATGCTGAAGGTGAAGATGCTGTTCTCTTCTAGCTTAAGCTTGTCGATTTTTTAAAAATGGTGTCTTGAAGTGGTTTCAAGGAATTTTTAAGGACTTGAGATGATGTTTGTGAGAAGCAATACTGTAGTTTTAAGGAGTTCTGGATTTAAAAGGATTTTGGATATGAGGGATAGTAGTTGGGAAACTAGGTTTTCTGGGTTGGAGGTGGAGGGTGGAGGGATAGGGGTTGTGGGGAGTGTTCACACTTGGTGCTGGAGTGGAGATTTTTGTAGATTTTTCTGGCTCTGTTTTTTGAAGTGGTGCTATAGTGGAGTGTAGTGGTATCCTTGGCGTGTGCTTTCTTCTTCTTGTATTGCTGTATTCTTTGTAGACTGGGCACTGCCGGTAGCTGGCGGCGTGCGTTTCGTTTGCAGTTGGTGCATTGGAGTTCAGTTGCTGTACAGTTTTTGAGGCTATGGTTGCCTGCACACTTGACGCATTTCTGTTTTCTATTGCAGCATTCAGCTAAGTGGCCGAAACCTTGACACTTGTAACATTGGATTCCTCCGGCTGGTGACTTGTAGGTTTCGAGTCTAATTTTAACGTTGAAGATGTCGGTCAGTTGAGCTATCTTCGTAGTGAAGTCTGGTTTGTGGAAGAAAGTTAAAATCCAGACAGGAATGGCAGTCTTGAGTCTGGATCCCTCTTGAAAGCTGGTTTTGAAGAGTTGTCTCACGTTGTGGATAGGGTATCCTTTGTCTGCAAGTTCTTGAAAGATTTCATGGGATGTAATTTTTACAGGGAGTCCTTTTAGTGTTATCTTCTGGGTCATATGTGATCTTCGTTTTGTAAATATGTGTATGAAACTGCATTTCGTGGTCATGTAGTACTTTTTGGACTTGTTTAAATGCTTCTTTGTCTTTAGTGTAGATCTTCAGTTGATCTTTGGTATGCTGTATAGCGATGTCTTTTTCATTGCCTGTAGAGACGGCAGCAATGTGTGTTAACTTGTAGGCATTGATGTCTCTGGCGTCTACGACGATTGGTGGAGGTGAGTCTGGAGGTTTCTGAAGTGAGATGAATCTATTATTTATCTCTATCTCGAGAGTTTTGACTTTGGTGACGTTTCTGGCCGTGTGTTTAGGCTTGGGAAGCGTGAAGTTGTCTTCCTCGTGAGTGACTTTGTTGTTCGGAGTCTTGGGAGTCTTCCCTTCAGCTCCGAGGTGTCTTGTCAGGTCGACTGGAGTCTGGCATGATTTGCGCTGTTGAAGTTCAGCGTTCTGGTCTTGCTCTAACTTCTGTCTTCTGTCCAATTCCAGTAGGATGTTCATTCTAGAAGCTCGATGAGAATAGAATACCAGTGACCGTGTCACCATTACATTAATATACAATACACGTTCACACAATGTTTGCCGTCATCTGGCCAATCACAGAGGTGCTATATAACTTGCAATAATCGCAACTGCACAGGGGATTCAACACCATGATCCAGACTGCTCAATTTCAATATTTAGATTATAATTTCGTACATAGTCCTAGCATTTATTTACTAAACTAATAACTCATTGATACTATAGAACCCGGAGGTTCATGGCCGAACAGACTTAAGCTCTTCATAAATTCCTATTCAAGTTTTTTCCCCCACAATCTTGCTATGTATAATAGGGTGGGCCGAAAAAACTCACTTTTGCACACTTTATATTAGCTTGACCTATATCTGTCCATGTCCACCGCTGTGGTCTCGAGGTAGCATGCTGCCTTGTCACGCAGCGGGCCCGGGTTCGATCGCGGTCGGGGCAGTTTTTCTGGGTGAGGTTTTCATCGGGGTTTTTCCTCACCTGTATGACAAATGTCAGGAAAACTTTAACGCCCAAACGGTCCCCGAAATCACATGGCCATCGTTATCATCATCATCCTTCACGGTGTGGGAAGCTACCACACCTACAATTCCCTAGTAGAGCTGCAAGCATAGCATGAAAATGCTATGATTGCGGTGAAGGACCTGCCTTCGGGCAGAATTATTATAGATGGATGAATATCTGTCCATCTATCTATGTAACGGAATCTTTGAACACTATTTTCACCCACTTAAAAACATTGGATCGATTTGAAACGTTGTATACTTATAAATGACCCATGACAATACAATAATTTTGATAATTTTTCTAAAATCCTGGCCAGAATCATCAGAGAATCAAAAACAAATAAAAACCGGTATAATAGGTTGCGGACGTATTGACTTTTAGTCAATCGTTGTAAGAGCTCAGTTAGTAGAGCGGTGGTCTGTAGTGGTATATAATTTCAGTAATCCATAGGTCGCTGGTTCAAATGCGGCCCGGAGGATTTTTTTAGAAGAGTATTAAGCAATTCAATTTTCATGGGATTCCGGTTTTTGACAATTAAACTAAAAATTAAAAAAAAAATAACAGTTTAAAAATCTAAAACAACACGCTTTATTAGAAAACCGAACTAAAAAATCAAAAATAATTTTAATTTCTAACACGCCTGTGATAAAATTAAAGTGGTCAACAAAAAAATCATCTCCAACACATCTAGAATAAAACTAGAGTCATCTACAAAAAAAAAAAAAAAAAAAAATTCTGCCATCAAATGCGTGGGGTGCTTTTTATAGTTTTTAAGTTTTCTTCTTAGATAATTTACTTTTACCAATATCTGTTTATTATCAAATATATTAATTGACATAGAGCACCACAGGCTTTTGATGGTAAAATGTAAATATCTTTAAATTCCATACTATTGTAGTATGAGCTAAAAGTAACACTCTTCTAAAAAAAATCCTCCGGGCCGGATTTGAAACAGTGACCTATGGATTACTGAAATTATATACCACTACAGTCCACCGCTCTACCAACTGAGCTAACAGTAAAGTAAAGTAAAGTAAAGTGATCCCACAACAGACCCCGAGGCCCTTGGGGTAGTAAGAGGTTAAGGCTCCCACTTTTTCTAGACAATCGGCACTTTATGTCAGCCGGGTTGTCAGCCCTGCGTGACGGCCGCCTTTACCCCCAGAACAAGCGTCTGGTACTCATTTCCGTTAGAGGCTAAGTCGACCCCAGGGCCTTAGTGCCGCCAGAGGGTTTGGGTCAGTTTAAAAATCCTGACCCCAACGGGACTTGAACCCTCGACCCTCCGGTTTGTAGCTCAGTGCCTTAACCTCTACGCTACGAGAGGATATAATATTAATTTCTTACAACGATGGACTAAAATGTCGATAAGTCCGCAACTTATTATATATCATTTATGAAATTGTTGTATTGTCATTGGTCCTTTACAAGTGTACAAAGTTTCAAGTCAATCCAATGTTTTTAAGTGGGTGAAAATCATGTTGAAAGATTCCGTTACATAGATAGAAACAGGTCATGCGTGTAAAATGGAACTCTAAGAATAAAATTTGACAGGAGTTTGTGATGGAATTTAAATAAGTCACGTCACAGGTTGTAACGAATAGCCGAATTTTATTTGTGCAATTTTTAATGTTTTATTTTTTTAGAGTTATTGATCCGTACATAAGTTACTGAGTTAGTTGACATATTTTTTCACACGACATTCAACACTTGAAAAGACAGAACACTTTTGAGATTAAATTAAGAACACGGTTTGACATTTAAGTTGATTACTCGGTTAAATTGAATGAAAACTTGAATCCAAATAATTTTAATAGACAAGAAAGTTTGTTCTCTGGAGAATTAAATTGCTGCAGTTTTGAAATATCGAGCTGGGAATGCATTTTATGTCTCGTATAAATGATGTCCCACACGCACACACCTGTGGTGTTCTGAGTTTTATGATCTATTTTACTGCCATCTACCTGCTTTCAAGCGAATTAATCGACAAAACTAGGTAGAGCAAGTTTTTTCCTTTCGTAAAATATTTTCAATTACTTCTTCATATAAGGGCACCCTGTACTTATGTGGAGTAGAAAGCTTTTCTTTTTTGCTTCAAAAAATTCAATTTATTAATCTGTAATATTATTTAGTTTAGTTTATTTTGGATATTTAAGGAAGGAGAAATGTTGGACGCCCACACAGAAGATGGTCTGAACAATTTTAACATTTCTAGTAAAGAAAAGTGAAGTGATCCCACAACAGGCCCCAGGAGGCCCTTTGGGAAGTGGGAGGTTAAGGCTCCCACTTTTTCTAGACAATCGTTACTTTATGTCAGCCGGGTTGTCAGCCCTGCGTGACGGCCGCCTTTACCCCCAGAACAAGCGTCTGGTACTCATTTCCGTTAGAGGCTGAGTCAACCCCAGGGCCATAGTGCCGCCAGAGGGTTTGGGTCAGTTTAAAAATCCTGACCCCAACAGGACTTGAACCCTCGACCCTCCGGCTTGTAGCTCAGTGCCTTAACCACTAAGCTACGGCGTGCCCCTTTTAACAATTCTAGCTTTTATGAAACCAGAACGAGCCAACAGGCTTAATCCCTGGATAATGATGATGATGATGATAATGTACATTTAAACCCATAAAATATGATTTTTAAAAATGGCGGTTCTTTGTTCTGTTAATGATAATTTTTTTTTGCATTTTCCCGTAACTTGCATTCTTCCATATTTTGATACAATTTTCTCTGAAACTATGAAAGATGGGATAATATTTTTTGGCATGGACATGTGGACATGCAGTTTAAAGATCTCTGTAATAATAAGGCAAATTTAGATTTCAGCTATTGATAACTAACTAACTAACTGACTGGCACTATCGAAACCATAGGTTCATGGCCGCGTGTACATAAGCTTTCCATACATCCCTATCCTGATCTAACGTTTTTCCAATCATTCCCTGTATAATCTACTTCCCTTAAATAATAGTTAATGCTATTCTCCCACCTCATTCTTGGTCTACCAACTGGGCGTTTTCCCTCTGGCTTTCCTACAAGAATCTTCCATGCACGTCTTTCATTCCCCATTCGTGCCACATGTCCTGCCTATCGCAGTCTACGAGACTTAACTGTTCTTATTACACCAGGCTTTCTATAAAGACCATGTAGTTCACTGTTGAATAGTCTTCTCCATCCACCTGTTTGTTCATCTCTCTTTGGTCCAAAATTTTTCCTAAGAACTTTATTCTCAAATACTCGTAATCTCCTTCCCTCCCTTAAAGTAAGAGTCCATGTTTCGCACCCATATAATATAACTGGAAGAATAATAGTTTTATATATTTTCAGTTTAACGTTTTTTGAAAGTAGTTGGGACATCAAAAGTCTCTGCAATGCATAATAGCACGCATTTCCAGAATTGAACCTATGTTTAATTTCTTTGTACATCTCATTCCTATTTGTGATTATTGTTCCTAGGTATTTGAATTCAGCCACTTCCTCAAAATTTCCCTTATTTGTCGTTAGCTGTCCATTTCCATTATATACTGAATTTCTACGTGTGACCATATATTTAGTTTTATTGATATTTACTTCCAGTCCCAATTTCTAAGTGTTACTCAATAGTGTGTGCGTGTTGGCCTTTAGTATCTCCTCGCTATCGCCCAATAGTACTACATCATCAGCATAAACTAATACCATTGAGTTGTAAGCCTTCTTCATCCTCTAAGGATTTGATGACATGCTCTAGTACAAAATTAAATAGTAGAGGAGATAGTGCATCCTTTTAACATGTACATAAAATTTTAACGTTCATTTTCTAAAATCGCTATACATACATAGTGTTCTGCCCAAGAACAGGTTTTTCACTGCAAACTCAGCATTCTCCACTGTTTCCTTAACTTGGCCTTCCTATTTTGTATCCGCATACAAACGCTTTATTTTAATATCGTCTATCTGATGTATTTTTCTGCCTCTAACCTTCTCTCTGTAGGCCATTCCTCCTAGGGCCTCCATCAGCAGGCAGTTTCTTCTTATCCAGTGGCCAATCCAATTAATTTTCCTCTTCTTTATCGGCCGCCTTTACCCCCAGAACAAGCGTCTGTTACTCATTTACGTTAGAGGCTGAGTCGACCCCAGGGCCATAGTGCCGCCCTGGCTTGTTCTGGGGGTAAAGGCGGCCGTCACGCAGAGCTGACAACCCGGCTGACATAAAGATACCCGATCCTTTGAGCACAGTGTCCTTTATATCCCTCCTCATCATACTACCTATTATTCGAAATCTTTTACAGTTTCTCTTGCTAGAACATGGAATTCACTTCCACCCTATGTCAGAGACTGCCAAACTTTACCATCTTTCAGAAATAAATTGAAAATAAAATCACTAACAGAAACAACTCACTAATACTACTTTTTAAGAATTAATAATGCGTTTTTGCATTATTTAATAAAAATAGACTTAGGATTTGTTAATATATTTACCTAATGCCTTGTATAAAAAGCGTAGATTAATTCATTGTAGTGTTTTTTTTTTCTCTTCTTTTTATGCATAGTAGATTCGAGCTGTTATTCCTTTTTTATTCATTGTATCATTAATTTAATTTTAATTGTATTTAGTTTCATTCTATTATTAGACATTAATTTCATTATTATTCAATATGACAGATAATGAATTGTTCAATAACTATTATTGTAACTTTTTTTTGTATTCATATGTAACATGTTTGTCCTGTCTAATATGACTACTATTGTAATTTTTTTGTATTCATGTGTAACATATGTTTGTCCTGTTTTATATGACTATTATTGTATTTTTTTTTGTATTCATATGTAACATATGCTTGTTCTGGTGAGTGGAAGAGAAGGCCACATGGCCTTAACTCCACCAGGCTAAATAAATAAATAAATAAATAAATAAATAAATAAATAAATAAAGTGCCGATTGTCTAGAAAAAATGGGAGCCCTAACCTCCTACTACCCCAAGGGCCTCCGGGTCTGTTGTGGGATCACTTTACTTTACTTTACATCTTTATGAGTTCCAGCATTTTTCTTCCTTCACCCATTCTGTCTAGCACAACTTCATTTTTGTATTTTGTCTGTCTATTTTATACTTTCCACCTTTCTCCATACCCACATCTCAAAAGCTTTCAGTCGCTTTTCCTCATTCCGTCGTAATGTCCAAGTCTCTGCACCATATAATGCTACACTCCACACAAAGCACTTCACTAGCCTCTTTCTTATTTCTCTTGCCATAGGTCCGCAGAAAATGCTTCTCTTCTTGTTAAAATCTTCTTTTGCCATTGCTATCCTCTGCTTTACTTCTTGGCCGCAGTTCATGTTACTACTGATAGTACAACCCAAGTATTTGAAGTTCTCCACTTGCTCAATGGCCTCATCTTTAATCCTCATGTTTATCTTCCTTGGTTTCCTACCAATTATCATGGCTTTCGTCTTAATTATATTTATCTTCATCTCATAATGTCTCTATATAATTGAATAGTTACCCCGAAAGAGATCTAACCCACAAACTACAAATTGTTGAGAAAACGAAAAAAAAAAAAAACGTATAATGTTCATTTTGAGGCTAGTGTCTTTATTATATCTTATACTTTTTAATCTCTCATCGTATTGCAAACATATACAGCTAATGTGAATGCAAAATAACTTGCTAATAAATAAATATTAACAATTTAATACAGAATTGCCCACCGCTGTCCTCTCGAGGTAGCGTGGTGCCTTGTCACGCAGCGGACCCGGGTTCGATCCCGCTCGGGACAGTTTTTCTGGGTGAGGTTTTTATCGGTATTTTTCCTCACCTGTAAGACAATTGTCAGGAACACTTTAAGGCCCAAACGGTCCCCGAAATCATATGGCCATCATCATCATCCTTATCATTATCATCATCATCCTTCACCGGTGTGGAAAGCAACGGGAAGCTACCACACCTACAATTTCCTCGTAAAGCTGCAAAGCATAGCATGAAAAAGCTTTGATTGCAGTGAAGGACCTGCCCTCAATTGATTATTTAACACATATTTAACTAAAAATGATGTAATAAGAAATAGAAAATACATATTGAATTCCGATTCAGTTAGAAAAATTTTTAACTTAATCAGTTTTCAGTATTTATTTTCCATTTAATGTTATTTCGTTATATTCTTTGTGTCTTTCTTATTTTCACTCAATTTCTCTAAGATTCTGATTAGAATTCACGGAACTGTGGTGGAATGAATTTGCACATGTGCAATAATTGTTTTTCTGCACTGCTATTAATGACTTAACTGTTTCAGCCATTTTGTTACACTGTCCACTTGATAGCCAACTTTTAAAAATAAATAAAACAGATCTGGCAGAGAGTAGAGATATTACCCGTTCAAGGAGTAAGCGCAGTTGTTGACGGAGGGCACTGCAGTCGTGTGTATGCAGGAATAGAACACGTGACACTGCTATCTAGGAGTGCAAAGGGAAACGGGACGTGGGACGCCGACAGTGAACACTGCCTTAGATGACGTCACGTGTAGCAACAAAGAGAGCTTCGCAATTCTTCCGCCTGCAGAGATATTTTGAACGACTAATAGTTTTACATGCACCGTGCCATGATATTCTCCGGATAGATAATTAATCCACTGAAAACTCAATTTTCGAATTTTTGTGGGCTACATCTCCTTTCGTGGCAACTATTCAATTATCGTAATCAAATGGTAAAGAGAAAAATGTATGCCTGAACCGGGAATCGAACCCCGAACTTTCAGCTTTCCGTGCTGATGCTTTTAACCATTGAGCTAATTCAGGCTTCCTTCCCATCCAAGCATAAATCCTTCCCTTACCTTACTGTTTTGGTCCCACATTCAAATGCAATGAATCATCATTCACAAATACACAATGAATGGCTTCTACATGAAGAAGACATGAAGTGACTCCACACACCTCTAGCAAATAATGAATCATCATTCACAAATATACAAGAATGGCTTCTACATTAAGAAGCCATTCATTGTGTATTTGTGAATGATGATTCATAGCAATTGAATGTGGGACCAAGACAGTAAGGTAAAGGAAGGATTTATGCTTGGATGGGAAGGAAGCCTGAATTAGCTCAATGGTTAAGAGCATCAACAGGGAAAGCTGAAGGTTGGGGTTCGATTCCCGGTTCAGGCATACATTTTTCTCTTTACCATTTCATTACAATAATTTAGTTGTGTACTTTAATATACTTATTTCAATCATAGTAACAGCTTTAGCTTCTTAATATTAATTTAATATTCAATTATTGTTTATTATTGTATTTATTGAATGTACTATGGGGCACGCCGTAGTGTAGTGGTTAAGGCACTGCACTACAAGCCGGAAGGTCGAGGGTTCAAGTCCCGGTGGGGTCAGGATTTTTAAACTGACCCAAACCTTCTGGCGGCACTATGGCCCTGGGGTCGACTCAGCCTCTAACGGAAATGAGTACCAGACGCTTGTTCTGGGAGTAAAGACGGCCGTCACGCAGGGCTGACAACCCGGCTGACATCAAGTGCCGATTGTCAAGAAAAAGTGGGAGCCTTAACCTCCCACTACCCCAAGGGCCTCCTGAGGCCTGTAGTGGGAATACTTTACTTTACTTTTACTATAAAAATGCTAAATTTATGGTTTAAAAATGTTATAAATTACCATCGTAATTGTTCTTTTGTTTCAGACGAAAGCACACTTAGACGTATTGGCGGATGCATTACTCCGGTGGGCAAGAGGACGCTAGTCAACGTGGGTTCATCGAATCAAGGAAAGAAAGAAAGAGAGAGAAAAAAAAATCGAAACAAAAAAATCTTATAATGTACCTATTTTTTATTTAATCTACTGTCGTACCTCACATCATCATTCCGTCAGTCATTCTCAGTCAGTCATTCCAAAACAAATGAGAAATCTTCTCCTACTTACAAAAACTGCCGCATGGAGTCTCTGGCTAAACCACGTGATAAGACGATAGGATTTTAAAAAGTCCCCTTTTTCCTTTCCTATCCTACATGCGACACACTCTTACAATGGGCGTAAATAAAATAAAATTTGATAGAGAACGTGACGTCATAACTAAAGGGAATTTAGTAATGTGAGAATATTAGTTACTAAATAAAGATATACGGCCTACATAGTAAGAAAGTGACATAAAGAAATTCAGAGGAAGAGAAAAGATTATCGAAGGATAAACAGTGACTGAAAGAAATTGAAACATAGTTATTAAAGCGTTATCTCAGGAGTAGTGTTAGTACTTGGTATATATGTTTAATTTGCAATATTTATTTAGTTTTAATATTTATTAGTTGTATTATTTTCTTATATTAAGATGGTTACGTAAGAATTACGAATTAGTGCTGTTTAAAGGCTGATTTCCATATTTTTAATTTTCGTGTTTCGAAATGGGAAATGATTGATTGCTTGGCTTAAAAATCTACGGTACTTAATTTAAGCTCACTTTGTTTAATTGAATATATTGATGCAGAAAGGGGACAAGTCACAGATAAACAAAATTGGAAATAAAAAAGTCATATTTCATAATGTTTTGGTAAAATGTTATTTATTTTTATTTATTTAACTTGGTGGAGTTAAGATCATGTGGCTTTCTCTTCCACTCACCAGAAAAAAAAACATATGTTACATTCAAATAAAAAAAAGCACAAATATATTGTTAGATTTTTGGCCGGGTTGGTGTTAAATTACTTTCGAAATAAATAATCCACATACAGATTTCGATTAAAATCTCATAAAACACTTTATTTTCTTCTACAAATTATCAGTAAACTTTAAGTCACAATTTTCACTCACAATCAATCTTCTTTTAATATTTATCTCAGTCACAATTATTTCACAGTCACTGAATCCGTTCACCACAATTATGTAGGCGCCAGGAAGTTTCTAGGGTTAGGTTCGAGATTTTCAAACCGTAGAAGTCTCTGGCCACCGAACTTTCACGAAAGGGGAGGGAGATGTTGGCAGCAACGACTGGAATAATAGCCCAGATATTTCGGCGATTTGCTGGAATCTTTCGACTCGCGAGTCGGCGATTCGTAAATCTATTCTGACCAATGGGAGACATATATTCTCGCCTTATCCGCACAATTTAAACGTCATTACGACTCGCCACGATATTATGTACTGAACGATTATCTGGCCAGGCGCTCCAACTTAAGAAATGTGTTACAATTTCGCCATGCGAGAAAAAATCCCAAGAATGTTATAAAGACGATCTGGTGGCATTAGTAAAAAATGTGTTTCAAATTAAACAATAATATATCCAAAAAATAACTTATGGTTTTGCATGATTTATTTTCACTACAGTACGACTCATTTAAGATAAGTTTGCATGAGAAATTGAGTTTCGACAATTCAACCATTTATTTCCCGAATTATTTAAATCACAATTATTTTTCAATGTATTGAGCAATTGCTATAAAACAAGCTCTAAAAAACTTTGTTATATCTCTACACGTATGAATTCCCTGTTATCTATACAAAAAAACACACCGAAATATAGTTTTCTGATTAGATTTTATAGACTGATATGTCTATATTTAACATACTGTGACTACTTAGGGATGAAAGGTACCTTTTCAAGGATGTAAATGCCCTTTCAAGAACTATTTATACATTTGCATACAAATATTTGCTATGTGTTCATTTTTAATGCAAAGCAAGACTACTTGCAGGCTTGATTGCTGCATTATTATGAACATTTAGCAGTTATTTATTGATTGCCTCAAAAGTGACACTTTGTAACTTATTCCCTTTCTGCAAGGACCGATTCAATTGATCAAGATATTTTAAATGTTTATAATTAATATCCAAATTTTCAGATTAATCTAAAATACTTGTCATTAGCTACTAACATACTCTTCACTTAAACAGACATAAATTTCTCTAAAAAATATAGTTCACTTAATCGTTCATTTAAACTAGTTCAGTTGAAAGAACGATGTGAACTAATCTTACTGACACACTCTTCACGTAAATATAAATTAGTCATAAAATCTAACTCATTTAATCGTTCATTTTTTACTAGTTCACTTGAATGAACGATGTGAACGAATCTTACTGACACTTTTTTTACTTATATATTTATAAATTATCATAAAATCTGACTCATTTAATCGGTCATTTTTTACTAGTTCATTTGAATGTACGATGTGAAAAAATCTTAACGACACACTCATTCCTCGAAAAGAAATGTATCATAAAAGTCTTAACTCATTAATCGTTCATTTTCTACTAGTTCACCTGATTTAACGATGTGGAGGAATCTTCCTGACTCACACTTCACTTAAATAGAAATTGCTCTAAAAAATCTAACTCGTTTAATCGTTCATTTTTACTAGTTCATTTGAAAGAACGATATGAACGGATCTTACTGACGCACTCTTCAGCTACATTGAAATTTCTCATAAAAATCTACCTCATTTAATCGTTCTTTTTGGCTAGTTCACTAGAATGAACGATGTGAACGAATCCTTCGTACATTATTCATTCATGTTAGTTTTTTAAGTTTACGACTAACCAATCTTAAAACCTAACCAAAATTTAATACGTAATCTACACTAGAAAAAAAAGTTACGATGAAATATTTTAGTTAGCGTTTTAAGACTGGTAAGGAAGTGCACATCTTAAAAATTACGTTTATTAAAAAATACAACGTAAATACGGTGTAAAAACAAGTTTATTTTGTCTCAGATTTTACAATCTCTTTAACATCTTCTTGTGCCCATTTCAAGATTCTATAGCCAATAAAACTCGTTCACTGATCTAAAACTTATGAATTAGTAAAAAAGGAATGATTCAACTAGATGCTTCCAGGGAAATTAGGAATTGCTTTTTTTATAAATAATTTAAAAAAGTTGTTTCAATATCCACTAATTTTTTTAATTATATAAAGCTTGCTTTTTTAAAACAAAGATTAATTATGAATAATAATATTTCCTCTCTATAGAGGGTGTCCATATAATTCCAGAATACAAACCTATGGAATATTACATTTAAACTCTAAGCGTACCTAAATTTGCTTGAATAATTAACTTCCGAAAGGGAGCACTCTTGTCCTAAATTCGTAATGCTGACTGTAAATTCGATATCTCAAAAAAATACTAATTTTTTTTTTCTTTAATGTGACTAATTTTTCTGAGCCGAATCGATTGTTTGTGATCTACTCGTAAATGAGAAAAAATCAATAGATCCTATTAAAAATTAGTGTCTAAATTGAGATTTTCAATTCAAAACTGAATAAATACAACCTTATAATACTTTCAATCAAACATTCATAAATTCAATTTTACAGTCTCTTTAGTTTTCAAAAGTTGATATAATTATTTTTTTAATGTCTTTTTTTTTACGTGATTTGAGGTATTAATTCTGATTTTACTCAACAGGTGGCACCTCTGTTCTCTTTAGTACTTGTATTAAAGGTTTTGAAATAACAATTTTTTAAAAATTCATCATCATCATCATAGTACATTCACGAATTTAGGCCATTTGTTGACCTGTTTCGGCCTCAAGCGAAACACCATCCAAAAGTCTTTTGAGTGGACGTCCTGGTCTTCTTCTTCCTGCAGGTTGATATCTTAACATTTGTTTGGGTATTCTGCGATCTTCCATTCGATGAACATGTTGTATCCATCTTGACTTATAATCAGAAAAAATAATATATCTAATTTTTTTAATTTGTCTTTTTAACGTGATTGGAGACGCTAATCATGATTTTACTCTATAGGTGGCACCTCTGTTTCCTTTAGTACTTGTATCAAAGGTTTTGAAATGACAACTTTTTTTAAGGTTTTTCTTTCAAAATTTAGCTAATCCATATTTTGATGTCAGAACTTGATATCTCTAATGTTAATTAAAATAGTGTATCAATTTTATATTTGGTATTTAATCTATGGGTGAACATAACAAGACATTCTTTTTCAGTTAGGAGAATTCTGTATATGGTTTATACGTCTATTTCTTTTTACGTTTTGCTGTAAGATCACAAAATGTGGATATATTGAGTACTGGAAGTTACTTTCTTATTTTTGTTATAAAACTCTTCCACCTAAACAGGAAAATTGTCTGAAATATTGAAGATCCTTATTGTTGTTATGAAAACAGTTCCACATAAACAGGAAAATCGTCTGAAATATTGAAGATCCTTATTGTTGTTATGAAAACAGTTCCACCTAAACAGGAAAATTGTCTGAAATATTGAAGATCCTTATTGTTGTTATGAAAACAGTTCCACATAAACAGGAAAATCGTCTGAAATATTGAAGATCCTTATTGTTGTTATGAAAACAGTTCCACCTAAACAGGAAAATTGTCTGAAATATTGAAGATCCTTATTTTCGTTATAAAAACTGTTCCACTTAAACAGGAAAATCGTCTGAAATATTGAAGATCCTTATTGTTGTTATGAAAACAGTTCCACATAAACAGGAAAATCGTCTGAAATATTGAAGATCCTTATTGTTGTTATGAAAACAGTTCCACCTAAACAGGAAAATTGTCTGAAATATTGAAGATCCTTATTGTTGTTATGAAAACAGTTCCACATAAACAGGAAAATCGTCTGAAATATTGAAGATCCTTATTGTTGTTATGAAAACAGTTCCACATAAACAGGAAAATCGTCTGAAATATTGAAGATCCTTATTGTTGTTATGAAAACAGTTCCACCTAAACAGGACATTGTCTGAAATATTGAAGATCCTTATTGTTGTTATGAAAACAGTTCCACATAAACAGGAAAATCGTCTGAAATATTGAAGATCCTTATTGTTGTTATGAAAACAGTTCCACCTAAACAGGAAAATTGTCTGAAATATTGAAGATCCTTATTTTCGTTATAAAAACTGTTCCACTTAAACAGGAAAATCGTCTGAAATATTGAAGCAATAATTCTAAGAAAAGATAAACAAACCAGATACAAGAATGTTTTATTGAATAATCTTGATTGCAAAATTGGGAGACAAAATATTAAGAGAATATTTATATAAAATAAAATAACATATCCAATACATAATCGGAAATCTACCACACACACATGCACACACATAAAAATACACTTCTTAAAAAAAATAACATAAGATCGTTCCAGCTAATAACATTATGTTAAAATTTAAAATCATAAAACAAACAAGGAAACATTAACAGAACTTGAAGTCGAACCGTCGGCATCGGTAGGTTACTGGTTACACTTCCTTCTTCTGGTCCCAAGGATCGCGGGTTCAAACCTGGCCGAGGTCGATAGATTTTCTGAATGGAAAAATCCAAGGAATAAGTTCTCACGAAGGGTCCAGAGTCTGAAATCAGGCTCGTAAAAGTATCGCAAGCCTGAATAAAAAAGGCCTCTGTGCAAAATTTAACAGACCTTCATCCAACCAAGTAATACCTTAGTTAGCTACTAGAGGTGATGTGCTAACCACATGTCACTCGTTGACATCTGTTGGTATATAAACATAACTAAAGAAGTATGGTTAAGAAATATCCCTAAGGACCATCTCTATCCCCACTCAGAACATACCCATTTGATAAACGGAGCAAATATCGACCATTTGAAAGAGTACGGAATGGATAACGAGACCGGAATAGACCATTAGGTTTTTATCATTGTCTCCTTGATGATAGTTTTCTCCGAAACTCACATATATATGATTAAGAAAGTTTTCTTGGGTTTTCCGCGTCATGGATTCAACGTCGACCTCTGGTCGCTGATTCCGACGTTTCGGCATGATCCCACATTACCATTCCTTGATAATTACATGTGGGATCACGTTGCAACGTCAGAATCAGTGACCAGAGGCCGACCTTGAATCCATGACGCGGAAAACCCAAGAAAATCTGCAATAAAACATATAAATGTAGGCTATATATTCCTGTAAATCTTAGATCAAGATTTCTTAATATTTTTGCTCTTAAAAACTATCGATTATTGTAATTACATAATCTAATTTAACATTTCAAGATGAAGCTGATATAGCAAAGAAAATCACTAATTTCACAAAAACAACGGGATAATTAACAGTATAATAAAACCATTTTTAATACAAAAGAATACAAGATTACGGCTTTATAAGGTTCTCGCAAGACCAGTATAAGATATGGTAGTGAAGCATGGACAATACGAAGAAGAGATGAAAGCCGATTAACAGCAAAAAAGTTGCGATTTATGCGCCGTACAGCAAGCTACACAAAGTGAAGAAATTTTGAGAGAATTGGGTGTAGAATCCATTCTCTACCTTGTAGAAAACTACCACTACAACTGGAAAGCCCATCTTCAACGAATGCCACCTCACAGAATTCCAAACGCTATGCTTCGTTACTGCCCCCAAGGCAAAAGTTCGCTGGGACGTCCAAAAAAGCACTAGATGGAAAATTCCTCTTTGAGACCGTAACAGGCCATATGGCCTAATACTTGCATGGATGATGATGATGATGATGTAATATAAATCCATTGATATCTTAAAGTCTAAGCCAACGGTCAGGAACTGGCGGACCGCGGTCCAAGTTCGGACTGCGGAAGGTAAAAAAAGAACTGGTCGCCAAAAATCACCTCATATACTCAACTCACAAAAATATATAAAATGAATGAACTAAAACATAAAAACAAAATTTCGAATTAGGTTAATATTAACAATATTTATTTAAGTAGTTATATTCTTTCAACATTACAAAACATGAGAACAATTTTGTTACTCATTGTAGTTGCTAAACTGTGCAGCGCATGAGAGTGCACTGGAGAGCGGGGGGCGGAAGGGAGAAGCTAACCGGCCGGCACAGCATATTTATGTTAGCTGATGCACATAAAAGCTCTGTACACCCGAACGCAACACAAGAATTTTATTTAATTAAATAAGACATTTTATAAATCTATCTCTGATTTTGGCAACATATGAAGCCTCTTTTAATCGGAGCCACCGGAGTATCACAAAAGAAAGTGGACAAGTTTCCCGTACATGCCACAGGCAGCGCTAGTGTAGAACTAACGACATCTAAATTATTTCGATTTTTTCTGGTACTAATATGAAATTCAGCACCATCTGGTGGTAAAATTATAATTATATAACCCTCATCTGGTGAATAATCATGGAATTGAACTTTTATAGGAATAAATAACATATTAATTAATCCTAAATTATGGAATTATTTGTACCCAGCCTCTCAGACCTAAAGATTTTCTTTAATGTTAACGGAAGAGAAGAATGGAAATAAATAAAACATGTTAATTTATTTTAGTTTATTAAAATTTAAAAAGTGCATTATGAGCTCTTTTAAACATGTACAATTGACCTACCCCCTTATTCTCGCATACATATTTTATACAATATTTATTAAAGAATGTTAGCCATGTCGTACATCTGAAGTCCATTATAAAGTCACATTTTTAAAATGTTTATTAGAAATGGCTGTACACTAACATCACTCTTCCTAACCTAATAAATCTTAGAATTTTATCACTTCTAGTAGGTTTATCTTTGAAAATAGATTCACATTCAAAACGTAAACAAGTTTGAATTTACTTACAAATTAGAGTAAAATAAAATCTAAGTAATGATTTTTCGATAATATATAATTTTTACAGTACCGTCTACATAGAACGAAAGGATAGCAGTTAAAAATTTAAATTTACAAAATGGCGAGTAAACACGCCTTGTGCCTTGTATTTATTTTATTTAGTTACGCATTCTGTTACTACGAAACAGCGCTACCATTGTAGTTTGCTCATTGTAGTTCATCGTAAACGACCGAAATTTTTTAGATGTCACTGTACTCAGTTTTCCCTCTATTCGAAGTTTCTCTACAAATCGGAGCAGCCACATTCATTTAAACACAATATTTGTATTCGTAACTCCAACGAAAGCTTAAGAACACTTATCTTTCAGGCGGGTGTACTCAGTACCGGCTAACGGGCGCCCACCTTGAAGACACTCTTCCCCGCGAGAACCTAACTTTAAGAAACTGGCTCAAGACCGCAAATATATTTCTTCCATTCATTTTAATACAAATATGCCTATATATTGTATTTGATATAATTTTGCGAGTGAAAATGAAAATAAAAATTTAGGACCTCGACAAATTTTTTCGTCCCGCGCCGTAGCCGAGCGGTTAAGGTAGGAATCCTTGGCGCAGAGCTACGGGACTTGCGCTGGTTCGAGTCTCCATGGGGGAAGAAATTTTCTCATGGTATTTCGGCCAGTATGGGACCGGTGCCCACCCAGCATCGTGAGGCAATTGGGTAGGTACAATAAGTAGCGGCTCCAGGTTGAGGAACCAGCTATAACGGCTGGGGGACTCGACATGCTAACCACATGTCACCCCTACACTGGCTGTTGATCATCTACCTCTGTGATTGACACATGTGGATGTGAAGGGCCAGCAGCCGGCTGGTAAAAGGGCAACCGCTGAAAAGTGGAAAGACCCTCAATCGGAATCGGACAAATTTTTTCAAACGCATCCGGACCGCACCTAAATTACTGCCGACCCCTGGTATAAGCAATGAAAATGCTACCTCCATAACTGCTATATTCAAAATTTTGTATTTTAGACATAATAATTATTTTAGGGTGTAAATTTTATTTACACTTTTTTGTCCACCGTTGTGGTCTCTCGAGGTAGCGTGCTGCATTGTTATGCAGCGGGCCCGAGTTCGATCCACAGTCAGGGCAGTTTCCTGACAGACAAATGTCAGGAAGCCTTAAGGGCTAAACTCTTCACCAACATTATCGTATTCATCTCATTATTTTAAGTTTAGGATTAGGGCCTCTCCTGGCGCATCATTACCTCATCGGGGCAGAATAACTCCGCCTTCCAGGTACCCCAACCTCAGAAGTGGGTTACAATAACGCCGATGCATGGAGAGGATACCAGAATGTTGTACAGACAAAACCTGGTGGCAATATATAAATATATATTCACTTTTTTTATTATTTTATTTTATTTTGTTAGAGTTAACATTCTTCAGAATATTTAATACTATTTTAAAATTAATTAAATATATGAAACTTGAGAATGCTGAGTGCAGTGAAAGACCTGCTCTTGAGCAGAACCCTATGAAAAAATGAATATGAAACTTTATATTATTTTATTATTCGCTGTTTGAGTGGAAGAAAAAACCTTATGACCTTAACTCTGTTAGTTTAAATAAACCATTATTATTATTATTATTATTATTATTATTATTACTATTATTATTATTATTATTATTATTATTATTATTATTATTATTATTATTATTATTATTATTATTATTATTGGAAGACCTAAAACTTCCTGGAGTCAGGGAATATATTTATACTATTATTATTATTATTATTATTATTATTATTATTATTATTATTATTATTATTATTATTAAGTCTATAATTCGTCATCTTCCAAACAAATTTATGGCCCAAAGCCTGTTACAGTTTGAGTGTAGCATTCTCGGTACATCTTTTTCTAGGACGTCCCAAAGATCTCTTCCCTTGAGGACGGTAATGAAGCATGACTTGTAGAAGTCTATTACGATTCATTCGTTGCACGTGAGTTTTTCACTGTAGCTGGCATTTATTTATAAACTCTAAGATTGGTTCTAATTGAAGTTATTGCATGATATCTTCGTTTGTTTTGTTGTTCATGCGAGTATATCCTAGTATTTCTCTCAAAAATCTCATTTCACTAGCTATTATTCCGCTTATATCAGTACTCCTCATGGTCCATGCTTCACTTCCGTAACACGGTACAGGTCTAGCTAAGGTTTTATATGTGTGTCGCTGTACTAGGGAAGACTTCATGATTTTGTTAATTATTCCAATTGTTTTATTACATTTAGAAATTTTAGAAATTATATCTGTTTCGCCAACAAATGCTAAATTATATCCAATATATGCAAAATAATTGACACTTTCTATTAACTTTTTTGTTTATGCAAAATTAAAATTATATAGGTTTGTATTCACAGATGGACATGAAAATTTCGCTAGTCTGTAAAAAATAGACAATGCCTATCTATCGCCTATTTGCATTTAGACCTATCTAAGCGGGATGTAGTAATTTAGACACTGTAAATAATATTTTTTTTACTATTCCTGATAGAAGAGGTAAATACAGTGAAGGAAAATTCTGGAGAATAAGGCGTTTGGTTATCAGAAAATGTTGATTATTTTTTTTCAGCTTCCTACCCCGAGCCTCGGCAGGATGCTGATGGATGACACTTCATACAACTACGGATAACGAAAGAAAGATAACAAAAATTAATGGCATTTGTAGTTAACGATAAGATTTATAATACGTGTGTATCGAAATGTATAAAACGGTGGGGAAAAATGATTTAATTTTCCGAAATAATTATAGTAAATTTAAAAAGATAGCTAGAAGCTTTTAAATGAGAATACAAGAAAAACACAAAAAAATGCTTATGTTTAGAAAAAAAAGTGTTTTTGTGGATGTTATATGTAATATTAGCTAATTGATGTTCATCAGTGTCGTAGAAATTGCATTGTACAAATGTTAATGCGTTTTAGGTTAGTAAATTCCCTCCCCCAATAACTTCTTTTCCCCCCGTTTTACTTTCGAAGAAAGAAAAGTCGCAAAATGGGATCACTTTTTAATAAAATAATATATAATTAATATAATATCTGTGTTGTGTAAATGTAGAAGAGATCCCATTGCGACTTAAAAAATGAACATGTTATCAAAATGGCGTAGATTCGTTAAGAAAGACAATTGACGCTCGCACCGCGATGTGCAGAATCAAAGAGGCTGGACCGAATAGCCAATGAACACGAGGTAGAAAAATCTTCGGGCGATGACGTACGTTATCCTGAGCCACCGAGATCGTCTGCCTTTGCAGTTGGCAATTCTGTTCCATTATCTGCATGTCACGGCATCCTAGATCGTCGTTGGTTTTGAATGTATTGTAAACGATAGGAAGTAAACATATTGGAATTGAAATGGAAACAAATTTTTACGTAACCATCTTAAATAAATAATAAAAGAAGAAATATGGACTGAATTAGTAACTTAACTAGATACGCGGAAATATTAGTCATATTACTGTATATATAATTGAAAACGAACTATTTTTTAACGTAATGTTAAATTAATTTTAAGTGTAAAATGCATTGTGCCTCTTATATAATACAAACTAATGAAAAATAGCTCCCACTAATTTCATTTTTAATTCTTTAGCTTCTAAAATAGCATGTTTAGCTTTTTTCTTACTTTTTCTGCATCTAGATTTATTCTTTATTAGAAAAAACCTGACTCAAAGAAAATTTTACGTAATTGTTTTACGATGTTTTGATATTTTATTAGAGAAATTTGAATTTGTTCTTCATTAGAAATAATTTTTGGTTAAAAAATTAATAATTTATGTTTTTTTTTGCGTTTTAAAGTATTAAAATAGTAATTTTTGAAGTTTTTTCCCCTGATTTTGTTCAGTTTTATGATAAAAATCCATTCTTTTAAAATTGCGTAGGCCTGTTAGTTTTTTTGACAATGGTT
This sequence comes from Diploptera punctata, assembly GCA_030220185.1. Lineage (NCBI taxonomy): Eukaryota > Metazoa > Arthropoda > Insecta > Blattodea > Blaberidae > Diploptera > Diploptera punctata. The sequence continues at coordinate 1,079,356 of JASPKZ010003814.1, forward strand.
TTCGTATTTAAAACAATTGAAGATTGTTAACAAAATAATTCCGTGTATCTACAATAATCTTTAAATTAAGTAAACAATTGAATTAGCTACTTAAATCCTTATTGCATATAATTATTCACTTAAAAAGTGAATTGTTGATTTTTTCATCAATTAACATGTAAAAGTAGGATATGTGGAAAATATTTAAAAAATCTTCGACATACCAACTGAGAATGAAGGGAATATAAATAATTCGTTAATTATTTTATAATAATTAATATATTTTCTATAACAAAAAGAAAATATTATTAAATCTGATTAATGTATTTACTTGATGCCTATTAAAATCGTGAATTCAATAGTTGTTGCGGCCTATTGAAGACTATGTGTTGATGACAAGTGTATATTTGAAAATGTTGCTACAGGTTGACTCAAAAAATCTTCACCGATTATTTTCAAAATGCAACCTTTTTCAGTGCAATTTACCTCTAATTTATTTTCATGCATATTTATTCAAAAGTACTCTTCTAGCATTTTTTATCAAAACCTCTTAAAATTTAATTATCTACACAAATAAAAATGCATATGTTCGTTTGTTCAAAATCTTAAAACTCCGAAAGTTCTTCTCAAATCTTCATGGAAATTTGTGCATACTGGTTTTCAGATACGGCGAGTGTTTATCCGCTATCTGTTATTCTCTAAACCTATTAGGTGTAGGAGTTCACCTGAAACTAAAATTTAAAAAATCGCTCAAGCGGTTGCAATTTTCGACGTTTCACAACGAAACTCAGTATATACTATTGAAATAAACTCAAGTTGGTTTTATAAAAAAATCGGTAAAGCACGACAATTAGAAGTGGGATTTTACCTGAAATTCTAAATTAAAAATTTAATCTAACATCCGCAATGTTTGGTCTAATTAATTTTCAGACACGCGGGGTATCTAAAAGAATTACGATATAAATTTATAATTATTTTTATTTTTATTTATTAAACTAAACATAAAACACATTTAATTTAATTAGGCGTAGAGACGCACGCCGGGTATTAGCAAGTTTGGTATGAAAAAAAAAACATTTTGCATTGAATGAAAAATAAAAATAGCGGTGCATTTTTTCTATTACCATGAACTTCAGCCATAACTTAAAAATTAGAAGCTGATATCTTTATCTAAAACAATCTTAATATTGAAAATGAAACCAAGTCTATTATCTACTAAGGTAAACTCCTGGGAAGTGTGAAGTTATAGAGAGAAGTATATTTATAATAATAATAATAATAATAATAATAATAATAATAATAATAATAATAATAATAATAATAATAATAATAATAATAATAATAATAATAATAATAATTTTATTTTACATGACACAATTAAGACTATATCAACCAGATTATATTAATTTATAATAGTTAGCATTATCACTTGTATTACATTTAAGTAAGATAACTTATTAAAATTTGGCCAACTATTCAACTATCTATGTAAAATATATGTTTATAAATTCTAAATTCTACGAAAATAAAAGGCAGAAAACAGTAATTAAAATGAAAATAAAATTATATCGATACTGTTATTCATTTTAGAATAAAGAGTGATATTTATTATATTTACCGTAAAAATCTTCAATCTTTTTCTCCATACTTTATGCAGTTTACAATTTGTAAAATGTTTGTTGATTTCTACACACACTGTCTTGTTTCTATGGAAACAACTATGAATAAAATCAACCTGACGTAGACCAACGTAAATTAAATAAAAATTAATACATGTATTTATAGCTTTATTTTCTTTTAATCTTCGGCTGGTAACGAACAACGTAGAAAAATTATTGTACATAACTAGTCAAAATTACACTTTTTTACAACATGGGTCTTAGATTCCACTACATCTGGTCGTGATACAATATGACTCGACTCGTTCTGTGATAAATCTGCACTTATGTAACTTATTATTTGTTTCAAAACTAAATAAATATTCTCTAGAAGATCTGACTAAATGTGAAAAATAAACAAATGTAACATATATTTACTAACTTTTAATAACAAAAAATAAACAACAGAAATCAATTCATTTAATTGTTGCAAAACAACATATTAATTAATTTAATTGTTGCAAAACAACAGATATCAATTCATTTAATTTTTGCAAAACAACATATTAATTCATTTAATTGTTGCAAAATAACATAAATCAATTCATTTAATTGTTGTAAAACAACAGAAATCAATAATTTAATTCTTGCAAAACAACAGAAATCAGTTCATTTAATTGTTGAAAAACAACAGAAATCAATTCATTTAATTGTTGCAAAACAACAGAATCAATTCATTTGTTTGTTGCAAAACAACAGAATCGATTCATTTGTTTGTTGCAAAACAACAGAAAACAATTCATTTAATTGTTGCAAAACAACAGAAATCAATTCATTTAATTGTTGCAAAAAATAAATCAATTCCTTGAATTGTAGCAAAACAACATAAATCAATTCACTTAATTGTTGCAAAACAACAGATATTAATTAATTTAATTGTTTCAAAACAACAGAAATCAATTCATTCAATTGTTGCAAAGCAACAGAAATCAATTGATTTAATTGTTGCAAATGAACAGAAATCAATTCATTTAATTGTTGCAAAACAACGAAATAAGTTCATTTAATTGTTGCAAAACAATAGAAATCAATTAATTTAATTGTTGTAAAACAGAAATCAATTAATTTAATTGTTGTAAGTCAACAGAAATCAATTCATTTAATTGTTGCAAAACAACAGAAATCAATTAATTTAATTGTTACTGTTGCAAAACAACAGAATTCAATTCATTTAATTGTTGCAAAACAACAGGAATCAATTCATTTAATTGTTACTGTTGCAAAACAACATAATTCAATTCATTTAATTGTTGCAAAGCAACAGAAATCAATTCATTTAATTGTTGCAAAACAACAGAAACCAATTCATTTAATTGTTGTAAAACAATATATATATATATATCAATTAATTTAATTATTGAAAATAAATTCATTTAATTGTTGCAAAACAATAGAAATCAATTCATTTAACTGTTGCAAAACAATATAAATCAATTCATTTAATTATTTACAGAACTACAGAAATCAATTCATTTAATTGAATCAAAACAACAGAAATCAGTTAATTTAAATGTTGCAAAACATAAATAAATTCAGTTAATTATTGTGAAAACAGAAATCACTTCATATAATTGTTGCAAAAATAAATACATTCATTTCATTGGTGTATAAAATACCATATCATTACGTGTCAAATAGAACAAAATCGATAACAACTACAGCAAAAACTAAACTCGAAACTAAAGCTCAACTTGAGCGCACTTTTCTTCAATACAATTCATTTAATTGTTGCAAAAGACAGAAATCAATTAATTTAATTGTTACAAAAATAATAAATTCATTTAATTGTTGCTGAAAACAAAACAAGTCAATTCATTTCATTGTTACAAAAATAACAGAAATCAATTAATTTAATTCTTGCATTACATTTTAGTTAGATCATTCTGAATATGGAATAAATTTAATTATTTCACAAAGAAAAAGTGTCCGAAAGAAGTAATGGACCGAGCTTGAATAAATAAATAAATGAATAAACGATAATTAATTAATAATTATAATTATAATTGTTAAATATTGCTTTAATTTCGTTACTATAAAGTACGACTCGTGATTAGTAAGAGGTTAATTTATGTATTTTTAATCAGGATTTTATAAAAACTGCATGAATAAATTTGAGGTGAATTGTCCCTTGATCACAGATCACAGATAAAATATAGTATTCTACCTACAACGTCTTCCTATGGTTCATCCACATATTTTTGAGACAGCCTGTATCATGGATATAGGTTTCAGACATAAAGTTTGGAGTCGAACACATGTTTATAACATATTACCTATTATATTATATTTCCTATAAATAATTAATTAATACGTCAAGCTCATGCTAATATCAGATATTTGAAATTAAATGTTATCTGTTAAGCGTATTATTATATTTAATTAAATTATTTACATGTTAATAAAATTCAAAAACACACCAGACTAGATATATATACAACTTTTCCAGGATAAACAGCGTCTACATTATAAGTTATAACCATTTGAACGAGATTTTAACTCTCCGCCACAAAGCCCGCAATAGGCGCACTCGACGCGCGCGTGTCCTCCCTGCTTTAACTGTATAAAATTATTACATTTAATCTTACCCTATACTTTGAAAGCGTTGTCCATACTGGGCCATACAGATATTGTACAGGGTGCAGCATAAGTTAGTTAATGGGAATTGCAAATATATTATTTTCTGTAGCATACAATATTATACAAAAAAAACTACCGAAATTGTGCCCTAGTTAGCAAATTACCTCAAGCAGTAGTGTTTGAGATTATATTCTGAAGGTCCCGAATTCCAACCCCCAGTTTTAACCAATCTGACTTTTTCCCTTGCAATCATGTGCAGCGGTTAACTAACTTATGCAGCACCCTGTATTTGGAAACCGCATTCTGGCTGACGCAAGTGAGTTCTTGCACTATAATGTTTCTGATTTCATTCAGAATTTGCTATGCGATTTGCTTCAGGCTGTGGCGCGCGCATCCGGTTTGGCCTTCACGTCACATACCTGCAGTTAGTCAGCTTTAAGTGATCAAGATGGTGAGACCGATTTAGCTGGTGCATTGTGTTTTCGTGTGTAAAAATTATTTTAAGTGCGAGTTTGTTCCCTCCCAAGATCTAAACAGTATGTGATTTTTACTTTTGGGGTAACTTGAAAGATACGTCTTATCGAACAAAAAGTAAAATTTTAGAATAGACACCTTACAGGTGCCGTCATCCTCAAATAGGTTATTTTTAAGAACTGTATGCCTTTCGGAAACCAGCTTCCATCAGCAGCAGAATATTTGCTACCAGTTGTTGTTATTTTGCGACGCTTTTTATCAAACTAATCCTCACACATTAGAGGAACTAAAATAAATAATTACAAATGAAATCAGAAACATCACAATGGGATAACTTACTCGCCCCTGCCAGAATATGTTTTCCAGATACATTGGCTGTGTAACTCAGAAAGGACGCAACTATTTTATAACGTAAGATTATATGTAATACCTTTTATTCAGTTAATACAGGGAACCCGCGCGCGCGTCGAGTGCGGCTAATGCGGGCTTCGTAACGAAGAGTGAAAACTCCACTCGAGCGGTTACAACTTATAATGTAGGCCCTGTATTTTGGCAGCGAAATCTGAACTGTACGCATTCGAGATGAAAGACTCGTAACCCGTGGTGGAATTAAATTTTTTAGACCAACGGTCGGATAATGTCTGAGATTTCAGAACCAAGAGTCCTTTAGGCGATTCTGTTCAACAAAACGTTCAATTATTCCAGTTCCTCCATTTGGTGTTCCATGCGTCTGTGAACTGGAAGCGTAGATTTTTCCGTAGCTCTTCTATGCATTGTCGGTTCCTTGCCTCTAGTCCGATGTTTCGCGGGTTCAAACCAGGCCTGTGTCGATGGATTTTTTAGGAAGCAAGTCCTCTGGGAGAGTCTCTAAGCCGTGGGTCCCGAGTCTGAAGATTTTCAGGCTCGTAAATGATCCTTAAGCCTCAATAAAATAACATCTAAGCAAAATTTACCTTCATCAAAGTCTTTGTAATACCTTAGTTGCCTGGTAGACGTCTCTTTGAGTCGGTGTGCCATTCATGACATCTATGGGCAAATATGCTAACTAAATTAACTTGGTCTAGTGACTCCTATGGCTCAACATTGGGCTGTGACATTATAAATAGGTAGACTACAAATTTTGCATGCATGTCTTAACAGACAATAAACGTTAATCTAAAGATTATAAGAATAAAAAAAAACCTTTATTGTAACTTCATGAATCAATAAATCAAGCGAGAGTCGTGCAGCCTTTACCGCGTCCCGCGCCTCTCTGTCATTCCATTCATCTTCTCCAATTGTTCTGTCGATTATCAATATCATCAGGACAACAGCCCAAGTTGGGTCTCGCCTCCTGATAGGAGAGATCTCCGTCTATATCTATCATGGGCGACCTTCCACCAGTTGCAAATGCCAAGCTTCTTCACAAACTCCATCCAACCATATAAGCATATATATTTTAAAACATATGAATAATAGCTATGTACTGCTGAATGAACAAACTAATTTTGTTTTTTCTCCATCATTACGTATTTTTACGAGTAGCTTACCTGTTTATGACGTCATATGACGCCACTTCAGATGACTGTATATCGATGGAGCTTGCGGTTTTCTTTTTAGTGGTGTTTTTGATCTGTATACGCTGATTATATCCTGTTGAAAGAAACATGTATCGCGATCAGTTTGGGCATATTTATTGTCTTACTTTATCAATTTTTTCTGGTATCTGTAGTTTTAATTGCACAGATTTGCATCCCAGATTGATTGTTGATTCTTTTAACGAAATTATTGTCCTCCTCCGACGAGTTTAGCGCTCAAAGGAATGTGTTGTGGGGATGACATCACCAGTGAGGAAGGAAGTATAATCATATTGAAAACATTCGCCTTATTTACGAGACACAGTCACAGAAAACCGTAAACTGAAAACTGCATATTTGTGAATGAATAATACTTCCCTTCGACTCGGCTGTACGAACAAAGAAACTACCTGCAACAATAGTAAATCGAATGACAAGAATACTCTACCTCCTAGCGCTAAACTCGTAGAAGGACAGTACTACTTATGTACATTGTTTTATTTACCATGAATTTCCACAAAATTACGCGTGTCTCCTACTAATTATAAATCAGTTTTATATAATTGTCAATGTATAATTTTAACTAATTTTCTTCTATTTTTTTTACAACCACCGAATTTTATTTATAATTTTTGCATTAGTTTTAGCTTAACTCTGGACCCATAAAGTCGCCCTCCATGGAGATTGAAAAGAAAATAAAGCATGTATTTTTAACTTATGGAACAAATATTCAAGATAAATATTTCCAAAAGAACTGTAAAACTGGGCTACGTTGCTCCTGAATTAAAAAAGAAATTGAGTCATCTAGAGGGAAATTCCCCATCATTATTAATTAATTTTATTTACCAAAATTGAAGGTAGTTGATAACAGAATTTCCCTCAATATGTCCTTGAACTTTTTTATTACAGGAGCAAAGTAACCCCTTAGGAGCAGGGTACTCCGTATGACTGTTCACTGAACCATCGAATTGGTAAGGTATCCTGTAAGATACGTGGTTTTAATAAACCAATAGATAATGGAATGAGTAGCAATTCCTTAAATTTGTGTTAAATTACACATTATACAGTAATAACGTAGATTTATACATGCTTTTGTTTTCATTGCAGTCCGTCACAATTAATAAATCATATATTAAACTTAGGTTTTCACTGCCGGAGTTCGTAATATGATCTGTTAACATTTTTCGGGCTTATAGGGCGTGGTCGAGAGACTCAAAATTCCCTGACGTTTCGCCAGAGACTGCATCTGATATCTTCAGTCTCAAACCAACACATCTTGGCGATACACAGAAGCAGGAATTTCACAAGTCTCTGTTTTGGGACCTCTTTTATTTGCTGCATATTATGTACAAATAATTGTTATGCTACCTCAAGGGTTGGCCTTGAGGCTGAGGATGCCGGACTCAATCTCTGGTGAAATAGCAGGGAATTTTAAGCCTCCCTACCATGGCCTACAAGCACGAAAAATGTCTACAATAATTTTTAAATAACTTCCACGAGAAATTAGCGTTTTGCAAATTTAATGTTAAATTGCATTTTATATTAAGTATAATATTTTAAGTACGCTTGGCGGATGCATCGACTTCAGTTTAATTGGTCTTGAACATGAGTACGAAGTCAAATAACATAAAATAAGTTTAGAAAATAAAAACTGAATTAAGAAAGTCACGACTCCAAACTGTGTCAAATTGAGTGACATGTACATTACAGGTGTTTATATGATTTCGCAAGCAATTAAAAAGTGTTATATTTGTTTGTATTTTAAACAAAAAATGTTTAGGAAAAAATAACAGAAAGCACTCTATAGTTGAAATAAGATAATGCCTTTTCAGCAGCAAGCACAAACCAAAACAATTAGTACCAACGAAAAAGTCAAATTGAAAAGATCAAAAAATAAATATTTTTAATATACCAAAGATGTAATATACAAAGTATATCGTAAAAAGAAAGTTCTGTTGCATTTATGAAGTATGATTTTACGCTACCGTCAGCAGTGTGTATCTATAAGTCTTCTTCCTGGCGGTACACATAGGCGGGAGTATCACAAGGCTCCGTTTTGGGACCTCAATTATTTGCTGCATATACAAATGAAGTAATAAATAGTTTATAAAATTTAAGTTTTTCGCTACCGTCAACAGTGTGTATCTATAGGACAAAAGTCTTCTTCTTGTCAGTACACAGAGGCGGGAGTGTCGCAAGTCTCCGTTTGGAACCTCTTTTATTTGCTACATATAAAAATCATGTATCAAATAATTTATGAAGTTTAATTGTTACACTACCGTTAGAAGTGTACATTTTTAGGACAAAAGACTTTTCCTTGGCGGTACACATAGGCGAAAGTGTCAAAAGGCTTAGTTTTGGGACCTGTTTTATTTGCTACATATACATGTGTTGTAGCAAATAATTTATGGAGTTTAGCTTTTGTTTTATTTTTATGAAAAATAATAATCGTTGGATATTGTGGGTTTGTTCTTGAACTGAGAGATATAAATGTCAATAGGATATGACATAGAATTCATTTGATGTGAAGCACATCTGCCTTTTGATGACTTCTTGGATGTTTACAAAGTGATCTTTTATTAAAAAGGAACAAGGACTCTGTTACAATTACTTGGCCTACAATTGAAGTGGAGGAAGCATTAGAAACTATACTTACTTGTCATGTAAATGGAAAATAGGCATTAGTAGAAATGCTGTAAGAATGTCTTAATTTGATGTTCAGAAGCATTTTGAAATTGTGTAAGTTAGCAAGAACTTTCTTCACTTCCGACATCAAATGAACAAACAAAGGACTGATAACATAAAGTTGTAAAACATGTCAAATTATGCATGTTTTTAAAACAAGTTATACTCAGGTTGTGGGTTATTTATCAAAGAAAACGCCCATATTTATTTGTTTAATCTTCAATCAAGTTTGGAGACCACTGAAAGTCACTGCTTTTGTTCCAGAAGTAGCCCGTTTGATCCCTAATCACTTAATTTGACATAAATGAAAAAATCTTTAAAATTTCATCAAATATGATTTCAGTTCTTCTTGTAAAATGTTTGTAATACCATTAGAAAGTTTAAGATTCAAGATTATCTGTCTTCAAAAATATTAAATATCATTAGCACAGAAAATCTACCTTAATTTTCTTACACAATAATGTAAAATATTATTTGAAAACTTACAATTTGATATAATCTACTTTTTTCATGCCTAAATCAAATTAATTTTCACAGAAAATATATTCTATTTTCTTATAAAATATCAAGAATTTTTAAAATTTGATACAATCTATCTTAAAATAATTTGCTTGAAGCACAAATCAAATTCATCACCATAGAATAACCTTCATTCAATTTTTTATAAAGTATCAAAATTGTTAATCTATGTTTCAGGCTTAAGCCTAAATCAAATTGAATTGCCACATTAATTCTTTCTTTACACTCTTTGATCATTTTTTGTTACCACACAAGAAAGAATATGTTCTAAGATTGAATTGTATTATATACAACTTTCCTCATTAGAGGATTACCTCAAGGACAAAGTGATACAGACAATTAATTTTTGGAATTGATGAAATACATTTTGTATATACATTTAAAAAATTCAAAATGTAGATCTAATTGAATTATACATACTAAAAAGTAATTATTAACTATATTATTATAAAATCAATTGATATAGAAGTTATTTCTATAATGTAGCTTTTTAATTGTAGCTACATAGCTGAAAACTCGAGGTAACAAAATCTCCAGTTTTTAAATCCTAAATAAAGTTTAGGAACATAATTGCTTTAATTCCAGTAACAGCATATTGGATTTCTCATTAATATTACTCGAGATAATTAAAATGTGATGGAAAAAATAGTTGAGATGTAGAAGAACAGGATTGAAGGAAATCCAAATTAATTTTCAATTCTGAATGAAGGTGGAGTACTGCAAAATTTGTTGTTTTTCTTTAAAAACAAAATGGCTTATTATGTTTGGTATTGATCACACAAACATCTTCTCTTATGAAATAAAAGTAATTTAAACTTTTATTTACATTATTTTAGGTTTACGTCCAAACTGTATCAAACGTAGGTACTTCATTTAAAATAACCTAATTTTGAGCAAATTTATTCAGACATTTAGGGTCGATTTCACCAACAGAGGTAATTGTACTACTCCTGTTTATCCCTGTATTTTGCACAGGTTAACTGGCATAATACTGTTACCTATGTTGACAAAACCTACCCTTAATCTCTGCCATAAGATTTGGAGACCACAATTAGATCTGATAGCCTGCATGCTGTGTTTTGAAAATAAATCTGCCTGTTCAATCTTAGAACAAAATAGCTTAAAACATACATTTTTATTTAAATCAAAAATATTTTTAGGTTATGTTTTATATCCATAAAGGTTATTGAATTATTATTGAAACATTTCAAATTGAACTTAATATAATATGGAAATAATTTATTGAATTCTGATTAATTTGAAGATCAATTAATATATTTAATTGGTTACTTTGTTTGTACAAAAAGTAAGGAACTTATTTTTGAAAATTATTATCACAGAATTTGTGGGGATTGTATCAAAATCTAAAATGAAACAAAATCATCATCGTAATTTTTATAAAAATGAGTTAAGGTCTACTTCTGGACTTAGCAAATTTCTTACACTCTTACAGAACCCCAAATTTAAGGTTAACCCAACTTCCAATTAAAAATCAAACTTAAAGACACCCTTTACCTAACCTGAACTGAGAAATAAAATTTTAGAAACCATCTTTTCAAGAACCAGCATACATCCCAGGACCCCTCCAGACATATACATGTTGAGCTTTGATTGTCCTTCCTTTTTACTTCTCTTCTTTTGGTTTCCTTTTCTTTTTTAAATGCACCGAATTAACAGTGAATTTTTGGATGAGTATATGCACACACTCACTTCTACACACCAATCTAAAAAAAACAAACAAAATGTTCTTTTTATATTCATGTTAATAGCACATTTTAGCTATATACTAAGCACTGCAACAATGTGATACGACATAAATCCTGCCACACTTGTTATTATTAAAATTATTATATAAACATAGTAGGCTACGCACGTTGCACTTTGTGGATTTTTTTCAATTGAAAATAAAAACAAAATAAAAAAATATAAAAAAAATATATCTGTGTTGGGAGAAGAACTGTGTGTTGAGCTAGTAGAGAGCCATATTGTAGTAGTATGCTGGTTTGGTCTTCTTTATTCCTCACCTTTGTATTGCCTGTATATCTTGTACATATATTTTATTTTATCTCATTTCATTATATTCTGTTACTGTTAATAATAACAAAAAACAATCAACCTAACATTAAAAGTAAATTTAAAAATGAGGAACTCCAAATCGTGCATGGAGACTCATAATGAATATAGTACATGTGTATATTTTACTATAATAATAATAATAATATGTATGTGAGAATCATATCTATGGTATGTTCGTGAAAAAATGCCTCAGCCAGTAATGGTAAAAACATGTTACTGTCTCCCAGTCTAAATAAAATCTTAACCTTTTGTAATAACAAAAACTAAATGATAACCTCGAACAAATCATTACTTTTTTTTTGGTTAAATATCCTGATGTTCATAAAGATTGCATCAAGTTTGCAATCAGCATTTTAAATTCCATCCATTTCACTATAAGTGAATGTACACGATCTCCAAACAAATGCAGTGGAACTGCATTTTGTCAACAGAGATCCTAGTAAGATCTCCAATTAACATGCATCTTGTAAAACAAGATCTCAAAACAATTTCATCTTGTGAAACAAGGTCTCAAAATAGATGCATATTGTGAAACAAGATCTCAAAACAATTTCATCTTGTGAAACAAAATCTCAAAACAGATGCATATTGTGAAACAAGATCTCAAAACAATTTCATCTTGTGAAACAAAATCTCAAAACAGATGCATATTGTGAAACAAGATCTCAAAAAATGATTCTTGTGAAAAAAGATCTCTAAACAAATGCATCTTGTGCCAAACAAATGCATATTCTGAAACAAGATCTCAAAATAATTGCATCTTGTAAAACAAATGCATCTCGAAACAAATGCATCTTGTGAAACAAGATATCAAGACAAACACATCTTCTGACACAATATCTGAAAACAATTGAATCTTGTGAAACAAGATCTCAAAATAAATGTTTCTTGTGAAACAAGATCTCAAAATAAATGAATTTTATGAAACAAGATCTCAAATCAAACACATCTTTCTGAAACAAGATCTCAAAAGAAATGCATCTTTCTGAAACACGATCTCAAAACAAATGCATCTTTCTGAAACAAGATCTCAAGACAAATGCATATTGTGTAGCGAGATCTCAAAAATGCATCTTCTGAAACAAGATCTCAAAACAAATGCATGTTGTGAAAGAGATACTAGAAAATCTCCAATCAATAGAAATACATACTATCATATGAAATAAATCTTGAAACATCCATAAAATGCTGTTCAAACAACATTTTTAATAGATCTTAATGATATTTTCATAAAGTGTATCTTTTAAACGAGATCATTACAAAATTACGAAGCAAATGCATCTTGTAAAAAGATTGCAACAAAATCTTGAAGCAAGTGCAGTGCAAAATATATCTTGTAAAAAACAATATCTTCAAAGAATGCAGTTAAAACTGCATTTTTTCCAAAGAGATCGTTATGAATATCCACAAAGAGATGCGTCTTCTTCAAGGATTGTATTATCTTGAAGCAAGAGTAACCAAAATTGCATCTTTTAAAAATAATTTTAAGATAAAGGTGCAATGTAATTGCATCTTGTGATGGATGTGCAAGGAGAACCGATGCAAAAAAAACTTAATTCCCACTTGTATGTGTGTGTGCTGAGTGTATTTAAAAATGAATGTTTATCATAAGTTGGCGTTGATTTATTGTAACAAAATGGAGACCTCTCAGCACTTTGCGCGCATCATCAGTTCCTTCTAAAAAAAAAAGAATGCGTGCTCGAAAAATCCTGCTTTGTTAAAAAAACGAGTGTTCCTCTATAACATTATTACAATTAATTATATTAATAATTGATAATATATATGTTGTTATTTAATATATTCCTCAATGCAGATGTGAGTTCTAGATGTCGCTCTTTTATAAGAAAGAGCGACATATTGAATATATCTGTTATTAGATGGGACAAAACAGTCTGTTACTGTTATCGACCCTGTTTCATTTGTTTATTTAATTGTACATATATATAAATTTCAGGGATATAATTTTTTTTATTTCGTTCTTCCATTACGTAAGAGCATGTTTGACATATATGTTATATGCACTGCCTTGCAGACAGAAGAAGGTTCACAGAAACAGATGGTAATTGTTACATAACGTATTATTTGCCTACATCATGGACTCTCTGTTGTACCTGCAGAAACAATTTTCCTTGTAAAAAATAAGAGGATAATTATCTATTTTGTGAAGTTTATGTTGGGGTTTCGTTTATGCCAATAAACGTAAGTAAATAATGATTTAACATTGATTTTTCTCTAAAATTACAAATTTCATATCTTTTATTACATTTGGCATATTTTTAAATTATTTTTAACCATTTTTTCTTAATATGCTGTATATTATTACAGATGGTAATTATAATGATTATTTTTAAAAGAACTGCATATTAATCACTGAAGATAATTCCTGCAAAACAATGGAATTTCGTGAACAGTTGAAGAAAGAAGAAAAGCCATGAAAACCAGAGAAGTTAAGCGGTAAATAATCAATTACGCTTATGTTAATTTAATTTTATGGGCATTTCGATACCGTTTCGATATATTTTTGTAATGTGTATTATTGGATTACTAACGAATTAAACTATTATCAAAAAATAGCATGTGACCCAGTATAAAACCTTTTGGTTTACTAATGCCTCAATGAGATATATTTTTCGTATATTTTTAGGACGACCAAAATATATATTTCATGAGTAGGGTATATTAAGCCGGCGGCCCCCTAGGTGCTTTTTGATAGGAGTAGGCTAAATGCCGACACCGGGTTTCGTCTTCTCCCTTCTCTTCATCACCATGCCTCATACAGTATACTTTATGTTAGACAAACATAAATCAAAAATACATCATCTACGAAAAGTGGCCTGCCGTAGAGGTAAGTAAATTGAAAATAGACCACATTAACGCCATCTATCATCCGAGCGCGGAATCCAAAGCACATAAAGTACTGTGGGTGGTATTAACTAACTCACTGGCTCTATCAAACCCGTAGGTTGATGGCCGCGCGGACATAAGCTCTCCATACATCACTATCCTGAGCTAATGTTTTCCAATCATCGCCTGTATAATCTACTTCCCTCAAATCATGGATGTTATTCACCCACATAATTCTTGGTCTGCCAACTTGGCGTTTTCCTCCTGGTTTTCTTACAAGAAGCATCCATGCACAACTTTCATTCCCCATTTGTGCCACATGCCCTGTCCAACTGGGTGGCATTGATTTGGAAGCTTTTTAACGTGATCAGACTTTTTCTTTCTTAATCAAGTTATTGCCCTTCAGACTTTCATCTACGTTCATGTAATATTGTTACAAAAGTACATCGAATTAACTTAATCTCTTGAAATGCCCGTAAATTCAGTTGATTTAATTTGAATAAAGCAATTTAGCTATCGTATAATTATTGTACAATATAAGATATATTAGAAAGAAATATTTTTTAAGTGACCAAATCATTAAAATTCCTTCAGTATATATTTTGTGGATACATTATTTTGTAATATTACAAGCAGTTAATGGATGAGAACGTAAATTAACCCATTTACTTCAGATTTAATTGCTCAATGCATTACCCTAGATACCAGATTTAAGTTACCGTAAATGACTCAAATGTCGGTATGTAAAACGAACAAAGGATAACGGCACTTGAGATCTCATGTGCGGGTTCGCTCAGGGTAGAATGTGATCACTCAGGTATGTTTATATTATACACTTATTATTTCAGTTTATTGGATGATTTTGTGTGTAAAATTGTTGACTTACAATGTTTGTTACTTAAGTAACTCGGAGTGGAGTTGATGAATTACTTCCGCCCACGTGTTTTAATATCACCTTCGCGAACGGTTACTAAAAAACTTGACTATTGCAGAACGTAGGAGCGTGAGAGCGTTTTCACACGCGACCTCGCCTTATAAGGGCGATGACTCCTCCCATAAAGTCGCCACCCCCACTCCGAGTGTATATGTTATTCATTATAGCTTAGAGGGGTAGGTACCATTCGTTTGGGTTTCTATGTTGGTAATAGACTCGTGTGCACGTTTGTGCGCCTTCCAGTTATTACTGTTAATGGTACGTTTTATTACTTACGAGTCTATTACTTCTTGCCACACTCAATAAGGGTGAACGCCAAAACACATTCTTCTGCTATTCACAAATATTAACAAAACATTACCCTGCCAATGGATGTACAAAAATTGCAAAATATATAATAGACAGAGTTAAGCGAGTGTACCTCATCTTCTGAGGTGAATGGGTTAAATATTATTTGATTTACGAAACGTTTAATAGTGCTCAGTGGCAACCGCGTGGACTTAAGCTCTCCATACACAGAGTCATTTTCCAATCATCCCCTGTATTATATACCTTCCTCAAATTACAGTTAATATTATTCTTCCAGTCGAGGGTTCGAGTCCCGGTGGGGTCAGGATTTTTAAACTGACCCAAACCTTCTGGCGGCACTATGGCCCTGGGGTCGACTCAGCCTCTAACTGAAATGAGTACAAGACGCTTGTTCTGGGGTAAAGGCGGCCGTCACGCAGGGCTGACAACCCGGCTGAGATTAAGTGCCGATTGTCAAGAAAAAGTGGGAGCCTTAACCTCTTACTACCCCAAGGGCCTCCTGAGGCCTGTAGTGGGATCACTTTACCTTTTATTATTCTTCCAAGTCATTCTTGGCCTACCTACTGAGCGGTTTCCCTATAGTTTTCCTACTACAATTAAACGTATTTGTAGTGCATTAGAAGTCATAGCTTAGAAAAATGTTTTGTTAGAAAAAAAATAATTTGAGGTTATGTTCGAGAATATTTTCACCAAAAAGTATATAAAAGAGTCACCTGATGAATTTGAAAAAAAAGTCTTACTACGAGGTTCTCGTGTGTCGATGTTTGGAGTAACATCTTCTGGAATTTGTCTAGGTAAGTAAGAAAACAGTTGAGTCATAAAATAACATAAGTTAAAATATACCTTCTTAGGTAAAATCCGTCGTCCTCAACTTATCAAATATGTAAACTTTATGCCTGTAGGCCTTTCAGAACATCCGTTCCATCTTCAGCAGGTCACTTTTCGCTACAACATCCAGTATGATGGTTGATGCTGCTGGTTCTAATGTGGCTTTGTCGTGACAACCATCATACTGGTTGTTGTAGCGAAAAGTGACCTGCCGAAGATGGAACGGATGTTCTGAAAGGCCTACAGGTACAAAGTTTACATATTTTATAAGTTGAGGACGACGGATTTTACCTAAGAAGGTATATTTTAACTTATTTTATTTTATGACTCTCCGCCTCAACGGTTTTAACAATGAATTTTATTAGTGTTTATTTAAACAGTTGAGTTTACGCTGAGCGCAAGATAACTTAAAGCTTCTGCAAAGTGAAAGCGAGACTGGTCATAAGGTGAAGAAAAATGTTAAAAATGTGATAAAAAATCATTCCCTCATACCTCGTAAGATGCTTGCAGCACTGATGACTATAGTTATGTCACTATTAAGGCCCGAGTGACGTGTGGTATTTAAAAAGTGCCCATAAAGTGAGAGGTTATGACAAACAAGGCAACAATCAACCAGTACATGCCAAAACCTATCTTAAAATTTCTTATAGAGAAGCGATGTGTTGAACTAAGGTCGTGTCCAAAATAATCTGCCATTTTTAACTGCAAGGCACAGATTCGAAGCAAGGATCCAGTAATGGTAACCCTCTATGCCGAGCAGATAGACGTCCCTTTTTTAGTAAGAGTGGAATGGCGGGCGGCAGGTTGTGAGTGTAATCCAATCTACCAATTCAGGAATTGCATTTCTTCCCTATAGTTTTCATAAGAGATTTGGCCCTGGATTTCAGTGCCTTGCAGTTAAAAGTGACATATGAATTAAGTAAATTAAAAGGGGGATAAATTGAAGTAATTTCCAACCCCATTCATGCTCCCAATTAAGAATTATTTGAAGAAAATATAATAAATGGTCCACTAATTAGTGCTGTAAAAATCAAATGAATAATTGATTGAATATTAAATTTGAGAGATTCAATTTTATTTATTATTTACATTACATTTTTTTTGCACACGGCCTTGGTACTTCACAACGCTTCTCTGGAAGTAATTTCAAGGTATGTTTCGTTATGCAATGGTTAATAGTTCCCTTGTTAAATAAAGAAGAAAATAATAACACTGCTCAACATGATTTTTGTCTCATGAGTACCAATAGTTGTATTTAATGCAGTATTTTATCGTGTTTTCAAATATGTATTCGGTATTTCTCCATCACCTACAGTTTATTTATTTCAATTTCAATTAATGGATTTAAATAATTATTTTTTTAATAAACGTTTTTTCGTCCATTTCTCCATTGTAAAATAAAATCAAATGAGCTAACTCAAATGGTTTCAGCTATGGAAAAGAGATATCAAGGCAAATTGAATCCTAGTATGCTGGCCGATTATTGTTGGACCATCAAGAGGGATGCTCAACAGGTGAAATATAGCAGAAAATCGTCATTTCTTACTTTCTAGGTTTGTCCGAATGTTCGAATATTGTGTAGTTACGAATGTAGAAAATATTAAAGTGTTTGAAATTATAAATGCCTGTCTCTCGGAAACCTTGCGTGATGGAGAAAACCCGATATCATATTTGAATTCAGGAGAGAAAAAAATACTATCAGTATCACACATTTTTCTTTCTGAGACAAAAAAAAATATTTTTTGTTGCTCAGTGTAATAGGAAGGTGGAAGGGAAAATAACGCACAATATTTATTTAATCGGTTGGAGTATAGCAACCTGCGGACAGCTGATCGCACTTCTGCACCTATCTCAAAACGTTGGTCGGTATGTTTCGGGCTTGTAGTGGCGCACGCACGATTCATCACCATTCCTTCAGACGAATCACAGTGCCGTTCTTGAAGAATGCGCACCACCTGGAGACGTTGCTACGTTTCATACAGTCTTCCCCAAATGTTCCACACATATCCTTATGAATGTGAATCGAGTTATGTACTTTATCTCACAAAAATATTTCTACTTTTATCCGCACTTCGTCGTCCGCGGTGGACTAGTGGTTATGCTCCTTGCCTCTGGTCCCGAGGGTCGTGGGTTCAAACTCGACTTGGTCGATTGATTTCTTTAGGATGAAAAGTCCAAGGAGCAAGTCCTCCAGGAGGGACTTTAAGCCGTGGGTCTGAACATTTCAGGCTCGTTAAAGATCCTTAAGCCTGAATAAATAGGCCTCTAAGCAAAATTTACCGATCTTAACGCCCTGGTAATACTTTAGTTGCCTCCTAGATGTCTCATTGTGTCGGTGTGTTGACCGCATGCCATCCATGACATCTATGGGAAATAAGGTAACTAAATTAACTTGGTCTACTGGCTCCTAATAAAGGACGGTCATGGCTCAACATTGGGCTATGCCTATTATTAGCTGCACTTCACACATCGATAAAAGAAACATGCACACCATCCTTTTTGCATAGTTCATGCTTTTATCACTATAACTTGGCATAAAACTCATTGCGTCTGTAGTGAAAATTGCAGACTACATCTTGGTGAAATTTCAACATCCCAGCCGCAATACCAGCGGAAAAAAATATATGTATGTATGTTATATTGCAGATTTTCGCGGATATAAGTATGGATATGAAAGTTTTCTTGGGTTTTCCGCGTCTTGGATTCAAGTTCGGCTTTTGGCCACTGATTCCGACGTTTCGACATGATCCCACATGTCATTATCAAGGAATGATAAGTTCGAGTCACAGGTTTAGGTTTCTTCTTCTTCTTCCTTCCAAGTATTAGGCCAAGGCCTGTTACGATCCTATAGAAAATTTTCCCTCCGGGAAATTCTCGTATAAGACTTGAAAGCATAATAATAGTCCCTTCGATTGGTTGCTGGCCAAAGGAAGGCAAGACCAGTGATGGGGCTGCCATCTTATAGCCTCTGGTCAGGCTTTTCTGGAGAAGAAAAGAAAATAAAGGAAAGAAGAAATGGAAGAAAGGAAAGACTCCCTAGCCCTCGGATGCCCTAATAGCGTCGGGGTCGAAAAAAACAAGAGTTAACCGAGAGAGGTTAGATAGTAAAGTTAAAAGAGTGCAAAACACAAGTAAGGGGAAGAAATGTTTTGCTCAGCTTGGGCACCTTGTGGTCGCCATCCACATATCCCCTAGATGAGAACCCCTGAGGGTAGGTTTAGGTTTTATATAATAAAATACATAGAGTTTTCGCTGTGGTCCGTTTTCGAAGACGTACACCCATGCAAGGTTTAGTTCTTATGTAGTTAAATATATATAAATATATATATATATATATATATATATATATATATATATATATGACATGATGAGAAAAATAAATGCTCGGACGGGACTTGAACCCGGACCTCTGGGTTGATACCCCAGTGCGCTTCCGATTTCGCCACCGAGCAAGTCTAGTACAAACATTCATTTTTCTTTACATATTCTCATTATTACAAGATGTAGTGGAAACTCTGTCTCCACTGCCATCTGGTAGCTCCTATCACAAGTAAACAAATTAAAGAGAATGTTTTTATTTTATAGCAGTGACGCTTTATTGATGTTATAATTAAATTTTTTGACATTGAACAATGTAAGCTTAATATGACATGATAGAAAAATAAATGCTCGGACCGGATTTGAATCCGGACCTCTGGGTTGATACCCCAGTGCGCTTCCGATTACGCCACCGAGCAAGTCTAGTACAAACCGAGTTTTGTCAGTTCCAGGAAATGAGGCCATTAAATTATGGCACAGAGAATAAGTGTACACGGTTAGAGGGGAAATGTATTAGCCCTGGTGGTGCCAAACTATATCTCTGAAGAAGGGAGAATTCCTAAACTATAAGTCCATACAATGGATAGAAACACATGTGCAAGATTGTTACATTACTTGGTTATCAAATTAGTCATTTATTCGACGACTGCTGAAAGTGTCGGATCATTTAACCTTTTCACTGCTGAGATATTTCCAGTCTTCAAAACCCTCCTTACTCAATGCAGGGAGAAATATGGAGAAAGTTTATTTAGGTTCCTAAGAGATGTCTGCTTAGTTTGAAAGCAATGCAATACGTATTATATAACTAGCAGGCGTTTGGAGTTGAGAATGGATATACACACCCATAGCACGGCAAGCATTTTCTTTGCCAACGGATATACCCGTTCGTAGCAGTGTAAAGGTCACAGTTTGACATCTGTCTATTACCAGCTTCAGAACACAGGGACGGGAACATGTAATGGAGGCAAAGTAGGGACAGCTCATTCCCCAGTAATAACATGGTTGCCGGATTATTAATTTGATTAACGACGCCTGAAGGTATCGGATAATTTAAAAAGCACAACATTTGGAGCCCTTCCCTCCCAGTCAAATAACAGCACGGGGGGCAGGAAGTGGCAACATAGTAAGAGAAGGAAGAGAATCGACAGCACATTCCTAGCTTATTTTCCCCGTGCAGATTTAACTTGGACGAGTAATACATTGTAATCTCCTGGGAACTACTGGATTGTGTGTGATAAGTGTATTACTTTTTCTGTAAGAATTTAAATAAATAAAGTAACAGTTACTGCTCTATATTCTAACCTGTTTTCTTTACTTTCCAGTTGAACTGAAACTGGAAATAAAAACCCTAGTAGAGCATCCCATCAAATCTTTAGAGGCTGAAGAAGGCCTATATCTCAATTATATTAGTAAGCTCCTAGTTTATGCTGATGATGTATTATTGGGCGATGCAAGAATATACGGGGTGAATCATAAATATGGCTATACGTTTGATCGCGTTGTATGATGAAAATATTACCATTACAGGAAATATGAAATTACTGTTGGAAAGGCAATTATTCAGATTACAACAATGGAATAAAACAAAACAGTGTAGAATTTATGGCATTAGTCAAAATGGCGTTAAATATGCAACAGCAAATTAAATTGCTGCATGGGCAATAACGTATGCTAATGATCGTGAGGCCACAAGACGAGCAAGACGTGCGTTTAACGTAGCATTGCAGCCGTCGACTGTGGGGAAGTGGAGAAAACGACTGCTGGAAACGGGAAGGATGCAGAAAATCAAACCTCCTGGAAGGCCTCGCATTAACACGGATGCAGAAACAACGAGAATTGTGGAGGCGTTCGACGCTAGCCCACAAAAATCAACCCGCCAAGCTGCACGTGAGCAGTGATTTGTTTTGTTTTGTTCTATTGATGTAATTTGAAGGATTGCCTTTCCAATGATAACATCATATTTCCTTTAATTATAATATTTTCATCACAAAATTCTATCAAACGTATAGCCATATTTCTGAATCACTCTGTTTTAAGGGCCAACACACGCACTCTATTGAGTAACACTAAGAAATTGGGACTATTATACCTTATGTATTCATGCGCAAAAAAATCAATGTAATGTATAGGAAACTAATGAAGAAGGAAAGTGAAAATTGTTTTGTTTGCTATTTTTCCGTTTGTTTCTGGATGGTCCGTAAATTTTTCTTTGTTTTATTGATGTACCAAATGAGTACCAGACACTTGTTCTGGGGTAAAGACGACCGTCACGCAGGGCTGTCATCAAGTGCCGATTGTCCAGAAAAAGTGGAGCCCTAACCCCCTACTGCCCCAAGGGCCTCCTGAGGCCTGTAGTGGGATTTAAAAAATGATGGCCTCACTAAGAAGGTTGTCCAGCGGCTCGCTTTGTTTCCCCGCAGCTGTTATATATAATTAAATACAAAGATGCCGACTACCGCCACTATAATAATTCCGCATGTTAAGCATTGTCGCGCAGCACCCGCTTTTATATAAACGGACAACCATCATAGTGAGGCGATAATACATGTATATGCTTTATTTTAAAACCAAAATTATCTCTAAATCCACGTTTTGCACCGTAACCTATTTTTAATATTGCATTTTTTAGTACTACGAATATAGCTGAACTATTTGAAAATGGGATAAACGCTTTGGATACTGAAGTACTAAAGCAGAACATGTTTTTTAAAATGTAGAATACTATTTGATAAATTGTTGTAATAGTTATATTTTGATTCTAATTGCAACTATTATGATTACACGAGCCGCCACTGAAATACACAGAGACAGATTTGAAAAGAGACCCTTAGAAGCCTTAGCGTATAAAGTAACAAAATATCAGTTTTGTGTAAATGATATTTAAAGTTAAGACACTCCACATGTTAGCAGTTTTCTTTTCAGCCACTAGATTACAGCACCAGTCATATTTTTTACTTGTATCCATTGGTCACTCAGATTATATCTGCTAAAATCTACACTTAACTCCAAAATTAGCAATTTGTCACTTGTACCATTTATCTTCTAAGGGTCTCAGATGTAGTGAAAGTTTGAATTTATATTCTCTCTGTTATACTCGAGTGTACCAGGGCTCTCACATGATCGGAACTGAGAAAATTGTTTTCATCACAAAATTGGTCAGGTTCCATGTCTACATTACTGTATTGAATGCTACGTTAATACCTTGGAGCTAATTTGATAACAAAATCGATTGGTCACAACAATCGAACTCGTGCTGAGAATCTTTGAACGCTGCCGTTTTTACTTCCTGTGTTGGCATCCCTGTTCGTTTCGTTCTACGTTTCTGAGTCTTATATGTGAATATTGAGTGATACATTGTTTTGTGAATAAATTGTGAACGAGACGATTTGGAGATCTTGAAAACTTCAACAACAGGTAGGTAAGTGCAATTTAAATTCACGTTTATAAAGGTAACCTTTGAATTCAGTTTATGTAAATTTTTGTAGCCATTTTCATGTATTGAGGTTATGGTATGGATACCAGTTTACTTCTAAAACAACGGGAAGGTTTTGACAAAACAAATGAAACGAAATTAATAATTTATTGTCCATTCTATGTCAGGGGAATGTTTAATAAAATTACTGCTTTTAGTAGTTATTTATTAGCAGTGTAAAATTTAATAGCAGTCTGGTAAATTCTGTTTCTTAATCCCAAACATACACTGTTTTTAGCAGTAAACAGTGTGACATTTGCTGCAACAACGTCATAACTAAAACATTGTCGAATTTGAGTAATTGTTACTACATGAAAGACAAAACTCAGTTCTATATTCAGGAAGAACGACATAAGCTATTGAATACAATGAGTTGGTATAGTGATTTGATATTTATGACAAATACAGGCAAAGGTATATGGATTTCAAACCTTTAAATGCTTCTCCTGAAAAAAAACTATGTTTTTTGAGTTATGACGTTGTTGCAGAAAATGAGCGATGTAAAGAGTGTATGTCATAGACAATAATAAGTTATTATTCTCTCTTTTGGAATTCATGGCCTTCTGTATACATTTGAACATGGTTTCAAAATATAATAGGTCTGTTGCATTGTTGTTACGTAATTTTCTTATTTAGTAAAGTTATCAAAATCATTTTAAAAAGTAACAAAATTCCAAGAAGCAAGAAAAATAGTTAAGGAAAATTATTAAAAATGTAAGTTAGTTGTTATTACTTTTAAATATTACGAACTGCTAGCTACTTTTATCAGTATCTCTTAACTCATAAAATACACTGCTTTTAGGAGTGTAAATATGAAATGCTTATATCAAACATCATTATAATTACATTGCTAAATAATATCCCCAAACAAAAGTCCTACACTGCTAACTTCTATTTTACACTCCTATAATTTTTAAACAGGTTTCAAGTTTTAGCAGTCTAAATTATCAGTGTACACTGCTTACAAGCGGACAGTTTTATGAAAAAGCCCCAGGTGTTTATCTAAAAATGTTCTAACGGTGGGTTATCGCTGCCTCTATAAACTGGCGCATGCGCATTGTTCTATAAAATATTTCACGTAAATTTAACTGCAGTTTTTCCAAAAGCGTCATGTTAATAAACATGATAATAAAGGATTCCCCTATCAGATAGCGATTTTTAGAGAATTCGAAAGAAATGCAGCTATTAAAGTTATCATAAAATATTTTTGAAAAACATTAGTTTATCTTCACCGATCCTATCTGGTAGACACCGAAAATTACTAAGTCTAAAATTTATATATCATATAATATAGCAAATAATAAATAATTGTTTAAAATTACAGAGGTAAGGCCATAAAACCTCTCTTTCACTCAATCAGCGAAAATATTAGGTCTAAATACAGAACATATTTACACAAGATCATATCGATACGATATATATATATATATATATATATATATATATATATATATATATATATATGGTATGATAAGAAAAATAAATGCCTGGACGGGATTCGAACCCGGATCTCTGATATATATATCATTATAGAGAATCATACACAAGGAATAAAAAAATTTGTGTTTTAATGCCTGAGTGGCGCAGTTGGTAGCACACTAACGTATATAGGTAGAGGTCTCATGTTCAAAAACCCCGGTTCAGTCGTTCATTTTTCTTTTCATCTAACATATATATATATATATCCATAGTACGAGGGCAGGTCTTTCACTGCAATCTTAGCATTTTCATGCTATGCTTTGCAGCTTTACTAGGGAATTGTAGGTGTGGTAGCTTCCCGTTGCTTTCCACACCGGTGAAGGATGATGATGATGATAATGATAAGGATGATGATGATGGCCATATGATTTCGGGGACCCTTTGGGCCTTAAAGTGTTCCTGACATTTGTCTTAGAGGTGATGAAAAACCCCGATAAAAATTTCACCCAGAAAAATTATCCCGACCGAGGATCGAACCCGGGCCCGCTGTGTGAAAGGCAGCACGCTACCTCGAGACCACAACGATGGACTATATATATATATAGGACATAAAAATAGATTTATTTATCTGTTGTATTATATTATCTGTATTATAAAATGTCAGCAGAATCTGACCGATGGAAGTGGATGTTTACTTGAAATCCAAAATTAAAAATTGTCTCTAGCACCCGCCATATTTAGTCCGTTACAATGTAATTAACCCTTGAATTAACAATGTATCCTATAAAATACATTGGTTTAAATTATTTGAAACTAGCTAATACCCGGCGTGCGCTGCTACGCCTAAATAAATGAAAAATTAATGTGCTTTTATGTTTAGTTGAATAAGCGAAAGGAAAAATAATTATAAATTTATATTTTTTAGATAGCCCGTGCTGATTACCCGGCGTTGTCCGGGAATCTACTCATCCCGATTTTCTTGGCATAAATCAGCTGAAAGACAAAAATTAATGTACTTCTTATGATTAGTTGAATAAGTAAAATGACAAATAATTATAAATGTATATCGTAATTATTTTAAGATTCCCCGTGCTGATTACCCGGGAATCTAGCATCCCGATGTACTTGGCATAAATCAGCTGAGAGTAAAATTATTTTGTAGTTATCTTGCTAGAACATGGAATTCACTTCCACCCTATGTCAGAGACTGCCAAACTTTACCATCTTTCAGAAATAAATTGAAAATAAAATCACTAACAGAAACAACTCACTAATACTGCTTTTTAAGAATTAATAATGCGTTTTTGCATTATTTAATAAAAATAGACTTAGGATTTGTTAATATATTTACCTAATGCCTTGTATAAAAAGCGTAGATTAATTCATTGTAGTGTTTTTTTTCTCTTCTTTTTATGCAAAGTAGATTCGAGCTGTTATTCCTTTTTTATTCATAAAGTGATCCCACAACAGACCCGGAGGCCCTTGGGGTAGTAGGAGGTTAAGGCTCCCACTTTTTCTTGACAATCGGCACTTTTTATGTCAGCCGGGTTGTCAGCCCTGCGTGACGGCCGCCTTTACCCCAGAACAAGCGTCTGGTACTCATTTCCGCTAGAGGCTGAGTCGACCCCAGGGCCATAGTGCCGCCAGAGGGTTTGGGTCAGTTTAAAAATCCTGACCCCAACGGGACTTGAACCCTCGACCCTCCGGCTTGTAGCTCAGTGCCTTAACCACTACGCTACGGCGTGCCCCCCTTTTTTATTCATTGTATCATTAATTTAATTTTAATTGTATTTAGTTTCATTCTGTTATTAGACATTAATTTCATTATTATTCAATATGACAGATAATGAATTGTTCAATAACTATTATTGTAACTTTTTTGTATTCATATGTAACATGTGCTTGTTCTGGTGAGTGGAAGAGAAGGCCACATGGCCTTAACTCCACCAGGCTAAATAAATAAATCTAATAAATAAATAAATCTAATAATAATAAAAATAAAAAGAATACCCGCTGTGCGCTGCTATGCTTGCCCGGGAATCTACTTATCCCAATCTTCTTGGCATCAATGAAAGACAAAAATGGTTATTGTGAGTTATCCGTAAGAGATAAACATATGCTGTCGCGGACTTTTCTGTAGAGCTTTTTGAGATATTCAATTCTGTGTACATTAAGTTTGTGTATTTGTTATGGTTTAGGCAGCTTAAGCCATTTGAGGGTAAAAAAATTGACTTTTTTTAAAGTTTTTCACTACAAAGAATATTTTTTAAGGGTGTAGGAGTCGAGTATCACAACTCTCTTATAGCCTATGCTCATCCCGCGAATCTCCTGAACATTTTGCAAAAAGCCCCATCACAATCGGATCAACGGTATGGCCGCGCATAAAGTACAAACAAACAAATATTCATTGTTATATATTAGATTAGATTTTTAATAATGTAATGGAAAACTGAGTGTATGGATTTTTATTTAAATTGGCACCAATTATACTACACCGCTGTGGTCTCGAGGTAGCGTGCTGCCTTGTCACGCAGCGGGCCCGGGTTCGATCCCCGGTCGGGGCAGTTTTTCTGGGTGAGGTTTTTATCGGGGTTTTTCCTCACCTGTAAGACAAATGTCAGGAAAACTTTAAGGTCCAAACGGTCCCCGAAATCATATGACCATCATCATCATCCTTCACCGGTGTGGAAAGCAACCGGAAGCTACCACACCTACACAATTCCCTAGTAAAGCTGCAAGCATAGCATGAAAATGCTATGATTGCAGTGAAGGACCTGCCTTCGGGCAGAATTGCTATGCATGGATACTACAATATGCAAATGGCCAATAAATAATGGTTATGCATTATTTGTTTTCACGACGGTTAGACACATTTAAATAAGCTTACATCAGAAATTGAGTTCCTCCATTTTAACAAAGCCATTAAAATATGACCTGAAAAATTTTAATTGTCTAGGAATTCACTTAGCTTACGCAGTTCCTGCACCACGGACTTATAAATGAAACATGTCTTTTGAACCAGAAGAAGATTAGTTATGGATTCTAACAACGGTATTAAAATCTCTAGCTTATCTTAAATCGCAACTGCACGCCGTTAGGAAAGCTCCGGATTTAGAGGTGCCACCGCACTGATATAGAATAATAAAATCTCACAAAATGTCATGAATAATTCCTGAATACAACTCGACATTCACAAGAAATGTAAACACAAAACTTATTTCAAAAATATTCCCGTTTTCAAAGACATCTGTTTAAGTTTTGTTAACATTTTTAACATAAATATCAATGCCTCTTGAATTTTATCCAAGATCTAGGGTTTACCAAAAACTAACTAACTCACTGGCACTATCGAACCCGTAGGTTCATGGCCGCGCGAACATAATCTCTATCCTGAGCTAATGTTTTCCAATCGTTCTCTTAAGCGCACCTAAACATATGACACAACATTGCTGGGTAATTGTACGCACCGACGCTGAAATGCGTTCACGCAGCTGTTGCAAATCCCTAATCTTGACCTTGTAAACCTGACTCTTGATGTAACCCCATGCAGAGAAGTCCAAGGGCGTTAGATCAGGCGAGCGTGCTGCCCAGATCCGTGGTGAGCCTCGTCCAACAGCGTCCTGGAAACGTCTGGTTAAGGTAATCACACACAATGTGCGCAAAGTGTGGTGGGGCGCCGTCTTGTTGGAACACCGCCGAATGCCTCCTGAATTTTATCAAAGATGTAGGGTTTCCCAGAAACTAACTAACTAACTCACTGGCACTATCGAGCCCGTAGGTTCATGGTGCACGCGGACATAAGCTCTCCATACATCCCTATCCGGTGGTAATGTTTTCCAATCATTCCCTGTATTATCTACTTCCCTCAAATCATAGTTAATGTTATTTTCCCACCTCATTCTTGGTCTAGCAACTGGACGTTTTCCCTCTGGTTTTTCCTACAAGAAGGTTCCAT
Source organism: Diploptera punctata (assembly GCA_030220185.1). Classification (NCBI taxonomy): domain Eukaryota; kingdom Metazoa; phylum Arthropoda; class Insecta; order Blattodea; family Blaberidae; genus Diploptera; species Diploptera punctata. Next base: position 1,107,959 of record JASPKZ010003814.1, read on the forward strand.
GCACGTCTTTCATACCCTATTTGTGCCACATGTCCTGCCGATCACAGTCTACGAGACTTAACTGTTCTTATTATATCTGGCTTCCTATACAGACCATGTAGTTCAAAGGGTTTACCAGAAACAGGAAATAGAAAATTAAATCTGTCTTTAGGGGGCAGTGGGTGAAAATTTACAAATCTTGGTTAAAAATCATAATTTTTTTGCAGGTAAAAAAAGTACCTTTCTTTACATATTGCCAAAGTTTCATGAACCTATAACACTAAGGGTCAATTTCACCAACAGAGGTAACTGTATTACGCCAGTTTTCCCCGTGTATAATGCATAGCTTAAACTGGCGTAATACAGTTACCTCTCTTGATGAAACCGACCCTTAGAACATAGTGTAATGACGTCAGATTTTGATGGCTGCACTATTTAAATCCCCATTATAGGGGCTTTAGCTACTATGGTAATATTGTAGATAGTGGGTATTGCTTGCTGGTCTGTCAAGTTCACCATTTTCTCCCATTCTAAATTCTTCTGGTACCTGATCAGACTTTTTACAGTCTATTTTCAAATTATTATCCTTATCATGTCCACCGCTGTGGTCTCGCGGTAGCGTGCTGTCTTCTCACGCAGCGGGCCCTGGTTCGATCCCCGGTCGGGGCAGTTTTTATGGGTGAGGGTTTTATCGGGGTTTTTCCTCACCTGTAAGACAAATGTCAGGAAAACTTTAAGGCCCAAACGGTCCCCGAAATCATATGGCCATCATCAACATCCTTATCATTATCATCATTCTTCACCGGTGTGGAAAGCAACGGGAAGCTACCACACCTACACAATTCCCTAGTAAAGCTGCAAGCATAGCATGAAAATGGTATGATTGCAGTGAAGGACCTGCCTTTGGGCAGAATTACTATGGATGGATCATATATGAATCGTTTAAAATTATTTTTTGCGCGATAGTGCGTTTTGTCGTACTTACAGCAATGGTGACCATGATTGAAAGTTCAACTTCCTACATTTCGGAGTTGCCAACTTAAATAACTATACTGTAACATTACATTTACACCCACGTGCGGGAAGTAAAACCACTGCCCTCTATGTATACTACGTACAATGTATATACAAAAAATATCCAAAAGGTAGTGTTAATATACATTATACGAAACAAATCACTGCATTTTAAATGAACTGAACTTTATTTGAAACAATATAAAACAATAAATACGTACTTGCGGCCATGTTATCAATAATTGTTCTCAAGGCCTCCTGTTGTTTCAACTAATAAACATTGCCCACACTGTTAACGTTAGTCAATTGTTTATAATGAACGCAAATATTTCCAACAAAGATGTTATTATTCTACTATTATTTATTATTTTGAAAACACCATCGCGCAAAAAATAATGTACAACGAACGTTTGTGAAGTGTTTTACAGAATATTGGAAATTAAAAACCTCGCTATCGCTCGGTTTTTAAATATTTTTCCTGGATTCTGTAAAAACGACTTCCTAACCTCGTATCGTAATATATATACTATTTCTTTTTCATATCTCTATATAAAGCGCATTTTGTTATGTTGAAAATCTATCTTCTGCTATAATTTTTACGATACGGGCCTAAAATTTTTACAGGATGTTCTGGACACTTTAGTTAATGCCATGAGGTAGTCATACGTTTTGTATATTAAGAATTTATCATAAGTAATGCCACAAGTGATTTCCAAATCATCGATAAATTCACGACTCACGAAGTGAGGAGTGAATTTATCTAGAGAATTTGGAAATCAAGAGTGGCATTTGTTAGGACTATTTAACGAATAAAATTAAGCTGTTTACTCACAAATCATTATTTAACTATAGTTATTTTAAAATATTTATATATTTAATGTAAACGGCGATGTTTGAAAACAAATGAGAGTCGTTTGTTATGTTTCACTTGTTCATCACTGCAACCAGATCATATTATTTATTGCCAAAAGATCGCAATATTATAAGAATGCACCCTAGTGGAGAAAAAATTAAACACATCAAACTGTTTATAACCAACATTATAGGTTATTAATTAATTTCTGATGTCCTATGATGTAAATATTTAAATTATATTTTTGTGGAACGTAAATTCCTGGGCAATAATACGTTTAAGAAAGTGCAAACAGTGGTTTCTTTTTATTGTAGAATAGTCAATTACTACGAATGTTTTTCTATTATATCCCGCAAGCAGTATCTGCTTACATTCGTGCACTATATATACACAATCTGGTAGACGTATTTCTTAGTCAGTCACTGCAAAATAATGCTCTGACCTATTCAGAACGTTAAAAATGAAAACCTTGATTTTAATATGATAAAATTAAACTGATAAAATCGAGGCGAAAATCAAAATTCATTGAACTGTGATTGGTCATTGACTCCCATTTGGGGCATGAGTTAAATAGTCAAAATAAAAAATAAAATATATGATGGTCTATACAAAACATATAAAAAAATGAATGTCGTGTACATTTGTGTTTTTTTTTTCATTTCTCCTTTGAAAATAATGAATTATTTGAATTGAATATGTTGTTATACACATTTTATCGAATGTCCACCGCTGTGGTCTCGGGGTAGCGTGCTGCCTTGTCATGCAGCGGGCCCGGGTTCCATCCCTGGTCGGGACAGTTTTTCTAGGTGAGGTTTTTATCGGGGTTTTTCCTCACCTGTAAGACAAATGTCAGAAAAACGTTAAGGCCCAAACGGTCCCCGAAATCATATGGCCATCGCAATCATCATCATTCATATTCATCTTAGATTAAGCTTAGGATTAGGGACCCTCCTGGCGCACCATTATCATCATCATCATTGTCACACATCATATCATCGGGGCAACGTAACCCCGCCTTCCAGGCGCCCCAACCTCAGAAGTGGGTTACAAGTACGCCATGCCAGGAGAGAAACCCGGAATGTCGAAAGACACACCTGGGGCATTTGAAAAAAAAAATTAACGAATCAAAATATATACTTTTTTTAACATTTTACTTCAGAACGACAATGGAGGTATATTTTGAAGAAAAAAAAAAGAGTTTTTTGCAAAAATATAAAATCTCAATAATTTATAAATATCGATTCCACGGAAATGAAACTTAGATATGTCATTATGTATGCCAACATGGGTATGCTTACCAAAAATGGAGTTTGTATCTATAAAATTGTGGAAAATGGGAATTTCAGCATTGCCCTCCTTAATGCCCCAAGCGGGTGTGTTTTTAGGTTTATATTTCAATTACACCCACAGAGTGGCGCATCTACTGAAGCTTCTTCATCTCACGTCACGATAGTGGGCGTCAGAGCCATCTGATGGCAACCCCGCAAAACAAACACTCTGGAGTATTTGTTCAGGTTCATAATCCCATATCAGCCTCATATATTTTAACAGATTTTGAAGAAAACTGCGATCCGAAACAGTTAGAGAAATAACATCACAGTCTAATAGAAACTATAATACAAAAATAAACAATTGAATCACCCCCACGCATTAAGGCTTTCACTCCACGATTTGAGAAAACAGAAAATAACTGCCAATTTATTTTTCTTGCCAACCTCACAACAATTAAAGTACAGAGTGATTCATAAATATGGATATACGTTTCATCGCATTTTGTGACGAAAATATTATTATTAACCCATTTGCTTCACGTTTAAATGCTCAGTGGGTTTCCCCACAAACCGAATTGAAACCACCGTAAATTGTATAGTCTGTTTTCAGGCATTAAAAACGAACAAAATATAACGGTACTTGAGATCTCAATGAGGGTAAAGGCCAAAAAACATTCATTTACTATTCATAAATGTTATTAAAAGTTTACCCTGCCAAGGGATGCACAAAATATTGCGAAATGTATAACAGGCAGAGTTAAGCGAGTGTACCTCGTCTTCTGAGACGAATGTGTTAAAGGAAATATGTTATCATTGGAAAGGGAATCCTTCAAATTACAACAATAGAACAAAACAAAACACTTACAGCAACGCTAAAGCAAGTCACTTTATTGCTTCAAACTGTTCGCCGTTTGCATCCAAGAATAATTGGCAACGCTTTGGGAAGTCATTCATTGCGTAATGATACATGTTTAGAGGAATGACTCTAATTTCTTCCTCAATCACTAATTTCAGCATGTCGACGTCTTGAGGTTTCCGGGCATAAACCTTCTCCTTTAAATAACCCCACAACCATTAGTCACATGCTGTGAGGTCAGGGGGAACGGGGTGGCCATTCAATGGGGCCTCTTGTTCCCACCCATAACATAAACGTGCTTTGCAAAGATCAGAAATACCTACTTGATACTAAAAAAATAAATAATTGCAAAAATGAAGTTTTTTTTTCATATTTTGCCAAACTTCAGAGTCTTTGCGCGACCGGAAGATGTCAATCGATTTTAATATTTTTTTTTTATTGGCTACATAATTCGCAACTTTTCCGCGCTATTACAACTTCGAAATAAAAAAAAGTTTTTTTCGGCCCACACTATTATATAATTCACCTCTATGAGATATTATTTAATGCTATTCTCCCACCTCATACTTGGGCTACATATTGGGTGCTTACCTTCTGCTTTTCCTTCAAGAAATTTCCGTGTCATTGTTTCTTTTTTCATTCGTATCACATGTCCTGCCCATCGTAGTCTACGAGACTTAACTGTTCTTATTATATCTGGCTTCCTATAAAGACCATGTAGTTCATTGTTATGTAGTCTTCTCCATTCACCTGTCTGTTCATCTCTCTTTGGTCCAAAAAAAATCTTAAGAATTTTATTCCCTAATACTCGTAATCTTTTCTCCTCCCTTAAAGTGTAAGGTATATATATATATATATATATTAATTGGCGTTTCTCGTATAATGTATCATATTTATATAATAATAATAATAATAATAATTATTATTATTATTATCGTATAATTATTGTTATTATCGTATAAAATGTTGTTTATACATGACATTTACATTGCTACATTTATTGTATCTTTAACTGTTTATAATTAGTATAGTGTATATCTATATTTGTCAAATATTTATTTGTATTTGTGCTGGTTGAGTGGAAGAGAGGGCCTTATGGCCTTAACTCAGCCAGAATAAATAAAACATTATTATTATTATTATTATTATTATTATTATTATTATTATTATTATTATTATTAAAAGTAAGAGTCCATGTTTCGCATCCATATAATATAACTGGGAGAATAGCAGTTTTATATATTTTTCAGTTTAACGTATTTTGAGAAAAGTTGAGACGAAAAGTGTCCCTGTAATGCATAACAACATGCATTTCCAGAATTGAGCCTATGTTTAATTTTTTTGTGCATCTCATTCCTATTTGTGATTATTGTTCCTAGGTATGTGAATTCAACCACTTCCTCAAAATTTCCCTCATTTGTCATTAGTTGTCCATTTCTATTATATAATGAATTTCTACGTATGACCATATATTTAATTTTATTGATATTTACTTCCAGCCCCAATTCCTTAATGTTACTCAATAGTGTGTGCGTGTTGGCCTTTAGTATCTCCTCGCTATCGGCCAATAGTACTACATCATCAGCATAAATTAACAGCTTATTAATACCATTGAGTTGTTGACTTTCTTCTTGCTCTGAAGTTTTGATGACATTCTCTAGTACAAAATTGAATAGCAGAGGAGATAGTGCATCTCCTTGCTTTAACCCATTGTGAATTTTAATAGTATCCGAAAAACTGTTTGCCTGCCCGCACTCTACTCTTTGTGCCATTTAGACACATTCGTATAAGTCTAATTTTTTAGGTATTCCAAATACCAGCAGGATACTATATAAGGTTTCCATATTATTGAATTTAATATATTACACGCTTTATATTAGCTTGACCTGTATCTATGTAACGGAATCTTTGAACACGATTTTCACCCACTTAATAACAATAGATCGACTTGAAACTTTGTATACTTATAAGGAACCAATGACAATACAATAATTTCATTTTTTTCTAAAATCCTGGCCAGAATCATCAGAAAATCAAAAAAATAAAAACCGGTATAATAGGTTCCGGACTTATCGACTCTTTAGTCAATCGTTGTAAGAGCTCAGTTGGTAGAGCGGTGGAACTGTAGTGGTATATAATTTCAGTAATCCATAGGTCGCTGGTTCAAATCCGGCCTTGAGGATTTTTTAGAAGAGTATAAAGTAATTAAATTTTCATGGGATTCCGGTTCACGACCATCCATCCATCCATAGTAATTCTGCCCGAAGGCAGGTCCTTCACTGCAATCATAGCATTGTCATGCTATGCTTGCAGCTTTACTAGGGAATTGTGTAGCTGTGGTAGCTTCCCGTTGCTTTCCACACCGGTGAAGGATGATGGTGATGATGATGATGATGATAAGGATGATGATGATGGCCATACGATTTTGGGGACCGTTTGGGCCTTAAAGTTTTTCTGACATTTGTCTTACAGGTGAGGAAAAACCCCGATAAAAACCTCACCCAGAAAAACTGTCCCGACAGGGGATCGAACCCGGGCCCGCTGCGTGACAAGGGAGCACGCTACCTCGAGACCACAGCGGTGGACTAATGACAATCAATTGAACTAAAAATTAAAATAGTAAATAATAGTTTAAAAACTAAAACAACACGCTTTATTAGAAAACACAAACTAAAAAATAAATAATAGTTTATAGAAATTAAAACGACACGCTTTATTAGGAAACCGAACTAAAAAATTTAAATAATTTTTATTTCTTACACGCTCGAGATAAAATTAAAGTGGTCAACAAAAAAATCATCTCGAACACATCTAGAATAAAGCTAGAGTTATCTACAAAAAGAAATAATTTTAGCATCAAAAGCGTGGGGTGCTTTTTATGGTTTTTACGTTTTCTTCTTAGAGACTTTACTTTTACCAATATCTGTTTATTATCAAATATATTAATTGATAAAGAGGCCACGCTTTTGATGGTAAAATTATTTTCTTTTTGTTGATAATTCTAGTTTTATTCTAGATGTGTTGGAGATGATTTTTTTGTTGACCACTTTAAATTTATCCCAAGCGTATTGGAAATTAAAATTATTTTTCATTTTTGAGTTCGGTTTTCTAATAAAGCGTGTTGTTTTAGTTTTTTAAAACTATTATTTTTTTGTAGATAACTCTAGTTTTATTCTAGATGTGTTGGAGATAATTTTTTTTTGTTGACCACTTTCATTTTATCCCAAGCGTGTTGGAAATTAAAATTATTTTAAATTTTTATTTCGGTTTTCTAATAAAGCGTGTTGTTTTAGTTTTTTAAAACTATTATTTATTTGTAGATAACTCTAGTTTTATTCTAGATGTGTTGGATATGATTTTCCTTTTGTTGACCACTTTCATTTTATCCCAAGCGTGTTGGAAATTAAAATTATTTTAAATTTTTATTTCGGTTTTCTAATAAAGCGTGTTGTTTTAGTTTTTTAAAACTATTATTTATTTGTAGATAACTCTAGTTTTATTCTAGATGTGTTGGATATGATTTTCCTTTTGTTGACCACTTTAAATTTATCCCAAGCGTGTTGGAAATTAAAATTATTTTTCATTTCTGAGTTCGGTTTTCTAATAAAGCGTATTGTTTTAGTTTTTTAAAACTATTATTTATTTGTAGATAACTCTAGTTTTATTCTAGATGTGTTGGAGATGATTTTTTTTTTGTTGACCACTTTAAATTTATCCCAAGCGTATTGGAAATTAAAATATTTAAAATTTTTATTTCGGTTTTGTAATAAAGCTTGTTGTTTTATTTTCTTTTAACTATTATTCGTTTTAATTTAATGTTGTTTGAGAGATGTTGGAGTCCATGCAATACATAACAGCATGGGTTTGTAGTATTGAGCCACTGTAGACGGATGGGCCAATAAACGTGGAATGGCCAGTGACTTGAACAAAAAAGAACGTAGCAGACAGAGTGAGTGAGACGGGAAATAGCAGATATGGGAACTGCGCTTAAACAACAGGTGTGCTCGGTAAATTTAGTACGTTTTAACAAATGCGAATCAGGAGTTATTTTTAGAAGCTTCAGGTTTTCGTGATATCTTCATTCTCTTCCACTTTTAAATCATTTCTTAAAAGCTCTCGCAAAAATCCTTCCACGCAAATCAACTAAATACGAAAAGAAACTGAAATCTATAGAAAAATATTTATTCAGTTTTTTATGTTCCCATATGTTTTTATAGCTGTTTTGTAACGCAAATAAATACAGTAAAATGTCCTTATTCGCGGGGGGTATGTTCCCCAAATATGCCGCGAATACAGTAACCGCGAATATGGAATGGTAATTCGTATGGGTATGTAGAAGATACGATCCAAGGTTCCAAAATAAAATAAAAATTTTCATAAGTAATGCCACGAGTGATTTCCAAATTATCGATAAATTCACGACTCACGAAGTGAGGAGTGAATTTATCTAGAGAATTTGGAAATCAAGAGTGGCATTTGTTAGGACTATTTAACGAATAAAATTAAGCTGTTTACTCACAAATCATTGTTTAACTGTAGTTATTTTAAAATATTTATATATTTGATGTAAACGGTGATGTTTGAAAACAAATCAGAAATGTGAGGTTATGTTCATTCACTGCTGCTTGATCATATTATTTATTGCCAAATAAGATCGCAATATTGTAAGTGTGCACCCAAGTGGAGAAATAATGAAACACATCAAACTATATATCATAATCAACATTACGGGTTATTCATTTATTTTTTTACTAAACAACTCAGTAAAATCAAGGAGTATTTTCATTATTTGCTATATGCAATGTATTTGTTGGAGAAAAATAATGCTTTGACCTGTTCAGAACATTAAAAAGGAGGAGCTTTCTTTATCACAAAAGCAGGAGCTGATAAAGAGAAATCGATAAAGAGAGGTGAAACAGACTGTCATTGGTTGTAAAACAACATTCATTCAAACGTAATTGGTCATTGACTAGCATTTGTGGAATGAGTTAAATAGTCTACAGAATTTGGAAATCAACAGTGACATTTGTTAGGACTGTTTAACGAATAAAATTAAGCTGTTTACTAACAAATCATTATTTAACTATAGTTATTTTAGAATATTTATATATTTAATTTAAACGGCCATGTTTGAGAAGAAATGAGAAACGATTGTTACACTTCATCTGCTTGTTTTGTTCATCACTGCAACCAGATCATATTATTTATTGCTAAAGGAACGCAATATTGTAAGAATACACTCTAGTGGAGAAAAAATTAAACACATCAAACTGTATATTAATTAATTTCTGATGTCCTAGGACAATTATATTTTTCTGGAATGTTATTACCTGGGGGAAAAAATACATTTAAGAAAGTGCAAACAGTGGTTTCTATTTTTGGTGGTATAATCAATTGCTACAAATGTTTTTATATTAACTCCTGCATGTGTTACGTGTTGACATTCATGCACTATATATACAATCTGGTAGCCGTATTTCTTAGAGAGTCAGTCACTGCAAAATAATGCTATGACCTATTCAGAATGTTAAAAAGTAGGTGCTTTCTTTATTATGATAAACTGTAGTTGGTAAATTCTAGGCGAAACACGACTGTGATTGGATGTAAATAAAACTTCACTGAAATGTGATTGGTCATTGACTCCCATTTGGGGCATGAGTTAAATAGTCAAAATAAAATCAATTAATGAGAGATTTTGAACAATTTCAATGAATTATTGCTGTCACGCTTAGGCAAGGACTTAAAGAACTTAGTAATTTCTTCCTGTTTTGTCGCTTTTAAAAGGTCTTTCAATTTAGATTGATATTCAGCTGTGAATTCAGCGATAGAATTCCTTATTTGTCTTCGGATTTCCTGATGAATCGTACAGTTGATCCATTAGCATTGAAACAGCGTGATGCAAACTACTCGCCAACTCATAAACGGTCAAACATTTATATTTTTATTTTAAGCGGCAACACTACTTTTTTCCGTTTCGAAACTAATTTTCTTTCCTTTTACTCGACATTATAAATTGGCAACAAAGCAGAAGAGACACGTGTTATTCAATCAAAATTATTACAACGAATGACAAGTTGAAACAATAAAACACCGATCATGGCGAGGGCGGCATATATCAACGGACATAGCGGCACGTGAATTACGACGGCGGCGGCTTTTAACAACGAACTTTAGGTTAAGTGACAATAAAGTTTGTTTTGCTTTGATATTAATTTGTCCATTTGGTTTGAATCGCTCTTTGTAAAAACCGCCTTGACACGTGTCTGCAGTAAAAAAGTTGCCGATGTGTTAATAAAGGATACTAATGCTTCTAATATACGGACTGGATCCGCGAATAACAAACTAACTCACTGACACTATCGAACCCGTAGGTTCATGGCCGCGCGGACATAAGCTCTCCATACATCCCTATCCTCAGCTAATGTTTTCCAATCAATCCCTGTAGAATCTACTTCCCTCAAATCATAGTTAATGTTATTCTCCCACCTAATTCTTGGTCTACCAACTGGGCGTTTTTCCTCTCGTTTTCCTACAAGAAGCAATTTCAATGGAATGCAATTTTGACTTTGTCATTTTTAGTCCACGTTTGTGTTACATAGGTCGTTAAACTTCTTAGTAATGATTTATAAATGCACGGTGCTGTGCATCAACCGGCTAAGCAACATTTTGAAAAAATGGAGATTTTGATGCCATCTGTTGCACTGGCTCATGAAGCATGTGTACGCACTTTTTTAGCACCAAATCTTTAAATATACTTACTTACTTACTCACTGGCACTATCGAACCCGTAGGTTGATGGCCGCACGGACATAAGCTCTCCATACATCCCTATTCTGAGCTAATGTTTTCCAATCATTCCCTGTATAATCTACTTCCCTCAAATCATAGTTAATGTTATTCTCCCACCTCATTCTTGGTCTACCAACTGGGCGTTTTCCCTCTGGTTTTCCTACAAGAAGCTTCCATGCAAGTCTTTCATTTCCCATACGTGCAACATGTCCTGCCCAACGCAGTCTATGAGACTTAACTGTTCTTATTATATCTGGCATTCTATAAAGACCATGTAGTTCATTGTTATGTAGTCTTCTCCATTCACCTGTCTGTTCATCTCTCTTTGGTCCAAAAATTTTCCTAAGTACTTTATTCTCAAATACTTGTAATCTCCTTTCCTCCCTTAAAGTAAGAGTCCATGTTTCGCACCCATATAATATAACTGGTAGAATAATAGTTTTATATACATTCAATTTAACGTTTTTTGAAAGGTGTTGGGACATCAAGAGTCTCTGGAATGCATAATAGCACGCATTTCCAGAATTGAGCCTATGTTTAATTTCTTTGTGCATCTCATTCCTATTTGTTATCATTGTTCCTAGATATTTGAATTCAGCCACTTCCTCAAAATTTCCCTCATTTGTCATTAGCTGTCCATTTCCATTATATAATGAATTTCTACTTGTGACCATATATTTAGTTTTATTGATATTTACTTCCAGTCCTAATTTCTTAGTGTTACTCAATAGTGTGTGCGTGTTGTTCTTTAGTATCTCCTCGCTATCGGCCAATAATACTACATCATCAGCATAAACTAACAGCTTATTAATACCATTGAGTTGTAAGCCTTCCTCATTCTCTAAAGATTTAATGGCATGCTTTAGTACAAAATTAAATAGTAGAGGAGATAGTGCATCTCCTTGCTTCAACCTATTCTGGATTTCAAAAGTGTCCGAAAACTGTTTGCCTACACGCACCCTACTCTTTGTGCCATTTAGACACATTGACTTATTATTAAAGAAAAATGTAAACACCATCAGTCCTATCAGATATTCTATGTTTTGCAACAAACGACTATGAAACTAGATTTTTATAAATAGTAATCTAAATTTTGCATCATGCAGCCAAGTGCCAAATGTTCCCGCTCTTAGTTTGTTGATGCATAACTTTCAAACAAGGAAAAATAACTTGCAATATCCAATGTTGTTAGTTTGGCGCTACAATAAATAGTGAAGATTGACTTGAACTTTAAATGTATTTGGGAAGTGGTTTTTACAGAAGCGAGGAAAATGTTTAAAAACTGAGCGATTGCGAGGTTTTTAATTTCCGACATTCTGTAAAACACATTAGAAACGTGCGTTGTACAATACTTTTTGCGCGACGGTGCTTTCAAAATAATAAATATTTTTTTTTATTATTCCGGCTTTTACAATGAATATACATTTTTCCGGTACCCATGTTCACAGTTAACTACACATTTGTTTCAACACATTTTTCCATTCTTGTCTGTTCATCCATATATCTTCTTCTATTTCCCATTCCCTCTTAGTTTCATTGATTCCCTGAATCCACGTAATATTTGGTCTGCCCTTATTTTTCCTTCCCTGTGGTACCAAATCCATGATAATAAATAATAGTGAAATAATAAAATATTTGTTGGAAATATTTGCGTTCATTATAAACAACTGACTAACGTTAACAGTGTGGGCAATGTTTATTAGTTGAAACAACAGGAGGCCATGATACCAATATGCAATAAAATGGCTGCAAGTACGTAATTATTGTTTTACACTGTTTCAAATAAAGTTCAGTTAATTTAAAATGCAGTGATTTGTTTCGTATAATGTATATTAACAGTACCTTTTGGATATTTTTTGTATATACATTGTATGTAGTATGCATGGAGAGCAGTGGTTTTACTTCCCGAACATGGTTTGTAATATGTAATATTACAGTATAGTTATTTAGGTTGGCAACCCCGAAATGTAGGAAGTTGAACTATAAATCATGGTCGCCATTGCTGTAAGTACGTCAAAACGCACTATCGCACAAAAACGTATTTTTCTCGAAACTTACATAATGGCGGATAGCCGGTTGATGCACAACACCGTCGAAATATATATCCTAAGTAATTTTACAAGGGTAGCCCATTATAGTACACATGTCACTCAGACGTCTAAGGAAGGGTGGCAGAACAGTTACCTAGACAAGGATAGCAGAAATCATGCCAACTTACAACTTTTACACTATAGTTTCTTTTGTCTATAAATGTCATTAAATGTCCACAAACACCAGACTTACTTGATAATATCGCAAATTCCGCAATGAAATATCTGTATTTACTGAGACTGAGCAGATTTTTTGAACATTCCATAGTAATTCTGCCCGAAGGCAGGTCCTTCACTTGCAATCATAGGCATTTTCATGCTATGCTTTGCAGCTTTATAGGGAATTGTAGGTGTGGTAGTTTCCCGTTGCTTTCCACACCGGTGAAGGATGAGATGATGATGGCCTTATTTTTCGGGGGACCGTTTGGGCCTTAAAGTTTTTCTGACATTTGTCCTTACAGGTGAGGAAAAACCCCGTTAAAAACCTCACCCAGAAAAACTGCCCCGACCGGGGATCGAACCGTCCCGTGCGTCGCGTGACAAGGCAGCACGCTACCTCGAGACCACAGAGGTGAACTTTTTGAACATAAGATTTTTAATAATCTTTGTTCTTAATTGCGAGAATGTAAGAGGATTTGCATTCTTTATTAATGCTTAATTAAATTGATTCCTGCATCTTTTTTTCTTTTTTTGTTACGTTTCGCTCACTCGAGAATTTCAGAATCGGTTTCAGCAGGAACTGATATTGTAACAAGATGTTAACTTCTTTTAACAAGTAGCTCAACCTGTCAATCAACTCAACCTGGTTCAGGAGTCTGAGGCGTCACTTTTGTGGTTCAGGAGTCTGAGGCGTCACTTTTGTGGTTCAGGAGTCTGAGGCGTCACTTTTGTGGTTCAGGAGTCTGAGGCGTCACTTTTGTGGTTCAGGAGTCTGAGGCGTCACTTTTGTGGTTCAGGAGTCTGAGGCGTCACTTTTGTGGTTCAGGAGTCTGAGGCGTCACTTTTGTGGTTCAGGAGTCTGAGGCGTCACTTTTGTGGTTCAGGAGTCGAGGCGTCATTTTGTGGTTCAGGAGTCTGAGGCGTCACTTTTGTGGTTCAGGAGTTTGGGCGTCACTTTTGTGGTTCAGGAGTCTGAGGCGTCATTTTTGTGGTTCAGGAGTCTGAGGCGTCACTTTTGTGGTTCAGGAGTCTGAGGCGTCATTTTGTGGTTCAGGGTCTGAGGCGTCACTTTTGTGGTTCAGGAGTCGTGAGGCGTCACTTTGTGGTTCGGAGTCTGAGGCGTCACTTTTGTGTTCATGGTTCTGAGGCTTCACTTTTGTGGTTCAGGAGTCTGAGGCGTCACTTTTTGGGTTCAGGAGTCTGAGGCGTCACTTTGTGGTTCAGGAGTCTGAGGCTCACTTTTGTGGTTCAGGAGTCTGAGGCGTCACTTTTGTGGTTCAGGAGTCTGAGGCGTCCACTTTTGTGGTTCAGGAGTCTGAGGCGTCACTTTGTGGTTCAGGAGTCTGAGGCGTCACTTTTGTGGTTCAGGAGTCTGAGGCGTCACTTTTGTGGTTCAGGAGTCTGAGGCGTCACTTTTGTGGTTCAGGAGTCTGAGGCGTCCACTTTTGTGGTTCAGGAGTCTGAGGCGTCACTTTTGTGGTTTCAGGAGTCTGAGGCGTCACTTTTGTGGTTCAGGAGTCCTGAGGCGTCCTTTTTGTGGTTCAGGAGTCTGAGGCGTCACTTTTGTGGGTTCAGGAGTCTGAGGCGTCACTTTTGTGGTTCAGGAGTCTGAGGCGTCATTTTGTGGTCAGGCTTCTGAGGCGAGTTACGATGCCAGATGATTCGAAAGCTATGATGATGATGATGATGGTGGTAATGATGGAGCTCGGTGTGACACCTTAATCCATAAATTAATATAAATGAAGCGAATATGATATTGATGATTATGATAGTCTAGATGATGTTTCGGGAACCCTTTGGGCCTTAAAGTTTCCCTGGACATTGATCTACAGGTGAGGAAAAAAACTCGAAAAGAAACTCCACCCAGGAAGCTTGTATCAACGAGGATCGAACTCGGGCCCACTGCGTATTATTATATTATTCTATTATTATTATTATTATTATTATTATTAAAAATCAGAAATTCTATATTTCTTCTTCTTTCCTTTCAAGTATTAAGCCAAGGCCTGTTACGATCCTATAGAACATTTTCCCTCCGTGTTTCATAGGATGGCCCAGAGATCTGTTCCTCTTGGTATATAATTATAAACAGCTTTGGGGATCCGATTTGAACTCATTCTTTCAAGATGTGTTCCAATTTAGTTGGTACTGTTAATCGTCCCGCGCCGTAGCCGAGCGGTTAAGGAAGGAAGCCTTGGCGCAGAGCTACGGGACTTGCGCTGGTTCGAGTCTCCATGGGGGAAGAAATTTTCTCATGGTATTTCGGCCAGTATGGGACCGGTGCCCACCCAGCATCGTGAGGCAATTGGGTAGCTACAATAAGTAGCGGCTCCAGGTTGAGGAACCAGCTATAACGGCTGGGGGACTCGACATGCTAACCACATGTCACCCCTACACTGGCTGTTGATCATCTACCTCTGTGATTGTGAAGGGCCAGCAGCCGGCTGGTAAAAGGGCAACCGCTGAAGAGTGGAAAGACCCTCAATCGGACTGTTTAATATATTCCAAAATTGGCGTAGTCTTCAATTATTTTAAGATATCGGTGTTCCTTTTCCGATCCCATCTGGTGTAATCCGCTGTTCTGCGCATGAATCTCATTTCACAAGCCGTTATTCTGCTTCCATGTTGTCTTTTTAGTGTCCATGCTTCACTACCATAGGTCAACACTGGTCTAGCCAAAGTGTTATATAAACGTAATCTGGTGTTTTTTTTTGTACAAGGGATGGTTCCATAACTTGATTAATAATTCCCCAAACTTTTATTATAACTAGTAATTTTTTCAGAGGTATCCTTTTCATCCCAGATAGAGAGATAATATCAAAGATATTTAAATTGATTAGATCTCTCTAAAATGCTATATTGTAGACAGATTTTAGTTTGTACGGGGTCCTTCCAATGAAATGTCATAATTTTAGTTTTGTTAATTGATATTTCCATATTAAATTTGGTAGCTATTTTTTGTAAATTATAAATTGATCTTTACAAATCATATTCGGAAAGTGCCAGAAGCGCTAAATAGTCTGCAAAAATAATAGCATCGAGTTTGAGGTTCCTATTGATGGGTATATATCCTCGTTGTGTTTTCCTCTATTCGTTTATTATTCTATTCAGTATAGCGGTGAATACGTGTAAGAATAAATTTTACCTTGGCTCAACACTTACTGAAGGTAACAACATGATAGCGAGAAAAAAGAGAAAATTGCTAGTGGTGATCCATGTCTTAGAGCACTAGAAACAATTATATGAGCCAGATATATCTCAAGCAGATATAATAAGAACAGTTAAGTCTCGTAGACTGCGATGGGCAGGACTATGTTGCACGTATGGGAATGAAAGACTTGCATGGAAGCTTCTTGTGGGAAAGCCAGAGGGAAAACGCCCAGTTGGTAGACCAAGAATGGGTGGGAGAATAACATTAACTATGATTTGAGGGAAGTAGATTATACACGGAATGATTGGAAAAGGATTAGCTCAGGATAGGGATGTTATGGAGAGCTTATGTCCGCGGGCCATGAACCTACGGGTTCGATAGTCCCAGTGAGTAAGTAAGTATGATATATCTCAAGGAAAGTTATGTGAGAATTTATAATAATAATAATAATAATAATAATAATAATAGTAATAATAATGTTTTATTTATTCTGGCAGAGTTAAGGCCATAAGGCCTCTCTCTTCCACTCAACCAGCACAAATACAAAATAAATATTTGTCAAATAAAGATATACACTGTACTAATTATAGACAGGTATATGTACATTAAATGTAGCAATGTAAATTTCATGTACAAACAACATTTTTATACGATAATAACAATAATAAAACTGACGATAATAATAGTAATAATTATAATAAAAATCATAATATTAATTAAATAAAAATAGAACTTAGATTTATTTGATTTTCATGTTTATTAAGATATAGCCTATTCAATGACAGCTGTTTCGATACACTGTACCTTCTTCAGACATGTTAACAAATTATGAATTGTGTTATTATAGTACATATCAACTGATCTAAGCAACAATACAACAATAATTCATTTATTTTTTTTTTTAATTTAACAAAGGCGATTCATTCAAATCAAGTTGAGAATTTAACAGTTTATTACTATAGAAATAAATAAATTGAAAAGTAGTAATAACTGTTTAATTCTCAACTTGATTTGAATGAATCGCCTTTGTTAAATTTAAAAATTTAAATAAATTATTGCTGTATTGTTGCTTAGATCAGTTGATATGTACTATAATAACACAATTTATAATTTGTTTAACATGTCTGAAGAAGGTACAGTGTACCGAAACAGCTGTCACTGAATTATATCTTAATAAATATGAAAATCAAATAAAACTAAGTTTTATTTTTATTTAATTAATGAATATGGATTTTTCATCAGTAAACACCAACTCAGTTCATTATATAATAATGATAATAATAATAATATATAATAATAATAATAATAATAATAATAATAATAATAATGATAATAATAATAATGCTAGTAAAATATAATAATGAATATATTAATAGTGTAAATATGATGAATTATACGAGAAAACACCAATTAATATATATACCTTACACTGGGTAATGAAGTCGAGGTTAGAGCAAATATAAATTTAGATTTCTTTTAAAAGATGTCAATGTTTAGCAGCCCCTCATAATTTATAAGACAGTTACCGGACCCGGCAGACGTTATTCTGCCCGATCTCTTAATTCTCGTGTCATGACCGGACGATAAAAATTCAAGTTACTTTTTTTATCATAAAATCAACTACAGTCAGATTCAACCCAGGAAGTTACTGTGTGTTTGGAATAGGGAACTGGGTTGCTATTTTAACAGTATTTTCTTGAGAGAAATCCTTATATAAACTGAAGATTGCAACACAGCAGGTACATAGTTGTAAGTTGTAGCCGTCCAAGTCACCCCCTATTAAAGAAAAAAACAGTTACCACTTGTCACTGAGCTCGTGCGGATCTGTACTATCCTCATATTTACTATAAAACTAGTTTCCATGCCGTGAAAGAAAAACTATGTTTTTTAAATGTATAGTACATAGATTTGGAAAAAAGTACTGCTAACCTTGCCCCTCACACCCCTCCCTAAACAAACAAATACCGTTATTATGAGTTTGGCAATATCTACCCTCTGTAGGTAGGGGGAACTGCGTAGCCCATAAGGTCTGTAGTAACTTCCTGGGTTGAATTAGAGTGTAAGTAATGACTTCGCAAGAAAAATCCTCACTGTCGTCTGTTGTGCTCAAGAACCGTGCATGATGACGTCCACATTGTTGTGCGGAATATGTCGGTAATGCAGTTAACTACTCATCTGACAAACACTTCCTGTAACCCGATCGCAGCGCCACCTTACCGAGTCCAATTGTGAATTCTAAACCATCCAGGGACCCACGCAAACAGTCTCATCAAAATCGGTCCAGTCGTTTAGGCAGTGTAACAAATGGCCTCAAAATCTAATTTTTTTCAAATGTCGCTTAGCCGGTTATTGCATAACAACGTAATTTTTTAAAAATAATAAGGCTATATTTAAAGATTTGACGGTAAAAGTGTGCTATTTGGGCCAGTGTAACAGATGGCCTCAAAATCTATTTTTTTACAAATGTCGGATAGACGGTTGATGCATAACATCGTCCAATTTATGTTATACATTTTTGCTACATATTCTTTAAGTAAGGTCCATACATACTTAATTGCGCTAAAAAAACTGTATTTAAGTTGATACTTATGTAGGAAAATGAAACTTTATTTTTCATTTTATGAAAAAACTACACATAAATACTGTAGAATATATTTACAATAGATTCGAAATGGAAGATCACGAATACCCAAACAAATGATAAGATATCAACCCTGCAGGAAGAAGAAGACCAGGACGTCCACTCAAAGACTTCTGGATGGTGTTTCTCTTGAGGCCGAAACAGGTCAACAAATGGCCTAAATTCCTGAATGTACTATGATGATGATGATAAAATAGATTTATTTAGCCTGGTGGAGTTAAGACCATGTGGCTTTCTCTTCCACTCACCAGGACAAACATATGTTACATATAAATACAAAAAAATACAATAATAGTCAAACTAAACAATTAATTATCTGTCAAATTGAATAATAATGAAAATAATGTCTAATAATACAATGAAATTAAATACAATTAAAATTAAATTAA
Source organism: Diploptera punctata (assembly GCA_030220185.1). Taxonomy (NCBI): domain Eukaryota; kingdom Metazoa; phylum Arthropoda; class Insecta; order Blattodea; family Blaberidae; genus Diploptera; species Diploptera punctata. The sequence continues at coordinate 1,127,151 of JASPKZ010003814.1, forward strand.
TGACACAATGAATACAGAACGGTGTGCCTTGATCGTTTTCCCTGCATCTCTCAAATAGATTTTAATGTAAATTTAAAATTCGAACTATGATTTCAATTTGGTGAGGAAATGGCTGATTTTACTTAGTTTTTGCATCATGGACTTGTTCTTTACGTCTTTGGTAAGTTTCCTCAAGAAAACTAAATAAATAATATATGCAATTTGTAACATTTAAAAGTTAGAAGTGAGTTTTTGTTGGGGTCCCCGCGGCACTTAGACCGCCAGTGGACAAGAAGTTGAGACCAGACAGTGTGTGTGTGGGAAGCCCGGCTGAATCGACCGCACTCACTCACCCGGGGACCCACTTCTCCAATCACAATAACCCAATTCCTAACAAGAACCTTAAATTACTATTTAAAAACTTTTCGTCACGTCGTACATTTTTTATGAATGGACCTATTACACCAAATTGATTGCTACGTAAATGTAAAATCGATCACACCAAAAATAATGTGCTTCGTTTTACATATGTATAACTCAAGCATTGAAAAGCTTTTAAAAACAATAAGGGTTCGGCAAATGTTCCAATAATTGTTAGCCTTAAATTAGCTATGTATCCTACGGGATACAACAAATGGTTTAATATAATAAATAACAATAATAATAATAATAATAACAATAACAACAAAATAACAACAATAACAACAGTAACAACAATAACAACAAAAACAATAACAATAACAATGTCAACAAACAATAACAACAGAAATAACAACAACAATAAAAATAACAATATCAACAACAATAACAACAAAATAACAACAACAAAATAACAAAAATAACAATAACAACAACAATAACATCAACAAAAACAACAATAATAACAATGACAACAACAATAACATCAATAAAAACAACAATAACAACAACAACAAAATAACAACATTAACAAAAACAATAACAATAACAACAATAACAACAGCAATAACAACAATAACAACAATAATAACAGCAATAACAACAACAATAACAACAGCAATAACAATAACAACAATAACAACATCAATAACAACAGGCAATAACAACAATAACAATAACAACAACAATAACATCAACAAAAACAACAACAATAACAACAACATTAACAACAACAATAACAACAATGACAACAACAATAACAACAACAATAACAACAAAATAACAATAACAACAATAACAATAACAACAGCAATAACAACAACAATAACATCAACAAAAACAACAATAACAACAATGACAACATCAATAACAACAAAACAACAACAATAACAACAGCAATAACAACAACAATAACAACAGCAATAACAACAATAACAATGACAACAACAATAACAACATAAATAACAATAACAATAATGGTACTGTACATCAACTCTATGTAGAATTAAAAAAAGCATGATTCAATTAAGAGGGAGAAGTTATATAGTGTCCTGCTGGAGTTCGGAATTCCTAAAAAGTTAGTTTAACTTATACGAATGTGTACTAAATGGCACAAAGAGTAGGGTGCGTGTAGGCAAACAGTTTTCGGACACCTTTGAAATTCCAGAATGGGTTGAAGCAAGGATATGCACTATCTCCTCTACTATTTAATTTTGTACTAGAGCATGCCATTAAATCTTTAGAGGATGAGGAAGGCCTACAACTCAATGGCATTAATAAGCTGTTAGTTTATGCTGATGATGTAATACTATTGGCCGATAGCGAGAAGATACTAAATTACAACACGCACACACTATTGAGTAACACTAAGAAATTGGGACTGGAAGTAAATGCCAATAAAACTAAATATATGGTCACACGTAGAAATGCATTATATAAGGAAAATGGATAGCTAATGACAAATAAAGGAAATTTTGAGGAAGTGGCTGAATTCAAATACCTAGGAACAATAATCACAGACAAGAATGAGATGCACAAGGAAATTAAACATAGGCTCAATTCTGGAAATGCGTGCTATTATGCATTGCAGAGACTCTTGACTTCCTAACTCCTTTCAAAAAAACGTTAAACTGAAAATATACAAAACTACGTATTATTCTACCAGTTATATTATATGCATTCGAAACATGGACTCTTACTTTAAGGGAGGAAAGGAGATTACGAATATTTGAGAATAAAGTTCTTAGGAAAATTTTGGACCAAAGAAAGATCAACAGACAGGTGAATGGAGAAGACTACATAACAATGAACTACATGGTCTTTATAGGAAGCAGATATAATAAGAACAGTTAAGTCCCATAGACTGCGATGGGGAGGACATGTGGCACGAATGGGGAATGATAGATATGTAAGGAAGCTTCTTGTAGGAAAACCAGAGAGAAAATGCCCGGTTGGTAGACCAAGAATGAGGTGGCAGAATAACATTAAATATGATTTGAAGGAAATAGATTATACATGGAGTGATTAGAAAACATTATCTCAGGAAAGGGCTGTATGGAGAGCCATGAACCTACGGGTTGGATAGTGCCAGTGAGTTAGTTTTTTAAAGTGATCCCACTACAGGCCTCAGGAGTCCCTTGGAGTAGTAGGAGGTTAAGGCTCCTACTTTTCTGGACAATCGGCACTTGATGTCAATCGAATTGTCAGCCCTGCGTGACGGCCGCCTTTACCCCAGAACAAGCGTCTGGTACTCATTTTTGTTAGAGACTGAGTCGACCCCAGGTCTATAGTGCCGCCAGAGGGTTTGGGTCAGTTTATAAATCCTGACCCCCACCAGGACTCGAACCCTCGACCTTCCAGCTTGTAGAACAGTACGCTACGGCGTGCCCCAGTGACTTACTTACTTACATACTGGCACTATCGAACCCGTAGGTCCATGGCCGCGCGGACATAAGCTCTCCATACATCCCTATCCTGAGCTAATCCTTTCCAATTATTCCCTGTATAATCTACTTCCCTCAAGTCATACTTAATGTTATTCTCCCACCTCATTCTTGGTCTACGAACTGGGCGTTTTCCTCCTGGCTTTCCTACAAGAAGCTTCCATGCAAGTCTTTCATTCCCCATACGTGCAACATATCCTGCCCATCGCAGTCTACGAGACTTAACTGTTCTTATTATATCTGGCTTCCTACAAAGACTATGTGGTTCATTGTTATGAAGTCTTCTCCATTCACCTGTCTGTTCATCTCTCTTTGGTCTAAAATTTTTCATAAGTACTTTATTCCAGTGAGTTAGTTAGTATAGATAATTAGTGGTTCACCCAACTCGTTGTGGAAGAGGTTCGCGAGTCGAAAAAGGTTGGGAACCGCTGATATAGAAGAATGGATAATCTTTTTTTTCTTCTCCCTTTTCTTTTGTTCATTAACCTCTCGTGACTGCGCGGTATTATTGTACTTTGTCTAATTTTCTCAATTATGTTTCGTGACATCCTGCCCTTCCATTACATTACATCTCATTGTGTATAATGGAACACATTCAACAAAATAGTTTCTTCCACCCACGCTATGGCAAGCATCCCTACGGTATTAAGGTGTCATCAGTAGAAGAGTAAATACAGTTTATTATCCAAGGGAGACAAGATAACACTGGTCAACATGATTTTTGTCTCATGAGTACCTATAGTTGTACTTAATGCAGTTTTTTATCGTGTTTTCAAATATGTATTCGCAATTTCTCCATCACCCACAGTTTTTTGTATTTCAATTTCAATTAACGGATTTAAATAATATTTTTTTGATAAATGTTTTTTCGTCCATTTTTCCATTGTAAAATAAAACCAAATGAGCTAACTCAGGAGATTTCAGCTATGGAAAAGAGATATCAAGGCAAATGGAATCCCAATATGCTGGCCGATTATTGTTGGACCATCAAGAGTGATGCTCCACAGGCGAAATATAGCAGAAAATAGTAATTTCTTACTTTCTAGGTGAGTCCAAATGTTCGAATATTGTGTAGTTACGAATGTAGAAAATATTAAAGTGTTTGAAATTATAAATGCCTGTCTCTCGGAAACCGTGCATGATGGAGAAAAACCGATGTCATATTCGAATCCAGGAGAAAAAATACTATCAGAATCACATATTTTTCTTTCTGAGACAAAAACAAAAAAAGTTTGTTTTTTGTTGCTCAGTGTAATAGCATCCTTGATTCCAACCATTCTTGCGTTTGAAAAACTCCGTTTCACAGGAACTGCGTAAATTTCACAGCAAGTTTAATCCATGTTCCAGTTTTGATGGACACTTATTTTAACAGAAATTTTAGAAGAAAGAGAGATGAACAGACAAGCGAATTGAGAAGACTACATAACAGTGAACTATATGATGCTTATAGGAAACCAGGCTAATAAGAACAGTTAAATCTCATAGACTGCGACAGGCTGGACATGTGGTACTAATGGGGAATGAAAGAGGGACATGTAAGCTCCTTGCAGGAAAACCAGATGACAAGCGCCCAAGCACCAAGAATGACATGGGAGAATAACGTATTAACCATAAATAAAAGGAACTAGATTATACAGGAGATGCTGGAAAAATTTACTTCAGGATAGGAATGTTATGATAGCTCTTGTACGGGCGTCCACGAGCCAACAGGTTTGATAGTGCCACTGAGTTAGTTGAGTTAGTAATATAATAATAATAATAATAATAATAATAATAATAATAATAATAATAATAATAATAAAATATAATAATATAACAATTATTATTGTTATAATTATTATTATTCTTATTATTGTTATTAATGTTATTATTATTGTTCTTCTTATTGTTATTATTGTTGCTATTATTATTATTGTCATCGTTCTTATTATTATTGTTATTGTTATTATTATTATTACTGTTTTTATTGTTAAGAAATAACGAAAGGTATTGTTTTGCCATTAATTCAGATGTTGGTTAATGAAAACATTTTGTTTCTTTGAAGTTACAGTTTTACATTTAGATTCAGACGTTAGTAATTCAAAAGCATGGCCCCAGGAACTGAGCACTTGAACGAGAAAGAAACGAAAAATATACAAAACAGACCGCTGTTTAATCAAACAACTTTAAAGCGATGAAAGTCATTGTTTGTGAATAAACTACATTTTTAGCCAAAGAAAACATCCGCAAACTTTCACCAGTATCTACTAATTAAAAATAAATGTTTATCGTGCAGGAAATGCGTAGACTAACCCAGTTCCTGAACAAGTCGAATTTACTTACTGATTTTCCACGTATGAATTTTTTTCTCTGACGATTCATTATAACTACATAAAATAAACTTTCCTTGACTTTACTGGAAGTTTATTAATAGTTGCATCTTGGACTGCCTTTAAAATGTTTCCTGATGACCCGTGAAAATCACCTTCTTCGCTAATTTTACTTTAAATTCACATATGAAACTAGCACACAAAATTACAGAATATAACAACAATGTTTGTTGATTTTTCGTGTTTTTTGATGTCTCTGAACCCCAAATTACTCTTTCTATAAACATATCGTTTCCGCAATAAATACATTTCAATAAATATACTAAATATACAACTTATACCAAAATACTCTGAACGCAGATAAAATACTGTACACAACATGCTACAAAATTAGATTTAGTAACTCCCTTCGGTTGTGTTCTAACTTGAGGATCTCGTTACTAAACCTCTGCTTTTGTAACAAGTTGTCTAAATAACTATTTTGTCTTTTTGCTAATTGTTGCCAAGAAGATCGGGATGAGTAGATTCCCGGGCAACGCCGAGTAATCAGCACGTGATATCTAAATAAATACTATTGATAATAATGTTTCTTTTTACTTATCCAATTGTCGGCCGCGGTGGACTAGTGGTTATGCTCCTTGCCTCTGATCCCGAGGGTCGCGGGTTCAAACTCGGCCGGGGTCGATGGATATTTTAGGACGGAAAAATCCAAGGAGCAAGTCCTCCGGGAGGGACTTTAAGCCGTGGGTCCCGAGTCTGAAGATTTTCAGGCTCGTAAAAAATCCTTAAGCATGAATGAAAAGGCCTCTAAGCAAAATGTACCGAATTTTCCCGTCCTAGTACTACCTTGGTTTCCTAGATGTCAGTATGAGGCGGAACGCTGACTACGGACCACTCAAAATGACATCTATACGAAAACAAGTGTAACTAAATTAGTATGGTTCAAATGTTTCCCTGTAGGGGGAGAGCGCCTAAATCTCTGTAAAGGGAAAACATAGGCTTACAATACAATACAATACAATACAATACTTATGCAATTAAACGTAAAAATACAATTAATTTATCTAGGCGTAGCAGCGCACCCCGGGCATTAGCTAGTTAACTCATAATAAGGGAGTGACCATATAAAGAACAGGGCCATAATACGGACATCCACCTTAATATTTTAGAATATTGTTACGCGACTATAACAATGTTTAAATTACTCGGGTTATGCGAGAAGGCGGTTTCGCATTGATCAGAATATATTTACGAATAGTCGACTCGCGAGTCGAAAGACCCGCGCAAATCACCGACATGTCTGGGCTGTGATTCCAGACATCTCTGCCAACATCTCCGTCCGCTGTCGGGAAAGTTCGGTGGCCAGTGGCTTCTATGGTTCGAAGCGTCTCAAACCTAAGCCTAGGAAGTTGCTCGCGCCTACATAATATGCGGCGAGGACATACACCAGTCAGTCTTGTGTTGTACTGCGAGATGTTAAGTGTAAAATAAATTGTGGTGAACGGATTCATCAGTGACTGTGAAATAATTGTTACTGTGACTATTTAACTCACGCCCCAAATGGGAGTCATTGACCAATGACGTTTCAATCAATTTTGTTTTACAACCAATGACAGTTGTATTTCACCTAGATATTTATCGAATTCTGTTTACTGAAATAAAAAAGCTCCTTCTTTTTAATATTTTGAACAGGTCAGAGCATTATTTTGCAGTGACTCACTCTCCAACAAATACGTTAAATATAGTAGATAATGAACAGATTCCTTCGAACTACTAACTGACTGACTGACTGACTGACTGACTTACTAACTAACTAACTCACTGACACTATCGAACCCGTAGTTTCATGGCCGCACGGACATAAGCTCTCCATACATCCCTATCCTGAGTCAATGTTTTCCAATCATCCCCTGTATAATCTACTTCCCTCAAATCATAGTTAATGTTATTCTCCCATCTCATTCTTGGTCTACCAACTGGGTGTTTTCCCTCTGGTTTTCCTACAAGAAGCTTCCATGCAAGTCTTTCTTTCCCCATTCGTGCCACATGTCCTGCCCATCGCAGTCTACGAGACTTAACTGTTCTCATTATATCTGGCTTCCTATAAAGACCATGTAATTCACCGTTATGCAGTTTTCTCCACTCACCTGTCTGTTCATTTCCTTCGAACTACACATTTGATAATTGTGTGTTCAATAATTGTGTTTTTAAATAATGATTTTACTGAGTTGTTTCCTATAAACGTAATTAATAACATACAGTTTGACGTGTTTCATTTTTCTCCACTAGGGTGCATTCTTACAATATTGCGATCCTATTTGACAATCAATAATATGCTCAAGTTGCAGTGATGAACAAATGAAGCATCAAACATTTCTCATATGTTTTCAAACACCGCTGTTTACATTAAATATATAAATATTTTAAAATAACTATATTTAAATAATGATTTGTGAGTAAACAGCTAAATTTATTCGTTAAATAGTGCTAACAAATGCCACTCTTGATTTCCAAATCCTCTAGATAAATTGAAAATCACTCGTGGCATTACTTATGATAAAAAATGAAATAAGATCAATTGTGAGTGAAAATTTTAATAAAATTTACTGATAACACTGAGCAAAAAAAAAAACCGTAGCGTAGTGGTTAAGGCACTGAGCTACAAGCCGGAGGGTCGAGGGTTCAAGTCCCGTTGGGGTCAGGATTTTTAAACTGACCCAAACCCTCTGGCGGCACTATGGCCCTGGGGTCGACTCAGCCTCTAACGGAAATGAGTACCAGACGCTTGTTCTGGGGGTAAAGGCGGCCGTCACGCAGGGCTGACAACCCGGCTGACAAAGTGCCGATTGTCTAGAAAAAGTGGGAGCCTTAACCTCCTACTACCCCAAGGACCTCCGGGTCTGTTGTGGGATCACTTTACTTTACTTTACTCAGAAAGAAAAATTAGTGATTCTGGTAGTATTTTTCTCCTGAATTCAAATATGATATCGGTTTTTCTGCATCATGCAAGGTTTCCGAGAGACAGGCATTTATAATTTCAAACACTTTAATATTTTCTACATTCGTAACTACACAATATTCGAACATTCGGACTCACCTAGAAAGTAAGAAATGACGTTTTTCTGCTATATTTCGCCTATGGAGCATCCCTCTTGATGGTCCAACAATAATCGGCCAGCATATTAGGATTCCATTTGCCTTGATATCCCTTTTCCATAGCTGAAATCTCCTGAGTTCGCTCATTTGGTTTTATTTTACAATGGGCAAACGGATGAAAAAACGTTTATTAAAAAATAATTAATTAAACCCATTAATTGAAATTGAAATAAAAAAAACTGTGGGTGATGGAGAAATTCCGAATACATATTTGAAAACACGATAAAAAACTGCATTAAGTACAACTATTGGTACTCATGAGACAAAAATCGGGTTGACCAATGTAATTTATAGATAGAAATAAAGTGTTAAGTGAGATTTTAGATTAGATTTATTTAGCCTGGTGGAGTTAAGGCAATGTGGCCTTCTCTTCCACTCACCAGGACAAAGATATATAACATCAGAATATAACAATCTCAATTATCTGTAATATTAAATACTAAATAAAAATTTGATCAAAAAGATAATATCTATTATATTACGATCTATAATGTAACCAGTTAATGTTAGTTAAAATTAAGACTTAAAACTAATAATAAAATGTATACAAGCAAGACATATTAAATTGTCCCTGTCTAGTGTATATATAAAACAAAGGAAAATAATGAGATATAGAAAACTGATTTTAAGATTATACAATATTTAAAACAAAACAAAAGAAAATATTTGTTAATCTGAATATTATTTTCATAAATAATTGAATTTATTAATTGTTAAAAGAATACTATCAGTGAGGTGTATAAGTTAGTTTGTTATTAAATAATTCTTTAGTTTGTTTTTGAAGGATGTTATAGTTTGACAGTCTCTGACATAGGGCGGAATGGAATTCCATGTTTTGGTAAGTGAGACCGTAAAAGATAATGAATAATATACAGTGTGATGAGGAGGGATATAAAGGACAATGTGCTGATGGGATCGAGTGTCAAGATTATGTGTGTCGGATAGTCTGATGAAGCGGCGTGATAAATAATTAGGCGATGATGTGTGAAGTATTTTGTAGAGAAGGGATAAAGGAATGGACAGTTCTACGATCTCTTAGACGAAGCCACGATAATTGTTCCAGGGACGGTGTAACATGGTGAAATTTGCGAATACCACAAATAAACGTTTCGCAACATATGTGTGTTCATTTACGCTGTGAAATACGAGGGCGAATCAAATATAAACCGGAATTATTGTTTACAATTTTATTGAATTAACAAAAAAATACAAAACCACTACCTCATTTTTCTACATAGTCTCCTGCATTTCCAACACACTTTTGCCATCGAGTTGGCAACTTTTTGATGCCGTCCTTGGGATGACGTGTAGTCAGCCAGTTGCGCACGAACTCCTCTACCGCTGCAACCGCCTTCCTCCCAGGTCTTCTTTCAGTGGCCCAAACAAATGGTAGTCACAGGGTGACAAATCTGGACTGTAAGGAGGATGTTCCAGAGGTGTCCAATGCATTTTCGTCAGTTTTTCATGTGTCAACCGAGCAGTGTGTGGCCTTGCATTTTCATGCAGCACAATCACATTTCGGATCGGTTCATGAAGGAAATTCACTAGCAAAACTCCTTCACAGTCCCAAGGATCTTTCCAGCAGAAAGGCGTGTTTTGGCCTTAACTGGTCCAGCCGCACCTCGCTCTCGCCACTCCATGCTGGAACGTTTTGACTCTGGGGTGTAATGATGAACCCAAGTTTCATCAGAGGTCACAATGCGATTCAGAAAATCATCTCCTTCCTCCTCGTAGCGACTGAGATGCCTCTGAGACACTTCCTGGCGCAAATTTTTTTATGTTCCTGGCTGAGGAGCCGAGGAACCCACCTGGCAGACAATTTTCGGAATTTGAGTTCATCACGGATGATGGCTTGAACACTTCCGAAGCTTATTCCAACGTGTGAAGCAATTTCAGAAATTGTTACGCGCCGATCTTCCTCAATAAGGTCCCGTACAGCACGAATGTTTTCTGCAGTGATGCTTGTTCGTTGCCGTCTTTGGTGGGGCTCATTTTCCACTGAATCCCGGTCCGCTAATTTTTTTTTGCGCCAATCATACACCTGCGTCGTCGAAAGGGTTGCTTCCCCGAACTGCGCATGGAGCCTTCTCAAAATTTCAGAAGGTTTAGTGCCTTCTTTCGCCAAAAGCTTAATGCGTTGCGCAACAGACGTGTGTACCTCTTTCTCGCTCATGGCGTACTGAAGCAGTAGCCGCTCTTCGGAGTGCGACACATCAAGATCCCTATTCCAGACACCCCCACCAACTTCCCCTCCAAACCGCAACCTTTGCAGTTCGCTACCAGATCCTCCAGATACAAATTGCGGTTTATATTTGATCCTCCCTCGTAACATACAGGAAAAATCCTGGCCATCTGTGATAATATTTTCATTTGAAAAGCCTAAATAACTGCATTTATTCGGAATTGGTTATACATGTTTGGGCAAAATGACAGCATTTGATAATGTATGAAGTCTTGAGAATTTAGAGTAATTATACATCAATTATTGAACACACTCGAGTCAACCTTAACATTTACGGTTTGAGCTATAAATGTCTGCCAGGTGCTAAATTACTCATAACAGAAAACCCTGTAATGATCTGAACACTCCTGAATTGCTTATTGATTCCCATTGCTCAAACACATGTCATAAAAATGAGTGATATTATACTCTCTGTTAATAGAGTTATATCAAGAAGGCAGAATGAACATTTCTCATTTTAATATTCTATCGACATTTCAGTGAATTAAGAAGGAGGGAATAAATTATGGAATATAATGATAAACAGAGGCATACCACAACATTTGGTTAAAATTATTTAAATTTTATATGTAGACTGTCCACCGCTGTGGTCTCGAGGTAGCGTGCTGCCTTGTCACGCAGCAGGCCCGGTTTCGATCCCCGGTCGGGACAGTTTTCCTGGGTGAGGTTTTTATCGGGGTTTTTCCTCACCTGTAAGACAAATGTCAGGAAAACTTTAAGGCCCAAACGGTCCCCGAAATCATATGGCCATCATCACCATCCTTATCATTTCATCATCCTTCTCACCGGTGTGGAAAGCAACGGGAAGCTACCACACCTACAATTCCCTAGTAAAGCTGCAAGCATAGCATGAATATGCTGTGATTGCAGTGAAGGACCTGCCTTCGGGCAGAATTACTGTGGATGGATATGTAGATTAGCTGACCCGGTGAACTTCGTATCTCCTTTAAAAATTTTTACGTTAATTTTCCCGATGTTTTAATAGTTATTCTGCTATTCATGGCGAAAAAAAACCTGTAAGATATATTATAGTCATCCTGTTTTTCATTTAATTGAGACATGGAGACTGTATCTATAATATTAGGCATATTATTATAACTAACAGACTTACTTACATTTCTGTTATTCCGTTCCTTAGGACCTTCATATGATTTTAAATTGACATTCTTCTTAAATGTAAGATTTATGTCATATAGGCCTATACCAATTTGCGGAAATTCACTTGATATCTTATCATTGATGGTCTCTAGAACTGATTCGCCATATTGTTCAATGTCCCTTCTCGGTCCAGTCTTTCAGCTGGATTACTTAAAACTAATACTTACACACAAAATTAATATTATTATCAATATATTGAAAATAAATAAACACTGAACACACTTAAATTATGAAATAATCAATATAGTAATTGCATTGGAATTCGCGGTTTCAACAAAAGCACAGCCACCTGGATCTCTCTTTGTTAAATAATAAACCTATTACCTTACCAAATTACCTTATATCGCCATCTGTTAGAATCGTATGGAACTCACAGATAATTATAACTCTTTGTTAAATAATAAACAAATAATTTGCAATAAAAATAATGCGACTATAAATTTAGTTATAAACTACCCTAAGTCTCAAGTTGGATCAAACTGCACACAGAGTGCAACATTTTATTAAAATCGGTTCAGTAGTTTAGGATTCCATCGCGGACAAACAACGTGACACGAATTTTTTATGTATTAAGATAATAAAATATTAATTAGACTGGGTCATTAAACAAAAACAATAAAACAGCGACAATAAACTTAGGAGTAAAACAAAGATGCCCACTTTCGCCATCACTTTTTAATATATAGTACGAGTATAAAAGACATACGCTATTAGAAGACATCGGGCGGAGCTATGCATGGCTAGTGCATTTTGTCTAGCCTATCATAATCGAGCGGTGTTGTACAATTAACGCTGTAACCGCGACATATCATCTGTCTCTTCCCCTCTTACATACTGATATCTGACAACGGCGCATGAAGAGTGAAGGAGGATTGGCTTCCCACATATGTCTTCTAATAGCGTGCCTGGCTTAGCTAATAGCCGGCGTGAGCTGTTACGCCTAAATAAATTACAATTAACGTGGTTTTATGTAGAATAAGTAAAAGGAAAAATAACTATAAATTTATATTTTTTAGATAGCCTGTGCTGATTACTAGGTGTTGCCCGGGAATCTACTTATCCCTATATTCTTGACATAAATGAGCTGAAATGCGAATATTAATGTGTTTTATGTGTGAGAAAGAATTTATATCGTAATTATTTAAGATTCCCCATGCTGTTTGCCCAACGTTGTCCGGGAATCTACTCATCCCCGTCTTCTTTACATAAATGAGCTGAAAGACGAAATTTAATATACTTCTTATGATTAGTCGAATAAATTAAATAAAAAATAATTATAAATGTATATCGTAATTATTTTTAGATACCCCGTGCTGATTACCCGGTGTTGCCCAGAATCTACTTGTTTCAAACTTTTTGGCATAAATGAGCTAAAAGACAAAATTCGTTATTGTGAGTTATCCGTAAAACAATACCCGCCATGTGCTGCTATACTTGCAAAGGAATCTACGTACTTGTCTCGATCTTCTTGGCATCAATGAAAGACAAAATTGGTTATTGTGAGTTATCCATAGAAGATAAACATATGGTGTCGCAGAGTTTTTTGAGATGTTAAATTCTGTGTACATTGATTTGGTGTATTTGTTATGGTTTAGGCAGCGTAAGCCATTTAAGCGTAAAAATTTGGACTTTATTTCATTTTTTTCACTACAAAGTTTGATTTTTTGGAATGAAGGGGTTGAGTATTACAACTCTCTTATAGCCTATGTTCATCCCCGGAATCTCCTGAACATTTTTCAAAAAGCCCTATGTCAATCGGATGAACGATATGGCAGAGCACGTTTGCCCGGGAATCTACTTATTCTGATCTTCTTTGCATCAATGAGAGACAAAAATGGCGATTGTGAGTTATCCGTAAAAGTTAAACATATGCTGTCGCGGACTTTTTTGTAGAGTTTTTGATATATTAAATTCTGTGTACATTAATTTGGAGTATTTGTTATGGTTTAGGCAGCGTAAGCCATTTAAGCATCAAAATAGGGACTTTATTTCACGTTTTTTCACTACAAAAGTGTTATTGTTTAGGGGTGAAGGGGTTGCAATCATCACAAACTCTCTCTATAGCCTATACGCTTCATCCCGGGAATTGTCCTGAACATTTTGCAAAAAAAAAACCCGCACCAAAATCGGATCAAAACGGTATGGCTCTTAAAATAATTTCTAATATAAATATCGCAACTTTATTGATTCCGCCCATTTTGACTATTGTGACGTTCTACTAACTGACATAAGTGACGGATTGTCGGACAAACTGCAGCGTGTCCATGATATGTGTATCAGATTCATATTTAATGTTCGAAAATACGATCACATTTCTCCATTATTCCACGAATTGTCATGGCTACATCTAAAAGAAATAAGAAAATCGCACTGTCTAATTCTCCTATTTAAGATCCTACATACCTCGATTCCCAATTATTTATCATCCCGTTTCCAGTATCTATCCTCAAACCATAACTTAAACACAAGATCACAACATAGTCTCTTACTTAATATACCGCAACATAGGACATCACATCACTCCATGTCATATACCATCTTCACTTCTCGCAACTGGAATTCCCTACCACAAGAAATAAGGGGCTGCCGGACATTGGCATCTTTTAAAAGAAATCTAAATTTATATTTGCCCTAACCTCGACTTCATTATTACCCAGTGTAAGATATATATATTAATTGGTGTTTCCCGTATAATGAATCATATTTATATTATTATTATTATTATTATTATTATTATTATTATTATTATTATCGTATCATTATTGTTATTACCCTATAAAATGTTGTTTGTACATGACATTTACATTGCTACATTTATTGTATCTTTAACTGTTTATAATTAGTGTAGTGTATATCTATATTTGTCAAATATTTATTTGTATTTGTGCTGGTTGATTGGAAGAGAAGGCCTTATGCCCTTAACTCTGTCAGAATAAATAAAACATTATTATTATAATTATAATAATAATAATAATTATTATTATTATTCTTACTTACTCACTGGCACTATCGAACCCGTAGGTTCATGGCTGCGCGGACATAAGCTCTTCCTATCCTGAGCTAATGCTTGCCAATCATTCCCTGTATAATTTACTTCCCTCAAATCATAGTTAATGTTATTCTCCCACCTCATTCTTGGTCTACCAACTGGGCGTTTATCCTCTGGCTTTCCTACAAGAAGCTTCCATGCAAGTCTTTCACTCCCCATACGTGCAACATGTTCTACTACCATCGCAGTCTACGAGACTTAACTGTTCTTATTATATCTGGCTTCCTATAAAGACCATGTAGTTCATTGTTATGTAGTCTTCTCCATTCACCTCTCTGTTTATCTCTCTTTGATCCAAAAATTTTCCTCCGATTGGTTGAGGGTCTTTCCACTTTTCAGCGGTTGCCCTTTTACCAGCCGGCTGCTGGCCCTTCACATCCACATGTGTCAATCACAGAGGTAGATGATCAACAGCCAGTGTAGGGGTGACATTTGGTTAACATGTCGAGTCCCCCAGCCGTTATAGCTGGTTCCTCAACCTGGAGCCGCTACTTATTGTAGCTACAGAAATGCCTCACGATGCTGGGTGGGCACTGGTCCAATACTGGCCGAAATACCATGAGAAAATTTCTTCCCCCATGGAGACTCGAACCAGCGCAAGTCCCGTAGCTCTGCGCTCGGCTACGGCTACTTTATTCTCAAATGCTCGTAATCTCCTTTCCTCTCTTAAAGTAAGAGTCCATGTTTCGCACCCATATAATATAATAATAATAATTATTATAATTATTATTATTATTATTATTATTATTATTATTATTATTATTATTATTATTATTATTTTTATTATTATTATTATTATCTTCTTCTTCCTTCCAAGTATTACGCCAAGGCCTGTTACGATCCTATAGAAAATTTTCCCTCCAGCGTTTCATAGGACGGCCCAGTGATCTTCGTCCTCTTGGTATATAATTATAAACAGCTTTGGGGATCCGATTTGAACTCATTCTTTCAAGATGGTGTTTCCAATTTAGTTGGTACTGTTTAATATATTCAAAATTGGCGTAGTCTTCAATTATTTTAAGATATCGGTGTTCCTCTTCCGATCCCATCTGGTGTAACCCGCTGTTCTGCGCATGAATCTCATTTCATAAGCCGTTATTCTGCTTTCATGTTGCTTTTTTTAGTGTCCATGCTTCACTACCATAGGTCAACACTGGTCTAGCCAAAGTGTTATATAAACGTAATCTGGTGTTTTTTTGTACAAGGGATGGTTTCATAACTTGATTAATAATTCCTAAACTTTTATTATAACTAGTAACTTTTTCAGGGATATCCTTTTCATCCCAGATAGAGAGATAATATCCAAGATATTTAAATTGATTAGATCTCTCTAAAATTTTATTCTGGAGACAGATTTTACTTTGTATGGGGTCCTTCCCATGAAATGCCATAATTTTAGTTTTGTTAATTGATATTTCCATATTAAATTTGGCACCTATTTTTTGTAAATTATAAATTGATCGTTGCAAATCATTTTCAGAAAGTGTCAGAAGAGCTAAATCGTCTGCAAAAAGAATAGCATCGAGTTTGAGGTTCCTATTGATGGGTATATATCCTCGTTGTGTTTTCCTCCATTCATGTATTAATTTCTTCTTCTTCTTCCTTACAAGTATTAGGCCAAGGCCTGTTACGATCCTATAGAAAATTTTCCCTCCAGCGTCTTCCGGAAAATTCTCATATAAGACTTGAAAGCATAATAATAGTCCCTTCGATTGGTTGCTGGCCAAAGGAAGGCAAGCCCAGTAATGGGGCTGCCATCTTATAGCCTCTGGTCAGGCTTTTCTGGAGAAGAAAAGAAAATAAAGGAAAGAAGAAATGGAAGAAAGGAAAGACTCCCTAGCCCTCGGATGCCCTAATAGCGTCGGGGTCGAAAAAACAAAAGTTAACCAAGAGAGGTTAGATAGTAAAGTTAAAAGAGTGCAAAACACAAGTAAGTGGAAGAAATGTTTTGCTCAGCTTGGGCACCTTGTGGTCGCCGTCCACATATCCCCTAGATGAGGACCCCTGAGGGTATTCATGTATATGATGAAAAGCACCGGTGAAAGTCCACATCCCTGTCTTACTCCAGTGTTGATCTTTTCCCAAGAAGATAATTTGCCATCTTGTTTAACAGAGATTTCATTATCTTTATGGATGTTGAAGATATTATTATTATTATTATTATTATTATAAATTGTGTTAAGATGAAATTTGGAATGAAATATTTTATATTTAGCCTACACTAACAGAAATCCAAACAAAGTTTATTTTACATCCAATTTTCATCAATAAATTATACGCAGCCTATGGTGTACTGTAGGAAAAAAAGTGCATGGTGTTCTATGTAGTTATTATAAATATCTACATAAAAATGTAAAAGTGCGAGCAATATTGCATGAAATGTACAGATAAAGTAAGACGGTATAGGTAAAGAATGATGCAGTAAGTATGGTGCGCCTTCCCCCCACACAAGCAGCGCCGTGACCTGAATGGGGCGCAGGCAACACAAACTCTGGGTCACATGAGGTCACAGCTGCCAAAAATAGCTGTACGCTGTGACGTCACGAAAACACATGACTGCGATGCGCCTGCGCGCACCAGTTTTCACACCTCTCTCTAATTTAATCACAGTCTGTCATTTCTCAGACTCTCTGCAAGTTTCCCTTTGATGTCCGCAACCCTCCACACAATCTCTTTGTTCATTCATTTATTAATGTAAACCAGACTTCAGCGTTTTCTACCTGCGTTTAACTCGATTATTCTACCGACACAGCGCGCATTTAGCAATACATTTGGAACTTGTTACCACTGCGTCTTCTGCCATTATCATCGTTGTCATCATTATCATCATAGTCATTATCATCGTTACCATTACCGTCGTCGAAATTATCATCGTAGTCATTAACATGATGATGATGATCCATCCATAGTAATTCTGCCCGAGGGCAGGTCCTTCACTGCAATCATAGCATTTTCATGCTATGCTTGCAGCTTTACTAGGGAATTGTAGATGTGGTAGCTTCCCGTTGCTTTCCACACCGGTGAAGGATGATGATGGTGATGATGGCCATATGATTTCGGGGACCGTTTGGGCCTTAAATTTTTCTGACATTTGTCTTACAGGCGAGGAAAAACCCCGATAAAAACCTCACCCAGAAAAACTGCCCCGACCGGGGATCGAACCCGGGCCCGCTGCGTGACAAGGCAGCACGCTAACCTCGAGACCACAGCGGTGGACATGATGATGATAACAATAATAATAATAATAATAATAATAATAATAATAATAATAATAATAATAATAATAATAATAATCGATCCATAGTAATAATGCCCGAAGGCAGGTCCTTCATTGCAATCATAGCATTTTCATGCTATGCTTGCAGCTTTACTAGGGAATTGTGTAGGTGTGGTAGCTTCCCGTTGCTTTCCACACCGGTGAAGGATGATGATGATAATGGTAAGGATGATAATGATAAGGATGATGGCCATATGATTTCGGGGACCGTTTGGGGCCTTAAAGTTTTCCTGACATTTGTCTTACAGGTGAGGAAAAACCCCGATAAAAACCTCACCCAGAAAAAACTACCCCGACCGGGGATCGAACCCGGCCCGCTGCGTGACAAGGCAGTACGCTACCTCGAGACCACAGCGGTGGACTATTAATAATAATAATAATAATAATAATAATAATAGTAATAATAATAATAACAATAATAATAATAAAATCTATCTATCTATTTATCTATCTATCGTCGGGTTTTACAGCTGCTGCCGTCTTCCCGTGCCATACCTCCAAAGCCTACGGTCTTGGGCATCTTCGATGCTTAGCCCTCTAGCTTACATTTTTGTCATCATGTTTTCGTTCCATGTTAACCTTGGTCTCCCTCTTTTCTTCTTTCTGTTCTGATGCCATTCATATAGTTGCTTCGGCCATTGGTCATCTTCCATTCTTAAGACATGTCCTAACCACTTTAATTCCTTCTCCTCAATTATTTCAATTATGCTTTCTTCTGCTTCCATTATGTTTCTAATTTCCTTATTTGTGACATGTTCTAATCTAGACTTTCTGGAATAATAATAATAATAATAATAATAATAATAATAATAATAGATTTATTTTACCTGCCAGATTTAAGGTCTTTAGGCCTTGTGTACCTCTCAACCAGCATAAAAATACTACATCTAATTTACAATAAGCAAAATTATTAAATGGTATATCTACAAAATTGAATGAGATGCACAAAGAAATTAAACAGATGCTCAATTCTGGAAATGCATGTTATTATGCATTACAGAGACTCTTGATGTCCCAA
Source organism: Diploptera punctata (assembly GCA_030220185.1). Lineage (NCBI taxonomy): Eukaryota > Metazoa > Arthropoda > Insecta > Blattodea > Blaberidae > Diploptera > Diploptera punctata. The sequence continues at coordinate 1,146,200 of JASPKZ010003814.1, forward strand.
CTCCTTTCAAAAAACGTTAAACTGAAAATATATAAAACTATAATAAATTATGGCATTTCAAGGTGTAGATCCTGTCAGAAGTAAAATTGTACTGGACAATAAAATTTCGGAGAAGGTGAATAATTTTACATATCTAGGATGCAATATCTCATATGAAGAAGAAAAGGATGTAAATGCAAAAATATCTAAATTTTTAAGAATTTTAGGGTTAATAAATTCTATCTTCAAGCCACAGTTAGTCCAAAAGCATTCAAGACTGAAAGTGTATAAAACACTGGCTCTTCCAACTCTTTTGTATGGTAGCGAAGTATGGACGTTGAAACAGAAGGATATACAGAGACTTAGATCTGCTGAAATGAGATACCTTCGGAGGACTGCAGGATACACACTTTAAAATCGCAAAAAAAAATGAAGACATCTTAGAAGAATTACACATGGAACATTTAGAAAACAAAATATCTGATTATAAGTCAAGATGGATGCAACATGTTCATCGAATGGAAGATCACAGAATGCCCAAACAAATGTTAAGATATCAACCTGCAGGAAGAAGATCAGGACGTCCACTCAAAAGACTTCTGGATGGTGTTTCTCTTGAGGCCGAAACAGGTCAACAAATGGCCTAAATTCGTGAATGTACTATGATGATGATGATGATGTTAATAAATTATAGTCATTTCGAAAAGGGATCATCTACGATTTTTTCTGAAATTCACTTTTTTCGTTATTCCATGTTTACATACGTCCTTACTTCGATTCTGCGTGAGAATGGATCAAATACACAATTATTTTTACCACTTTCTGACTTTACCTTTCAGGTAGTCATTTCGAAAAAGGATCAACTCGCCGAGTTGTTCCCTTTTCGAACGGACTGACGCACGAATGTGATCTTGACTTCAGCAGAATATCTATCCTCTTGCACTCTTTCTGTGTTATTCAAAGTAAACAACATTAAAACCTGCTACAATTATTATTTATTTATTAATTAAATAAAAATAAAACGTAGTTTTATTTGATTTTCATATTTATTATATAATTCAGTGACAGCTGTTTCGGTACACTGTACCTTCTTCAGACATGTTAACAAATTATGAATTGTGTTCCAACTGATCTAAGCAACAATACAACAATATTTATTCAAATTTTTAAATTTAACAAAGGGGATTCATTAAAAAAATGAAATTTTACATATTTGTGATAAGGGTAAGAAGTTAGATCTTTTGGAGGCTGTAGAAATTAATAAATTTAAAAGTAGTAAAAAAACTGTTAAATTCTCAACTTTATTTGAATGAATCCCCTTTGTTAAATTAAAAAAATTTAAATAAATATTGTTGTATTGTTGCTTAGATCAGTTGGAACACAATTCATAATTTGTTAACATGTCTGAAGAAGGTACAGTGTACCGAAACAGCTGTCACTGAATTATATCTTAATAAATATGAAAATCAAATAAAACTGCGTTTTATTTTTATTTAATTAATAAATATGGATTTTCATCAAGTAAACACCAACTCAATTGATTATTATTTATTTAATTCAGGGCACTTGAAATACAGATCATTCTCCCAAATGACAGACCTTATTAATATATTTACAATAACTATACATAACTTAAACACTGTAACAATATTAAGCAGATTACAATCGTATCAGTTGAGATCTGAACGTTACATAGTGAAGTTGTTTATTGAAATTACGCTATTGTGAGGCCGTCAGCCGTGTAATAATGATGACTATTTAACTCATGCCCCAAATGGGAGTAAATGACCAATCACGTTTCAATGATTTCTGTTTTACAACCAATCAGAGTCGTGTTTCACGAAATATTTATCAGTGTTATAATTACCATATTAAAGAAAGCTACTCCTTTTTAATATTCTGAACAGGTCTGACCATTATTTTGCAGTGACTGAGCTCGTGAGAAATACGGCTACCAGATTGTATATATAGTGCATGAATGTCAACACATGCCGCATGCGGGAGTTAATATAAAAACATTTGTAGCAATTGATAATACCACCAAAAAAAGAAACCACTGTTTGCACTTTCTTAAATGTATTTTTTCCCAGGTAACAATCCAGAAAAATATAATTGTCATATTTACATCATACGACATCATAAATGAATTAATATACAGTTTGATGTGTTTAATTTTTTCTCCACTAGAGAGCATTCTTACAATATTGCGTTCCTTTGGCAATAAATAGTATGATCTGGTTGCAGTGATAAACAAAAGAAGCAGTAGAAGCATACCTATCGTTCCTCATTTGTTTTCAAACATCGCCGTTTACATTAAATATATAAATATTTTAAAATAACTATAGTTAAATAATGATTTGTGAGTAAACAGCTTAATTTTATTCGTTAAATAGTCCTAACAAATGCCACTCTTGATTTCCAAATTCTCTAGATAAATTCACTCCTCACTTCGTGAGTCGTGAAATTTGGAAATGACTCGTGGCGTTACTTATGATAATACATGTATCCTTTTTGATCTCCAATTTTGCTATAACTCAAATTTCTTACTGTACCCAAAAATTTGCATGTTTTCACTTCACACTCTATCCGTCTTAAAATATCCCAGCACGCCACTCTCCTACGACCTGACCTGAGAAATCTCTCCGGTAGTAACTGCTAATCTAAACTAAATATATGTTCACACACAGAAATATGTTATACTATAATGGAAGGAGACAACCTCAGAAAAAGTATGGTAGAGGTAGTTGTAATGGCTGTGCAAACAACATATTAATGAATTGGCTACTTACAAAATCCGATTTTTAAATAAAAATATTCTGGATATAATATTTAAGAGTAATACAGAACCTCAGGACCTCGCGAGAAGGTGAGGATGAGATTTGATCAGGACATGCGTCATCACGTGTTGAGAAAAAGTTGAAGTCCTAATCTTGTTTTATATTTAGAGATGATCGTTTAAGCAGACAACCGGGAGATCGATGTTGTTAAGTCGAGACGAGCAGTAAATCCCCTCCCCCCCCTGCTGTCGCATCCTCTTGTGGCCAGTTGTGATCTCTTAAGCCTCTTTCAGCCTCCCTGTGTCAGTCTTCCTTCATCACAAGACATCTTCCTACAAGTGGATGTTCTCAAACAACTGTTTTACATTTTTCGAACTCGGCATACACAATTTTTTTACACTTGCTATATAATATTTACATTAAATTTTTTTATATCTCACCTCATATTCAGTTTTTAAATTAAACCGATTTTAAAAACTATGTGGTTTCATCTCCAGTAATACTTAGGTTGTAACTATAATAGTGGCAACTATATATTTATTACTAGTGTACAAGTGGGTTGAAGCAAGGAGATGCACTATCTCCTCTACTATTTAATTTTGTACTAGAGCATGCCATTAAATCTTTAGAGAATGAAGAAGGCCTACAAACTCAATGGTATTAATAAGCTGTTAGTTTATGCTGATGATGTAGTACTATTGGCCGATAGCGAAGAGATACTAAAGGCCAACACGCACACACTATTGAGTAACACTAAGGAATTAGGACTGGAAGTAAATATCAATAAAACTAAATATATGGTCACACGTAGAAATACATTATATAATGGAAATGGACAGCTAGCTAAAAATGAGGGAAAGTTTGAGGAGGTGGCTGAATTCAAATACCTAGGAACAATAATCACAAATAGGAATGAGAAGCACAAAGAAATTAAACATAGGCTCATTTTTGGAAATGCGTGCTATTATGCATTACAGAGACTTTAGATGTCCCAACTCCTTTCAAAAAACGTTAAACTGAAAATATATAAAACTATTATTCTACTAGTTATATTATATGCGTGCGAAACATGGACTCTTACTTTAAGGGAGGAAATGAGATTACGAGTTTTTGAGAATAAAGTTCTTAGGAACATTTTTGGAACAAAAAGAGATGAACAGACAGATGAATGGAGAAAACTACATAACAATGAACTACATGGTCTTTATAGGAAGCCAGATATAATAAGAAATGTTAAGTCTCATAGACTGCGATGGGCAGGACATGTTGCACGTATGGGGAATGAAAGACGTGCATGGAAGCTTCTTGTAGGAAAGCCAGAGGGAAAAGGCCCAGTTGGTAGACCAAGAATTAGGTGGGAGAACAACATTAATTATGATTTGAGGGAAGTAGATTATACAGGGAATGATTGGAAAGCATTAGCTCAGGATAGGGATGTATGGAGAGCTTATGTCCGCGCGGCCATGAACCATTAAAGGGATAGGGAGTGGACAGTTCTATGATCTCTTAGACGAAGCCACGATAATTGTTCCAGGGACGGTGTAACGTGGTCAAATTTGCGAATACCACAAATAAAACGTGCGCAAGAATTATGAACACGTTGAAATATTTCAGTGAAAATAATATTTAAGTCTGTAAAAAGAGAGTCACAATAATCAAAATGGGGCATTGCAAGTGTTTCTACTAACATATTCCTAAGAGCGAATGGCAGACAATTTCTTACGCGATTTAATGAATGTATTATTGAGAAGACTGTTTTGCTTGTATAGTTTATTTGTGTATTCCAATTCAAGTTGTTGACAATAAATACTTACTTACTTACTTACTCACTGGCACTATCGAACCCGTAGGTTCATGGCCGCGCGGACATAAGCTCTCCACACATCCCTATCCTGAGCCAATGCTTTCCAATCATTCCCTGTATAATCTACTTCCCTCAAATCATAGTTAATGTTGTTCTCCCACCTCATTCTTGGTCTACCAACTGGGCGTTTTCCTTCTGGCTTTCCTACAAGAAGTTTCCATGCACGTCTTTCATTCCCCATACGTGCAACATGTCCTGCCCATCGCAGTCTACGAGACTTAACTGTTCTTATTATATCTGGCTTCCTATAAAGACCATGTAGTTCATAGTTATGTAGTCTTCTCCATTCACATGTCTGTTCATCTCTCTTTGGTCCAAAAATCTTCCTAAGTACTTTATTCTCAAATACTTGTAATCTCCTTTCCTCCCTTAAAGTAAGAGTCCATGTTTCGCATCCATATAATATAACTGGTAGAATAATAGTTTTATATATTTTCAGTTTAACGTTTTTTGAAAGGAGTTGGGACATCAAGAGTCTCTGCAATACATAATAGCACGCATTTCCAGAATTGAGCCTATGTTTAATTTCTTTGTGCATCTCATTCCTATTTGTGATTATTGTTCCTAGGTATTTGAATTCAGCCATTCCTCAAAATTTCCTCATTTATCATTAGCTGTCCATTTCCATTATATAATGAATTGACAATAAATACTCCTAATTTTACTGCCTCACTATAAGGGATTTGAACTCCATTTAGTGATGATTTAAGGGATGATTAGAGAAGAGGATAGAGGTATATGGAGAGCTTATGTTAGTTAAATCATCATCAGAAGACCTCCTCACTTTGAAATGTAATCTGACTAGTTGAAGGAATGATTTTGTGATTTGAACTTCCCTATTTTGTTAGGATGAAGAAATTTTTAGAAGATAAAAAGCAGTTGGCAGAGCTACTTGAGAACAAGGAGCGTAATATTACAAACTGCTGTCATATCGGGATGCACAAAGCAATATATTACACGAGAACACGGCTCTGCGCTCTTGTGTGCAGGAAACCCTCTCCACCTTGCTAAAACTTTGAATGTCTACTTTTCCAATTTATACATTTTGCTGACAAAGTATTTCCCGCTCTCACATGAGGAGAATATTGATTTCTTTATCACTGCCTTCTAAATCTGAAGACATTGCAGAATATTTCATCTCCAAAACCTCTACAGCATGTTTCATAATTATTGTACGTCAGCGATATCAAAGCAAGCGCATTTGTATGTCCGTGAAGGGAAACACAGGAGCCAAGCGCTGAATGATAGAACGAGGACGAATATAAAGTGATCCCATAGCAGGAGCCAAGCGCTGAATGATAGAACGAGGACGAATATAAAGTGATCCCATAGCAGGAGCCAAGCGCTGAATGATAGAACGAGGACGAATATAAAGTGATCCCATAGCAGGAGCCAAGCGCTGAATGATAGAACGAGGACGAATATAAAGTGATCCCATAGTAGTCTAAAAGGCTTTATCTATTATTATGACAGTCAGTGACGCTCTACCTCGTAATTAGGCCTACTAGGAAACAGAATCTATAGTTTATATCTATATATAAATAGGCAAAGGAATGAGATGCACAAATAAATTAAACATAGGCTCAATTCTGGAAATGCGTCCTATTATGCATTGCAGAGACTCTTGATGTCCCAACTCCTTTCAAAAAACGTTAAACTGAAAATATATAAAACTATTATTCTACCAGTTATATTATATGGATGCGAAACATGGACTCTTACTTTAAGGGAGGAAATGGGATTACGAGTATTTGAGAATAAGTTCTTGGGAAAATTTTTGGACCAAAGAGAGATGACAGACAGGTGAATGGAGAAGACTACATAACAATGAACTACACGGTCTTTATAGGAAGCCAGATATAATAAGAACAGTTAAGTCTCGTAGACTGCGATGGGCAGGACATGTTGCGCGTATGGGGAATGAAAGACGTGCATGGAAACTTCTTGTAGGAAAGCCAGAAGGAAAATGCCCAGTTGGTAGACCAAGAATGAGGTGGGAGAACAACATTAACTATGATTTGAGGGAAGTAGATTATACAGGGAATGATTGGAAAGCATTAGCTCAGGATAGGGATGTATGGAGAGCTTATGTCCGCGCGGCCATGAACCTACGGGTTCGGTAGTTCCAGTGAGTAAGTAAGTAAGACGAAATAGTTAAGTACAATTTTCTCCTCTGTGTGCCAACCGATTTTGTTTTTTTTTGTTTTGTTTTAGTAGCTATTGACGAGCTTAAGTGTTATCATAAGCCACGAGTGATTTCCAATTTATCTAGACTATGTAACTCATGCTGCAAATGGCAGTCAATGACCAATCACATTTCAATGATTTTTGGTTTACAACCAGTCACAGTCGTGTTTCGCCTAGAATTTATCAACTAAAGTTTATCATAATAAAGAAAGCGCCTCCTTTTTAACATTCTCTGAATAGGTCATAGCATTATTTTGCAGTGACTGACTCGCCAAGAAATACGGCTACCAGATTCTACGAGGGCTGATCGGAAAGTAACGCACAATAATTTTTTTCTGCCTTGGTATTGCAGCTAGAATGTTGCAATTTCACAGAGATATAGTTTGAAGTTTTCACTACAGATGGTATTTTTTTTCTCAGGTGCACCTCTTGCGAGAGAAGCTTGAACTATGCAACAAAGATGGCGCGCATGCTACAGTCGTCCACCTGTGAGGAACAGAGAAGTGTTGTTCGATTTTTGTGGGCCAAAGGGCATAAACCCAGTGAAATTCACAGGGACATGCGTGGCGTGTATGGGGATGATTGTATGGACCGTAGCAATGTCTCCAGGTGGTGCACATTCTTCCAAGAGGGACGCGTGAACCTTAGTGATTCGCCACGTGATTCGCCTTAGTGATTCCTGGCCGGCAAACGCTTTGAGACAGATGTGGAAGTGAAATCAGCAGTGCGCAGATGGCTACACTCCAACCAAACGGACTTCTATGAACAGGGCATATTGAAACTGGTAACACGATGGGAAAAATGTGTTGAGAAAGTTGGTGACTATGTCGAAAAGTAGGTAAAAGATGTAAGTTCATTTGTGATTTTTTTCCTTTTTTTTACTATTAAACTTTTTTAAAAAAAAATTATTGTGCGTTACTTTCCGATCCGCCCTGTGGACGACTGTAGCATGCGCGCCATCTTTGTTGCATAGTTCAAGCTTCTCTCGCAAGAGGTGCACCTGAGAAAAAAATACCATCTGTAGTGAAAACTTCAAACTATATCTCTGTGAAATTTCAACATTCTAGCTGCAATACCAAGGCAGAAAAAAATTATTGTCCGTTACTTTCCGATCCGCCCTCGTATATATATATATATATATATATATATTGAATGAATGTCAACACGTAGCGCATGTGGGAGTTAATATAAAAACATTTGTAGCAATTGATTATCCGATTGAGGGTCTTTCCTCTTTTCAGCGGTTGCCCTTTTACCAGCCGGCTGCTGGCCCTTCACATCCACATGTGTCAATCACAGAGGTAGATGATCAACAGCCAGTGTAGGGGTGATATGTGGTTAGCATGTCGAGTCCCCCAGTCATTATAGCTGGTTCCTCAACCTGGAGACGCTACTTATTGTAGCTACCCAATTGCCTCACGATGCTGGGTGGGCACCGGTCCCATACTGGCCGAAATACCATGAGAAAATTTCTTCCCCCCATGGAGACTCGAACCAGCGCAAGTCCCGTAGCTCTGCGCCAAGGCTTCCTACCTTAACCGCTCGGCTACGGCGCGGGACAGCAATTGATTATACCACAAAAACAAAAAAAGAAACCACTGTTTGCACTTTCTTAAATGTATTTTTTCCCTGGTAATAACACTCCAAAAGAATATAATTGCATAGGACATCAGAAATGAATTAATATAAAGTTTGAATGTGTTTCATTTTTTCTCCACTAGAGTGCATTTACAATATTGCGTTCCTTTGGCAATAAATAATATGATCTGGTTGTAGTGATGAACAAAAGAAACAGATGAAGCGTACCAATCGTTTCTCATTTGTTTTCAAACATCGCCGTTTACATTAAATATATAAATATTTTAAAATAACTATATTTAAATAAACAACTTAATTTTATTCGTTAAATAGCCCTAAACAATGCCGTTTTGATTTCCAAAAGTGAGTCGTGAATTTATCTAGAGAATTTGGAAATCAAGAGCGGCATTACTTATGAGAATTTGGAAATCAAGAGTGGCATTTGTTAGGACTATTTAACGAATAAAACTAAGCTGTTTGCTCACAAATCATTATTTAAATATAGTTATTTTAAAACATTTATATATTTAATGTGAACGGCGATGTTTTAAGACAAATGAGAAACGATTGTTATGCTTCATTTGTTCATCACTGCAACCAGATCATATTATTTATTGCCAAAGGATCGCAATGTTGTAAGAATGCACCCTAGTGGAGAAATTTATAACCAACATTATAAGTTATTAATTAATTTCTGATGTCCTATGATGTAAATATGTCAATTATATTTTCCTGGAACGTAAATTCCTGCGAAATAATACGTTTAAGAAAGTGCAAACAATGTTTTTTTTTTTTTGGTACAATCAATTGCTACAAATGTTTTTATATTATCTCCCGCAAGCAGATACCAAACATTCGTACACTGTATATACAATCTGGTAGCCACATGCAGTCACTGCTAAATAATGCTATTGCATATTCAGAATGTTAAAAATCAGGAGCTTGATTTTAAAGTGATAAAATTAAATTGATAAAATTGAGGCGAAAAAGACTGCGATTGGTTGTAAATAAAAAATCATTGAAATGTGATTAGTCATTGACTCCCATTTGGGTCATGAGTTATATAGTCAATAAAAATGCAAACAGTTAGTTCTGCCGTTTTTAACTGTAAGGCAGTGTTCATAGAAAATCTCCATAGTGCAGGAGTTAAATTTCTTACAGAGAAGCATGTGATGTACAAAAAGTTAATTAAAGACCATGTAGTTCATTGTTATGAAGGCTTCTCCATTCACCTGGCTGTTCATCTCTCGTTGGTCCAAAAATTTTCCTAAGTACTTTATTCTCAAATACTTGTAATCTTCTTTCCTCTCTTAAAGTAAGAGTCCATGTTTCACACTCATATAATATAACTGGTAGAATAATAGTTTTATATATTTTCAGTTTAACGTTTTGATAATGATAATAATAATAATAATAATAATAATAATAATAATAATAATAATAATAATAATATTATTATTATTATTATTAGCACGCCGTAGCGTAGTGGTTAAGGCACTGAGCTACAAGCCGGAGGGTCGAGGGTTCAAGTCCCGTTGGGGTCAGGATTTTTAAACTGACCCAAACCCTCTGGCGGCACTATGGTCCTGGGGTCGACTCAGCCTCTAACGGAAATAAGTACCAGACGCTTGTTCTGGGGTAAAGGCGGCCGTCACTCAGGGCTGACAACCCGGCTGACATAAAGTGCCGATTGTGTAGAAAAAGTGGGAGCCTTCACCTCCTACTACCCCAAGGGCCTCCTGAGGCCTGTTGTGGGATCACTTTACTTTACTTTTATTATTATTATTATTATTATTATTATTATTATTATTATTATTATTATAGTTGTTAGGCAATATATGCTAGTCTTATGTAATAGACAAACAAGTTTGTCATTTTCTTAACTTCGTTTATAATTTATCAGGGCTCTTTGCAGTACCCTAAGGAATTCTTACTGTATATCTGTGCATATATATTCCTGTACACATTGTGATTTGACACCTACCAGATTATTGCTCGCATCCTTTATTCACCTGGACATGTTGAAATGATATTTCTGCTTTTATACATCGCCCATGTCTGTTAAACAGAGTTACAACAGATTGGCCATGTTTTTATCATGACTGCCTTGTTTCATATTTAATACCGCGATGCGATATTCATTTTTATGCCCTTCAAATGATTTATAGTAGCACTTTTAACGTCCCTTCTCCAAAGTGCAGAATATTACAAGACTCTTACATTCACTTACCGGCACATCTACCTTTATACAGGGTGCATTGTTTTATTCAAGGCTTTATATCGTTATTTAAGAACTTTAAAATGGAAGAAGCTTCACAAAACACTTAGCAGAAAGATCAACGCAAGCAATAATGACAATAAATTATATACGCAATATACAAGCTCTAAGCCTGGAATCAGCGATGAAACTATTCAATGCAAAGATCCTCCCAATAATAACTTACGGGATAGAAATCATATGGCCACATCTTACAGAAGCTAATCTGAACACACTGGAAAAAGTGAAAGCTCATCATCATCATGAACAAATTCGTTTTAGGCCATGTGGCCTGTACGGTAAACCTAGCGAAGATGGTCTTGATCTTTCCACCGATGTTTTGGTCTTCCTTGGTCCCTATATACATAAAAAGGGCAATAGGAGTATCAAAAACGACAAGAAGCCGTCTAGTGTACCTACTGGCAAGGGAGACAGGAACTGGACAGAAGCAAATTTCCAGATACGACACGTCATCACAAGATTAAGCTGCATGGATTCCACCACCTAATGTGTAGAGATAAAACATTCCATGACCCGAAAATGTCACGCATATGCGAAGTGTGTGAACAGAAATGCGAAAGATATCACATCGAAACGTGTACACAAAGAACAAAATCAATGTGTGATTACGCAAGACCAAGTTAGTGTTACTGATTGTTAGCTGTGTTATCACCTTTGCACATTTGTGCGCAATCCATTTATATATATATATATAATTTCAAACACTTTAATATTTTCTACATTCGTAATTACAAAATATTCGAACATTCGGACTCACCTAGAAAGTAAGAAATGACGATTTTCTGCTATATTTCGCTTATGGAGCATCCCTCTTGATGGTCCAACAATAATCGGCCAGCATATTAGGATTCCATTTGTCTTGATATCTCTTTTCCATAGCTGAAATCATTTGAGTTAGCTCATTTGGTTTTATTTTACAATGGAGAAATGGACGAAAAAATGTTTATTAAAAAATAATTATTTAAATCCATTACTTGAAATTGAAATAAAAAGAACTGTGAGGGATGGAGAAATTGCGAATACATATTTGAAAACACGATGAAAAAACTTCATTAAGTACAATTATTGGTACTCATGAGACAAAAATCATGTTGACCTGTGTTATTTACGCAGAAGTGCCAGAAAGTCAAAATTAGAACATGTCACAGATGAGGACATTAGTAACATAATGGAAGCAGACAAAGTTAAAGTGTTGGTGATTGTTGTGTTATCATCTTTGCACATTTGTGCGCAATCCATTTTTATACACGAAGACCATGAAAGCCTGTAGCTAGAAAGAAGGTTGAACCATAAACTGAGTCTGCAATTGTAAATGGGGCCTCAAAGTATTCAAAAGCTTGAAGGGCAGGGACTCTATAATAGTTTAATATTTTTAGGGAAAATAAATCAATGGTGACAATATATTATATATTATATTAATAATGTATTTATAAACAGGTTTATAAAGTAATAAGACATGTTCATGTGCCCAAAGCTTTTTTTTTTAATTATGGATTTATAAATTTGTAATGTATCTATACGTATGTTCTTATCCCATTTCTCCATCTATCTTCTGGTTTTTACAGCTGCTGCCGTCTTCCCGTGCCAAACCTCCAAAGCCTACGGTCTTGGGCATCTTCGATGCTTAGCCCTCTAGCTTGCATTACTGTCTTCATGTTTTCCTTCCATGTTAACCTTGGTCTTCCTCTTTTCTTCTTTCTGTTCGGATGCCATTCATATAGTTGCTTCGGCCATCGCTCATCTTCCATTCTTAAAACATGTCCTAACCACTTTAATTCCTTCTCCTCAATTCTTTCAATTACGCTTTCTTCTGCTTCCATTATGTTTCTAATTTCCTTATTTGTGACATGTTCTAATTTAGACTTTCTGGCACTTCTCCGTAAATAATCCATTTCTAGAGCTATTAGTCTATTCTTGTAGTACTTATTGATTGTCCATACCTCACCATTTAACATTGTTATTACTGATCTGAAGATGATTTACAATGGTCAGTACATAATTTAAATTTGATAGCCCAGAAATATTCAATGGAAATATCTACCAATAAAACTAAAATAATGGCCTTTTATGAAAAATCCCCAATACTTACTTACTCACTGGCACTATCAAACCTGTAGGTTCATGGCCGCGGGGACATAAGCTCTCCATACGTCCCTATCCTGAGCTAATGCTTTCCAATCATTCCCTGTATAATCTACTTCCCTCAAATCATAGTTAAAGTTATTCTCCCACCTCATTCTTGGTCTACCAACTGGGCGTTATGCCTCTGGCTTTCCTACAAGAAGCTTCTATGCAAGTATTTCATTCCCCATACGTGCAACATGTCCTGCCCATCGCAGTCTACGAGACTTAACTGTTCTTATTATATCTGGCTTCCTATAAAGACCATGTAGTTCATTGTTATGTAGTCTTCTCCATTAACCTGTCTGTTCATCTCTCTTTGGTCCATTCCTTCCATTCATCTGGAAGAGCTTCTTTTTCCCAAATCATACTAAGCAACCAGCGTATCTTGTCCATCAATTTTTCTTCCCCTGATTTTATCAGTTCTGCTGGGATCTCATCTGAACCTGATGCTTTATACATCTTCAATTTTTCAATCGCCATTTCAACCTCTAATGCACTTGGCTCTGCGACTAGCATTTCTGCTGTCTGTAAATTATCCTCCTCAATGTCAATAATAGTAATAATAATAATAATAATAATAATAATAATAAGAGCTTTATTTTACTTTAAGTCCTTGTCTACCTCTCAACAAGGTTTAAAAAAATAAAAAATAGTCTTGCTTCTAAATTACAATAAAAAAGTATTATATGTATATCTAAAAAACTCCTGGCGCGACAGGCCTACAAGGCCCTTATCCTACCAGCCGGCTGCTGGCCTCACATCCACATGTGTCAATCACAGAGGTAGATGATAATCAGCCAGTGTAGGGGTGACATGTGGTTAGCATGTCAAGTCCCCCAGCCGTTATAGCTGGTTTTCTCAACCTGGAGCCGCTACTTATTATAGCTACCCAAATGCATCACGATGCTGGGTGGGCACCGGTCCCACACGGCCGAAATACCATGAGAAAATTTCTTCCCCCATGGAGACTCGAACCAGCGCAAGTCCCGTAGCTCTGCGCCAAGGCTTCCTGCCTTATCCACTCGGCTACGGCGCGGGACATATGTATATCTACATACTATAATTACAATGGTCGACAAAAATGAACAAATTTTTATTTCACAAGAATAAAAATATTAGATTTTAGAAGTATTTTTCATCCTGAATTTAAACATCATTTCAGTTTCTGTGATAATATTTACATTTTTTTATAATTATTATATCTTAAAATAATTGAAGACTACGCCAATTTTGGAGACACCATCTTGAAAGAATGAGTTCAAATCGGATCCCCAAAGCTGTTTATAATTATACACCAAGAGGACGAAGATGTCTGGGCCGTCCTATGAAACGCTGGAGGGAAAATTTTCTGAAGGATCGTTACAGCCCTTGGCCTAATACTTGGAAGGAAGAAGAAGAAGATAATTATTATAATTTTAAATAAAATCCATCTAACTCTAACTCATTCTGACTTACCTAGAAAGTGGTAGATAGTGATTTTGGGGTATATTTTATGTAAGATCATTTTTATTTCCGTCTGAATCATTTTCAGTTTGAACTAGGTCAGCGTCATAGTTATGAGTTAAAATCATATCTATAGGGAACTCTTCATATAAGGTAAAGGTTCCTATGACAGGTCAAAGAAAATGCTAAAATCAATTTTAAAAAGTAGCTGTCACAAAAAACTGTGCCTGATGGAAAAATTCTGACTACATATCTGAATTCATTATGAATAAATATGAAATTATTGTATTGTCACGGATCCTTTACACGTACACAAAGTTTCTAGTCGATCCAATGTTTTCTAAGTGGGCGAAAATCGTGTTAAAAAATTCCGTTACATTGATACAAATACACTTTTTTGTTGATTTTCTGATGATTCTGGCCATGATTTTAGAAACAAAATATGAAATTATTATATTGTCACGGGTCTTTTACAATTATAGAAAGTTTCAAGTCGATCCAATGATTTTAAGTGGGTGAAAATCGTGTTCAATAATTCCGTTACATAGATACAAAGATACTTTTTTTGATTTTCTGATGATTCTGGCCATGATTTTAGAAAAATAAATGAAATTATTGTATTGTCACGGGTCTTTTAAAAGTATAGCAAGTTTCAAGTCGATCCAATGATTTTAAGTGGGTGAAAATCGTGTTCAATAATTCCGTTACATAGATACAAAGACACTTTTTTTGATTTTCTGATGATTCTGGCCATGATTTTAGAAACAAAATATGAAATTATTGTATTGTCACGGGTCTTTTACAAGTATAGAAAGTTTGTAGTCGATCCAATGATTTTAAGTGGGTGAAAATCGTGTTCAAAAATTCCGTTACATAGATACAAAGACACTTTTTTTGATTTTCTGATGATTCTGGCCATGATTTTAGAAAAATAATTGAAATTATTGTATTGTCACGGGTCCTTTAAAAGTATAGCAAGTTTCAAGTCGATCCAATGATTTTAAGTGGGTGAAAATCGCGTTGAAAGATTCCGTTACATAGATAGATACAGGTCAAGCTAATATAAAGCATGTAAAAAATGCAATAGATTCACTAATCAGATTTCTTATGAAGAAAACCTTGTCCAGTGTTATTATTTACATTAAATTTTCATTATTATTGGAAAAGTAGGTAAAAAAGTACGCTGTATAAATCAAATTGAAGTAAATTTAATATTAAAGTTAGGTTAGAAAATTTTAATAGTTGATTGCAAGTTAAACCTGTCATTAATCGTGATTAAAACTTCATTATTGTTACTGGAATAGCACCTTAGAGACGCATTATCCCAGCTAAGTGGGAAGTTCAGAAATTGAATGATAATTAATACGACCACGGCCTTCTATATTACGCACCTGAGCAAACTTTGTGAAAATTAGTTCAATGTGCTATAAAGTCTGATCTTCAGCTGTTCCTTAGTGTACTCACAACACATTATTTTGCGTCGTTTAAATTTCGCACTTTACAACTATTAGAATTAAAACATTGAATGCCCTTTTTTTTTAGCGAATTACGAAGGACATAAGCTATTGAGGGAGTACATAAGGAAATATTTTAAAAACATTTTTACAGACTTTGGCCAATAGTGTCTACTCATTTATTTATTTATTTATGAATTAATGCTCTAGCAGCCTAGATTTTTGTGTAATGGAAACCAAACTTGGAATACTTACTTACTTACTTACTCACTGGCACTATCGAACCCGTAGGTTCATGGCCTCGCGGACATAAGCTCTCCATACATCCCTATCCTGAGCTAATGCTTTCCAATCATTCCCTGTATAATCTACTTCCCTCAAATCATAGTTAATGTTGTTCTCCCACCTCATTCTTGGTCTACCAACTGGGCGTTTTCCTTCTGGCTTTCCTATAAGAAGCTTCCATGCACGTCTTTCATTCCCCATACGTGCAACATGTCCTGCCAATCGCAGTCTACGGGACTTAACTGTTCTTATTATATCTGGCTTCCTATAAAGACAATGTAGTTCTTGTTATGTAGTCTTCTCCATTCACTGTCTGTTCATCTCTCTTGGTCCAAAAATTTTCCTAAGAACTTTATTCTCAAATACTCGTAATCTCCTTTCCTCCCTTAAAGTAAGAGTCCATGTTTCGCACCCATATAATATAACTGGTAGAATAATAGTTTTATATATTTTCAGCTTAACGTTTTTTGAAAGGAGTTGGGACATCAAGAGTCTCTGCAATGCATAATAGCACGCATTTCCAGAATTGAGCCTATGTTTAATTTCTTTGTGCATCTCATTCCTATTTGTGATTATTGTTCCTAGGTATTTGAATTCAGCCAATTCCTCAAAATTTCCCTCATTTGTCATTAGCTGTCCATTTCCATTATATAATGAATTTCTACGTGTGACCATATACCAAACTTGGAATATAGCAATTAATAAAAAAATATGGTGGAAATGGACAGTTGATAACTGAGGGAAATTTTGAAAAAAGTGGCTGATTGATATACCCAGGAACGGTAATTAGAAATAGGAATGAAATTATCAATGAAATGAATTTACGCCCAAATCTGGATATGCATGTTATTATGCATTACAGGGACTATGTCGTCACAACTTCTCTCAAAAAACATTAAACTGACAATATATAAAACTGATATTCCTCCAGTTATATGGATACGAAACATGGACTCTTACTTTAAGGGAGGAAAGGAGATTACAAGAATTTGAGAATAATGTTCTTTGGAAAAATTTTTAACCTTTCCTTCTCGTTCCTGATGGTGTCCATTTCATTATTTTCTTCTCTAATCTTTCGTCCTCCATTCGCCTAATATGCCCGTACCATTTTAGTTGCTTTTCTTGGACTATTTAACTCATGCCCCAAATGGGACTCAATGGCCAATCACGTTTCAATTATTTCTGTTTTACAACCAATCAGAGTCGTGTTTCACGAAATATTTATCAGTGTTATAATTACCATATTAAAGAAGACTCCTCCTTTTTAATATTCTGAACAGGTCTGACCATTATTTTGCAGTGACTGAGCCTGTGAGAAATACGGCCACCAGATTGTATATATATTGCATGAATGTCAACACATGCCGCATGCGGAGTTAATATAAAAACATTTGTAGCAATTAATTATACCACCAAAAAAAGAAACCACTGTTTGCACTTTCTTAAATGTATTTTTTCCCAGGTAACAATGCAGAAAAATATAATTGTCATATTTACATCATACGACATCATAAATGAATTAATATACAGTTTGATGTGTTTAATTTTTTCTCCACTAGAGAGCATTCTTACAATATTGCGTTCCTTTGGCAATAAATAGTATGATCTGGTTGCAGTGATAAACAAAAGAAGCAGATGAAGCGTACCTATCGCTTCTCATTTGTTTTCAAACATCGCCGTTTACATTAAATATATAAATAGTTTAAAATAACTATAGTTAAATAATGATTTGTGAGTAAACAGCTTAATTTTATTCGTTAAATAGTCCTAACAAATGCCACTCTTGATTTCCAAATTCTCTAGATAAATTGGAAATCACTCGTGGCATTACTTATGATAAATTCTAAAATTGAGTTTTATACATTCATGTTCTCTTTTATAACTTCATTTCTAATTTTCTCTCTCCTTGATATCCTAACAGATCTTCTCTAATAGTCCATTTCTGCTACCATTAATTTTCTTTTCATCTGATAATTTACAGTCCAAAGCTCTGATCCATAAGTCATAATACTTCTAACTATTGTTTTAAAATGCTTAACTTTAGTTACTCTTTTTATATGTTTTTCCCATAATATTCCATTCAGGGCAGCTACTACGTATTTTTCTGAGTTTATCTTTGATCTTATTTCCTTTTCCTGCTTCCCATCTTCTGTAATTTTTACTCCAAAATATTTGTATTCCTCTGTATGTTTAATTACTCCCATTTCATCTTCTATTATCAAATCTTGATGAATGTCTCCTATGGTCATATACTTGTGTTTTCCATATTCACCTTTAATCCCCATTTATTATATTCT
Source organism: Diploptera punctata (assembly GCA_030220185.1). NCBI lineage: Eukaryota > Metazoa > Arthropoda > Insecta > Blattodea > Blaberidae > Diploptera > Diploptera punctata. The sequence goes on from JASPKZ010003814.1 coordinate 1,164,466, forward strand.
TGAATCTACATTAAATATATTAGTAGTTGTAAGCCCATGTTTTCCTTAACAGAGATTTAGGCGCTCTCCCCCTACAGGGAAGTATTTGAACCATACTAGTTTAGTCACGCTTGTTTTCTTATAGATGTCATTTGAGTGGTCCGTGGTCAGCATTCCGCCTCATACTGACATCTAGGAAACCAAGGTAGTACTAGGACGGGGCAATTCGGTAAATTTTGCTTAGAGGCCTTTTCATTCAGGCTTAAGAATCTTTTACGAGCCTGAAAATCTTCAGACTCGGGACCCACGGCTTAAAGTCCCTCCCGGAGGACTTGCTCCTTGGATTTTTCCATCCGAAAAAATCCATTGACCCGGCCGGGTTTGAATCCGCGACAAAAAATAATCATCATCATCATCCGGTATCATTGCAGCTGCCGCCGTCTTCCAGAAACCAAACGCCATTCCTCTCTGTCCATCCATTGATCTTCCTCCATTTCTTTTATGAGCCCACGGCTTAAAGTCCCTCCCAGAGGACTTGTTCCTTGGATTTTTGCATCCTAAAAAAATCCATTGACCCCGGCCGGGTTTGAACCTGCGACCCTCGGGACCAGAGGCAAGGAGCATAACCACTAGTCCACCGCGGCCGATGTATTAAATATTTTAAAATAACTATATACCCTCAGGGGTCCTCATCTAGGGGATATGTGGATGGCGACCAGAAGGTGCCCAAGCTGAGCAAAACATTTCTTCCACTTACTTGTGTTTTGCACTCTTTTAACTTTACTATCTAACCTCTCTCGGTTAACTCTTGTTTTTTCGACCCCGACGCTATTAGGGCATCCGAGGGCTAGGGAGTCTTTCCTTTCTTCCATTTCTTCTTTCCTTTATTTTCTTTTCTTCTCCAGAAAAGCCTGACCAGAGGCTATAAGATGGCAGTCCCATCACTGGTCTTGCCTTCCTTTGGCCAGCAACCAATCGAAGGGACTATTATTATGCTTTCAGGTCTTATACGAGAATTTTCCTATATAATTGAAGACTACGCCAATTTTGGAATATATTAAACAGTACCAACTAAATTAGAAACACCATCTTGAAAGAATGAGTTCAAATCGGATCCTCAAAGCTGTTTATAATTATATACCAAGAGGAGGAAGATCACTGGGCCGTCCTATGAAACGCTGGAGGGAAAATTTTCTATAGGATCGTAACAGGCCTTGGCCTAATACTTGGAAGGAAGAAGAAGAAGAAATAACTATATTTAAATAATGATTTTTGAGTAAACAGCTTAACCCTTAAATTGGCGAAACAATAATTTGTCGTGCCAGTTATTCAAATGTTTCGGACCGTAAAGAAAACAAAATCATGTAAAACTCTTAAGTTATTATTGTAGGCTACATTATTACGTAATTTGACACACACTTAAATAATTTATAATCATTTGTTTTTTATTTTCTTATAAATAAAATAAATAAATAAATAAATGAAATCAATGTATCTTAAAAGATACATTGTGAAGTTAAGGGTTAATTTTATTCGTTAAATAGTCCTAACAAATGCGAAATCCTCTAGATAAATTCACTCGAGACATTACTTATGATGGTGATGATAATGGTAAAGAATCCATCGCCCCGGCTGGGTTTTAATCCGCGACCTCGGAACTAGAGGCAAGGAACATAACCGCTAGAGCACTGCACAACATTTCGAAATATTACAATCGTAATGGAGAACATAATGGAGCTGTTGTGAATAAGTAATGGAGATATTTCTTCTCCCTCTGTTGGTAACTCTGAGAGGGTGAGAAGTTTGAAATATTAATGTTGGCCAGCATGTGAGGCAGCCCCAGCTATTTGCTTGCAATTTTCCGGATTTACGCTCTCAGCTGTAAGATGATATATCAAGTACTTGTACAGAATAAGAAAATATTTCTTTGTTCACTTTGCTGAGAAAGTTTTAAAGTAGCGAGGCACAGCTTAATGTTCGCATGATCCAGCCGTCATGTACAGCACGACTCATAGAAACATACACAACTTTAATTATACTGTTCAAAGATATAAATTAAGTCATTTAACCCATCCGTTTCGGGTTTAAATGTTCAATGAATTTCCCCAGAAACCGGATTTATGTTACCGTAAATTATATGGTCTATTTTCAGACATTAAAAACAAGCAAACGATAACGGTATTTGAAATCACAATAGGCCTAAGGGTGAAGGCCAAAACACGTTTTTCTATTATTAACAAATTTTAATAAAAGATTACCCCTGCCAAGGGATGTACAAAACATTGTAAAATATATACCAGCAGAGTTAAGTAAGCGTGCCTTGTCTTCAGAGTTGAAGGTCATTTAACTATATTTAACTTTATTCTGAAATACTTGAAATCTCCTTTCCTCCCTTAAAGTAAGAGTCCATGTTTCGCACCCATATAATATAACTGGTAGAATAATAGTTTTATATATTTTCAGTTTAACGTTTTTTGATAGGAGTTGGGACATCAAGAGTCGTTGTAATGCATAATAGCACGCATTTCCAGAATTGAGCCTATGTTTAATTTCCTTGTGCATCTCATTCCTATTTGTGATTATTGTTCCTAGGTATTTGAATTCATCCACTTCCTCAAACGTTCCCTCATTTGTTACTAGCTGTCCATTTCCATTATATAATGTACTTGTCATCCAACCGCTATACAAAAGGGAAAGGTGGGGCACAGATACCAGAAAGTTATAGGGGAATTTGTCTCTTGTCAGTGTTCGGAAAAATATATTGTAAAGTACTTTACGAACGAATCAGACAATGGGCTAAAGAGAACAATAGGCTCTCAAAATATCAGGCAGGTTTTAGAGAAGGGTACTCCACGGTGGACAACCTATTTGTTCTGAGAACATTAATTGATGACAATCTGAAAATGAAGGGGGGTAAATTATTTTGTGCATTCATTGATTTTAAGATGGCATTTGATACTGTGGACCGAAGCGCACTTTGGGAAAAATTAAATCGGAAAGGATTGTCTCGTAAAATGATACATGCTTTAATGTCAATTTATAAATATGTTAAATTTTGTATAAAAGTAGACCAAGGGCACATTACAGAGAGCAGCGAAGCCAATCGGGGAGTGAGACAAGGTTGCATTTTATCACCAATGCTATTTAATCTATTCGTTGATGATATTGTAGACGTAATGCTAGAAGGAGAAATTGAGGCTCCGGAGATAGGAAATGTTAGAATCCCAGTCCTGTTGTATGCAGATGATTTAATTATCTGTTCCAAGACAATCAAGGGATTGCAAAGAGGTCTTGACCTACTGGAAATATACTGTAGGAATTGGGGATTGACTGTAAATGCTAGTAAGACAAAAACAATGACATTTAAAAATGGGACGGTTTATGGTAGAACAGAGGAATGGAAATACAGAGATCAAGTTCTTCAAAACGTGAAACATTTCGAATATCTTGGTACGACGTTGAAAATGAACGGAAAGTGGAAAAAAACACATTGATATAGCATTATTTAAAGGGAGGGGACAACTTAACAGTGTACTCGGTATTCTGGGTCGAGTGCCTGATATTCCAGTCAGCACATTAGAAAAAATGTATGGAGCTATGATCAGGCCAGTCATGCACTATAGTAGTGAGATTTGGGGTTTCCAAAGAACGGAAATACTAAATAAGGTATATACGCATTTTCTAAAGTATATTACAGGACTTAGTAAGGCCGTTTCTAACTGTGGAATTTTATATGAATTCGGGTCATTCCAGGACGACATTAACTGTAAAATTCGTGTACTCAATACTGGTTGCGAGTAATCCAAGGTGAACAAACAATGCTTAGAGCAATTTGTTACGACCACCAAATTAAAAACATAGATGTTAAATTTGGGCAGACGAGGTTAGGAGAGAACTCCAAAAGATTGGGATGGGCTGGATATGGGAAAAAGGGACTGAAAATCGCACGAACGTGTGGAGAAAAATAAGGAGGAGGTACTTAGATGTAAACCAACAAGATACCTTCGCCGAATGTACAGGAAAACGCTCACTGTGTTTACAAAGAGACCTAAAACACGTCTGGGGAAAAGAATCGTATATACTCAACCTAGGATTTAAGGAGAGATCAGGGCTTGCTTGGTTTAGGCTAGGGGCATGGAAATTTCTAAAAATTAGCGACGATCACGATATGCGAATATGTCCAATGTGCGGGAACTTTGAAGATGAGATACATATATTAGGAAAATGTAATGATTTAGAATATTGGAGACGTCAGTTATTACCGGAAAGATTTCTAAATTCAAATCGGGAAAGATTGGCATGCTACGAGTTATTGGTAAATCCAGAAAATTGGATAAACTCGGTAAATTTCTGGACAAAACGCGAAAAATAAGGACAACACTCATTCATGAATAAATATATGTTATCAAAATGCAATACCATTATTATTAACAATATATATAAATTAATTAGTGTATAATGCTGTTGTGTTATTATTTAATTGTAATATTAATGTGTTTTGTTTATGTAATTGTAATGTTAATGTTTTTTTAGTGTATAATGCTATTGTGTTATTACTTAATTGTAATATTATTGTGTTTTCTTTATGTAATTGTAAGGTTAATGTTTTTAGTTTATAATGCTATTGTGTTATTATTTAATTGTAATATTATTATTGTGTTTTCTTTATGTAATTGCTATTGTGTTATTACTTAATTGTAATATTATTGTGTTTTCTTTATGTAATTGTAATGTTAATGTTTTTAGTGTATAATGCTATTGTGTTATTATTTAATAGTACTATTTTTATTGTGTTTTCTTTATGTAATTGTAATGTTATTGCTGTTTTTGTTTATTTTTCTTTACACTAGTACCAATTATTACTTTATTGTAACGGACTGTCAACAGCACGTACGGCTTACTGCCCGTGCGACCCATATTTGTAAATAATATTATAAATATCTTACTTTTTGTCTAATAAAGTCCTGCTACTACTATATAATGTACTTCTATGTGTGACCATGTATTTTCTTCTTCTTCTTCTTCTTCTTGTAAGCCTATGTTTCCCTTAACAGAGATTTAGGTGCTCTCCCCCTGCAGGGGAGAACTTGAACCATACTTATTTTGTTACACTTGTTTTCGTATAGATGTCATTTGAGTGATCCGTGGTCAGCGTTCCGCCTCATACTGACATCTAGGAAACCAAGGTAGTACTAGGACGGGAAAATTCGGTAAATTTTGCTTAGAGGCCTTTTCATTCAGGCTTAAGGATCTTTTACGAGTCTGAAAATCTTCAGACTCGGGACCCACGGCTTAAAGTCCCTCTCGGAGGACTTGCTCCTTGGATTTTTCTGTCCTAAAAAAATCCATCGACCCCGGCCGGGTTTGAACCCGCGACCTTCGGGACCAGAGGCTAGGAGCATAACCACTAGTCCACCGCAGCCGATCGACAATATATTTAATAATAATAATAATAATAATAATAATAATAATTGGCGGCACTATGACCCTGGGGTCGACTCAGCCTCTAACGGAAATGAGTACCAGACGCTTGTTCTGGGGGTAAAGGCGGCCGTCACGCAGGGCTGACAACCCGGCTGACATAAAGTGCCGATTGTCTAGAAAAAGTGGGAGCCTTAACCTCCTACTACCCCAAGGGCCTCCGGGCCGTTGTGGGATCACTTTACTTTACTACTACTACTACTACTACTAATAATAATAATAATAATAATAATAATAATAATAATAATAATAATAATAATAATAATAATAATAATAATTGGCGGCACTATGGCCCTGGGGTCGACTCAGCCTCTAACGGAAATGAGTACCAGACGCTTGTTCTGGGGTAAAGGCGGCCGTCACGCAGGGCTGACAACCCGGCTGACATAAAGTGCCGATTGTCTAGAAAAAGTGGGAGCCTTAACCTCCTACTACCCCAAGGGCCTCCGGGCCGTTGTGGGATCACTTTACTTTACTACTACTACTACTACTAATAATAATATAATAATAATAATAATAATAATAATAATAATAATAATAATAATAATAATAATTGGCGGCACTATGGCCCTGGGGTCGACTCAGCCTCTAACGGAAATGAGTACCAGACGCTTGTTCTGGGGGTAAAGGCGGCCGTCACGCAGGGCTGACAACCCGGCTGACATAAAGTGCCGATTGTCTAGAAAAAGTGGGAGCCTTAACCTCCTACTACCCCAAGGGCCTCCGGGCCGTTGTGGGATCACTTTACTTTACTACTACTACTACTACTAATAATAATAATAATAATAATAATAATAATAATAATAATAATAATAATAATAATAATAATAATAATAATAATAATAATAATAATAATAAATAAATGTTCCTCTTTACAAAATTAAGTTTTTTTTATTTCGTTTAATATAAATCAGAATAACTCGAGTAAATATTTGTACAAACGAAACGAAGTTTACAACGCTTCATTGAATTTGTCCGGCGCTGTGTACAGGCTTGACTGAACACCCGGAAACAACAAGCCACTTGCTGGGATCAGATTCCACATCTGTGCGTCTTCTTATGTCATGTTGCATACACGTGGTACAGTTACCATCGCAACATTAGGCAATCATCCGTTCTCTACTTCAACTGAATTATCGCACTTGCTGATACGAGGGAACCTCCTCATTCCTCAGCACAGTTAGTTGCCTTCCTCAGCACATCAACCGCTGTATCTTGTTATTCTTCCAGGAATCACTGACGAACAAACATCCTAGTTGGGAAGATAAAACCATCTGTTTATTTCATGTTATGTTATATGGATGCGAAACATGGACTGTTACTTTAAGGGAGGAATAAAGATTACGAGTATTTGAGAATAAAATAGTTAGGAAAATTTTTGGACCAAAGAGAGATGAACAGACAGGTGAATGGAGAAGAATGCTTATCAGTGAATTACATGGTATTATAGGAAGCCAGATATAATAAGAACAGTTAAGTCTCGTAGACTGCGATGGGCAGGACATGTGGCACGAATGGGGAACGAAAGACGTGCATGGAAGCTTCTTGTAGGAAAACCAGAGGGAAAAGGCCCAGTTGGTAGACCAAGAATGAGGTGGGAGAATAACATTAACTATGATTTCAAGGAGGTAGATTATACAGGGAATGATTGCAAAACATTGGCTCATGATATGAATATACAGAGAGTTTATGTCCGCGCGGACATGAACCAACGGGTTCGATAGTGCCAGTGAGTTATTTCATGCTATGTCCATAACAATGAACTAGGCCTACATGGTCTTTATAGGAAGCCAGATATAATAAGAACAGTTAAGTCTCGTAGACTGCGATGGGCAGGACATGTTGCACGTATGGGGAATGAAAGACGTGCATGAGCTTCTTGTAGGAAAACCAGAGGGAAAAGGCCCAGTTGGTAGACCAAGAATGAGGTGGGAGAATAACATTAACTATAATTTCAGGGAGGTAGATTATACAGGGATGATTGGAAAACATTGGCTCATGATAGGAATATATGGAGAGCTTATGTCCGTGCGGCCATGAACCGGCGGGTTTGATAGTTCCATGCTATGGCCATTTTATTACTTTACTAGGTAATATCCGGCGTGCGTTGCTATAAAGTATTCCCACTACAGGCCTCAGGAGGCCTTTGGGGTAGTGGGAGGTTAAGGCTCCCACTATTTCTAGACAATCGGCACTTGATGCCAGCCCTGCGTGACGGCCGCCTTTACCCCAGAACAAGCGTCTGGTACTCATTTCCGTTAGAGGCTGAGTCGACCCCAGTGCCATAGTGCCGCCAGAAGGTTTGGGTCAGTTTAAAAATCCTGACCCCACCGGGACTTGAACCCTCGACCTTCCGGCTTGTAGCGCAGTGCCTTAACCACTATGCCATCGCAGCGTGCGTTGCTATACCTACATAAATGCTAAATGTTAAAACTTCAAAGTTGGATTGAGGCCGTAACAGACCACTAGGTCTATCACATGAAAGGAAGAAGAAGAAGAACTTAAAATATATAAAACAGTTATTCTACCAGTTATATTATGTGGATGTGAAACATGGGCTCTTACTTTAAGGGAGGAAAGGAGAGTACGAGTATTTGAGAATAAAGTACTTAGGAAAAATTTGGAGCAAAAAGAGATGAACAGAAAGGTGAATGGAGAAACTACACAATAGCTACATTATATATGTAGGATCCAGATCGAAAATCACAAAATCGACCATCGCAATGAATATGTTTACTTAGACCAAGCCGTGTCATTCAGAAACCAAACTCTAAACGAAAAAGAAAGGAGAATCACACAAGCATGGAACAAATTCTGGGCTCTAAAGTTTATATTATTAGAAAGAAGATCGGAATTAGCAGATTCCCGGGCAAGAATAACAGCGCACGCTGGGTATTAGCTAGTACGTAAAGAAAATGTGTTTATTGTTGTTCCACGTGATTTCAACCTGAAATACAATTGAGCATTTTCCGATTAGAATATTTAAGTTAATAACAGCAGTAAAATTAGAAATGCTCCAGTAACACTCATTGATTCCGATATTTGTATCCTCTCTCGATAATCCGGGTACCTCAATCACTCAGATCCATTTACTCGACAAAGCAAGCAGAGTGATTTGCTGTTGTGACCACAAACATCAGGAGTTGTGCATTTGCTGTCTTGTTTCCACACCAACTTCATAGTGTTGTTTGATAAATTTACCTTTTATGTACATTTTTGCAAATACATTATCTTCTGTAAAGCAAAGAATAAAAATTAATCTTTTCAAAAAATCTAAAGAAACGTATTATGAATTAGAAATGCCGGAAAATAAAGAACCTTGTGTAAAATTCACTTCGAAAAATTGTATTTCCAACATATAATGTCAACTGAACATAAACTTAATGTTTAAACAAGTGTTTGAAATCATTAACACAGAGTGCAGAGTGTGTATTTAACCATTGCTCAAGAAAACACAACTTGAAAGGAAATCACATACAGGGTTTTCTTTTTCAGTTGAAAATTTCTTGAAGTAAGAAGAAATATTACACGGGAACTAATTTCTGAGTACAGCTGTCATTTTATATTTATTTGTCACTAGACATCAATTTACACTGAATAGAATTGATAGGTTCTTCATACAACTGTAGTACACCACATTCATCTTCACGTTGGTAATTAACTTAACACATTGCAGTTGTGCTGTAACTGCGATACTTCAAAATGGAAGGTTTTCTGGAAATGTAACACAGAGATGTAAATAAAACATTACCTCCCCACATAAGTAGATATTGTTCGGCGTAAATGTTCAAAATGAGAGATTTTGTAGAAATGCAATTTAGAAATGTAAATAAAAAATTGTCAGCCACGTAAGTAGACACTGTTTGGCGTAAAATTGGATGAAGTTGTACTTACGATACATTCCCATCCTTGTATTAACAAAAGTTTGCACAATGATTCGTCCAAAAGAGTCTTATAGCTGAGGTAACAACTGTGCAGGATGATTTTCTGCGAATCTTGAAATCAAATCAATGCCATATTCATGAAATTACATGATATTTCTTAACTTTCACGAGATATTCAAAAAACGCATTATAAATTATAAAGTTCTTAAGGAAAATAGTACGTACCTTGAGTATTAATGCAAATTACGATACAGAAGATCTGGAAAAACATTGACATTATTACAGATAGAGGATGACATGATATTGGAATGATACAAATAATGATAAAAATAAAAATAATAAAATGATACTAAAATAAATACTAATTGTAATTTTAAAATATGGTCTAAAAAACTAAATGGTACAAAATTAATGAAACTAGAAAATACTTAACAAAACAATAACATTTAAAACAAAACCGTAGAATTAAAACATAGAGTAAAGAAAGTTATAAAATTATCTGAAATTAACACAAATTGGAATTTTGATAAAAAAATGGAATTTTGACAAAAAAATGGTATTTTGACAAAGGTACTTACATATAAAAAGAGACGGTGTGATTTGTCCGGCACACCGAAAAACCCGCAATTTAGCCGATTATACCCCCTGGAACAGAGTCTAGTCCCAGACGAATCTGATGTTCAACAAACTGCCCCCTGAAGTACAACCGTACTTAAGAGTTCCTTGGATTTACACTAACCTGAAAAAGAAGAAACACAACACTCAGAGATCCAGATATTTATGTCCATTCAAGGCCTATCACAGTTTTACCTCGATCTTATTCAGTAGCTTAAATCCAAAATATTATTTAATATTCATATTGGTTTTTTAAGTTCATTTCTATTTCATAAACTATAAAAACTCAATAGAAAATATAAATAATATAGGATTCAGCCAAGCACTAACTTGACCCGCACGACTCTATTGGACAAAATGTCGAACTTCTGTGAGCCAAGAATTGGTATATACCTTAACTATAACTTCATCCAATTTTACGCTAAATAATATCTGCTTATGTGGACAGATGATTTTTTAATTTATATCTCTATATTGCATTTCTAGACATTGAAGTAAAAAAAATTATTAAATATTTACCTAAAAGGTCGGTCTCCTCAATTTTATTAGTTATTTATCTGTAGCGCTTTCGGGGACTAGTTCCATCAACAGCAGGATTCAAAACTGGTGTTTCACTGAAGATCTGGTAGAGGGGGTTACACGTACTGGGTGCGTTTTCATTTATCAGTTGGTCGTTGTTGTTAGCTGCTTTCAAAATTTCCATCTCTTCGAGTACGTTTTTCTTCGCTGGTTATTTTCTCTGTGCATTACTGTTAGGGTGTTTTATATATCTGACATGCGATGTCCTTCATGGATAAAGTGTTTTGCATATCTTGATTTTCCTTCTGCGTGAATAAAGTCTCGAAAATGTTCTTTAAATCTGATATTAAAGCTTTCTGTTTGTTCTTCCTGTATAAAATTTGTTGTAATCTCTACACGTCAATTTATATATTCCTTTGCTATTGAAAATATTTTCTTCTATGTCATTGCTTATTATGTTATTTAATTTGTTATTAGTTCTGTTTGCTATTTTTATTATTTTGTCAGCTCTGTTTAATGTGTCGGGTAATTTTGATGTCTCTTTTCCTGTATATGTAAGTGTTATCCATATTTTGTTGTTGTTATCAGATTCTCTTTGAAGTTTAGTTATGTTAGATATATTGTTCTTTCTCTTTTCTTTATTTACACTTTAATTTTGAACAACACCTCAACGGAACGTATCACGAGTCTTGTAAACATTTCTAGAAAACCTCTCATTTTTAAGTCTCACAGCATGACAAAGCGAGGATGAAGGTGTTGTACTACATTGTTTGAAGCACCTGTAAACTCTCCACAAGGTAAACGAATCCAAGTGACGGAAAACCAAAGGGAATTGGTGGGTGCACACAGAATTAATTCCCATGTAATATATAGGCCTATATATTTTTTTTTTCTTTTTTCAAGAATTTTCAATTAAATATCCAATCAACCTGTATATGTTTTTGTGTTTACTTGAGCAATGGATCTGCATGTAAATAAATATATTATATTAAATTAATTAATAGTTAAATAGATATAAAATGACCTGTTTTCACCACAAAGTTCTTACAATATACATTTGTGTATTGCGTAATGAAATAATCCATTTTGTTGCATCTTACCAAATAGTTCCTCTACAGTTTTCCCTCCTCATATAATTTATTTTACCCACTCGTAGCGCTGGAATTATTTGAATGAATTCCATGTACTATTGTTTTCAATCTTACCACCTTTAATTTTCCTTGTTTTTCTTCATTGCGTCAAGTTTATTTTCAAATGTAGTTTCCTAGAAAGATAAAAGTTTATAACAGATTAGTAGCTAAAATGTACATTTTCACAGTTATTGTGGTGCTTGTATAATTCCTTCTTCCTGTATAATACATGCAAATATAAACAGCGTGTTCGTATTATGGACATTTTGATGAAGTGTCAGAATTCAAATATCTTGCAACAGTAACAAACAGAAGTAAATTATACATAGGATCAACTCTGGAAACGCATGATATAGGCCTTATTATATATGGCGGAGACTCTTGTCTCAAATTCTCTCAAAAATGTTAAATTAATAAAACATAAAATTGTGGTTCTTCAAGTTGTATATTAAAAGGATGCGAAACAGTTCTCTTACTTCAAGACATAAGAAAAGTGGGTATTTGTGAATAAAGTGCATGGGAAGATATATTGACCAATCAGAGACATATAGTCAGGTGAATGGAGGAAACTGCTTAAGAGTGAACTCCATGATCTTGATAGAAAACTAGATAAAATATGAGGAGTTAAGTTTCTTAGACTCCGATGGACAAGACATTTGGGACGTTTTGTAAATTGACGAGAGGAATGGAAACTTATTGTAGGAAAACAAAATGGAAATCATTCAGTGGGAAGGCCAGGTATGGAGTGAGATAATAGTATCTGAAGTAAATAAATTACAAAGGGAATGATTGGAAAATATTATCTCAGGATATAGATGTATGGAGAGCTTATGTCTGCGCTGCAATGTACCACAGGATTCGATATATAAAAGTTTTAAATTAATAATTTTGGTTTTGTGTTTTTCATTGTAGACATTTTGAAACTAGATGTTGATAGCTGAATTTGTGTAAATTAGTTTTGTGAAATTTGCATTATGTTTGGACATATTTCTCTCCTGATATGCACAGAGTCATCGTTTGTAAGATAGAAATTGAATCACCAGGTTTAGGAATGGAACATGTGAACATTATATTATGTGCTGTAAAGTATCTCGAAGCTTCGATCTACGCACGAGTCGTAAGAATCCTTCCCTAGAGAATGATGAGTTTCGGGAATTTATTAAGTTGGATATCAGAAAATGAAATTTGGAAATATATTACCATCATCATCATCACCAACAACAAGGATTAAGCCCAATGACCTGTTCCGATCTCATTATAGGTCGAATTGGTCCTTCCATCTCTTCAATGGTCTTCCCAACATTCTTCTCCCTTTTGGTTTACAATTATACATTCTTCTTGGTATGCGCTGTTCATTCATTCGTAATACGTGCTGAAGATAAGCATTTTGATAATATTTTATTCTTTCACAGAGATTAAATATATTAAGTTCTGTTCTTATATCTTCTTTTGACTTTCTAAAGAGAAAACATTTTCTATGCAATTATATGTGTCATGAAGTTTGTCCATTTCAATTAATTTTTTTTCAGTACTAAGTTAATTTCGAGAAAAAATGACAAATAGGCATTTATAGGCATTATAAGCTAAAATAGGCATTTATAGGTAAAATTAACTTAATGCAAAACAACTCTAGGGTTGTTGGTATGAACTTATATGAAGTCACTTTTACAATATCTATAATAAATAACTGTAGGCATTTTCCCTAACATCCGGTCTCTAGTTATAATTATGCAAATATGTAGCCATTGGAATCGGAAAGCAATTATAGGAAGCTAGAGGTAAAATGGAGCAAATAAAATGGTCAGAAAGTAACGCGAGAGACAGTAGAAAAACAAATATATTGATGTTGACACTTACTATGCGGAGGTATTTCCGTTGAAGTTTGTCTACGTTTGATTGTTTGATGCCTTTCTTTTTGTGTCACTTCTTCCCCAGCAGTAGTCAGAAAATGCTATGATTGCAGTGAAAGACTTGCCCTAGGGCAGATCACTGTACAATAGAATATCATAATATACAACTTCTTAATCTTTATTATTAGACATATGTATATTTTTTTACCTTCACAAATTTTGAACTAAATTTTGTATTAAATTATTACTATAGTCCAGCCGGTGGATCTCCGGGTCTGAAGTTTAGGTCGTACGGGCGGTAAAAAGAGAAACTCGCCCTCTACTGCCAATACGGGAAGAGTTCATGTCGGAGTGGACGGCTGCCACAACCAATCACTGCTCTTGACGCAGCTATAGCTAGGTTTGAAATTGCTGAGATGTTGTCAGCTATTTTGAAATTTGGTTCTATATATAATCTCTGAATGGCTCTTATAAAGTGTTGAGGAATTCCTTTCATTTCTAGTATGTTCCATAATTTTTTTTTCTTTTTTATAATTTCACAAGAAGTATGAGAACGGCTGGATCAAACATTTAAAATTATGTATCGTTTCCTTTCTATTTCTTATCCATGTACCCAGTTCTCTAATGAACTTCTACAGCGCACCTCCATCTGCGCACTAACTTTGTGTTGTCTTTTAAATGGAAGTAACTTACCTTGTATTTTAACCAAATTCTCAAGCCCGTTTAACGCTCTCACTTTGTAAAACAAAATATTTTGATGGCGTTTTGATGGTAATCTAGATTTTCTGAAATTAAATAACGCAAAATTGTAATTATTTGTATAGCGAAACAAATTTTGAAATATTATTCCTGCCGTAACCACGTGACCGTGATGATATTGTTTAACTGCGACGTCATATCCTATTTTATTGAGCGATCTTTCGCATTGTCATCTTTCAAAGACGTAATAAAGAGTTATATATATATATATATATATATATATATATATATATATATTTATTTATATTTAATATTATTCTTCAATGCGAAATAATATCTCGTTAAAGTCCATATGGTGGGATAAGCATATTTGGAAAGACACAAAAAATATATTGGTAAAACATTGGTGGAATCTGTTGCATTGTATGGAAGTGAGGTATGGACAATCAATAAGTACTACAAGAATAGACTAATAGCTCTAGAAATGGATTATTTACGCAGAAGTGCCAGAAAGTCTAAATTAGAACATGTCACAAATAAGGAAATTAGAAACATAATGGAAGCAGAAGAAAGCATAATTGAAAGAATTGAGGAGAAGGAATTAAAGTGGTTAGGACATGTCTTAAGAATGGAAGATGAGCGATGGCCAAAGCAACTATATCAATGGCATCCGAACAGAATGAGGAAGAGAGGGATACCGAGGTTAACATGAAAAGAAAACATGAAGACAGTAATGCAAGCAAGAGGGCTAAGCATCGAAGATACCCAAGACCGTAGGCTTTGGAGGTTTGGCACGGGAAGACGGCAGCAGCTGTAAAAACCCGAAGATAGATAGATTCTTCAATGCTCCGGGTTGTAATTTTCGACATTTCTGGTTTGATCTCGTGGGCATTGTCGTAAAAGTAACCCACTTATGAGGTTGGGGCGCGTGGAATGCGGGGTTACGGATGCACCGATGATATGATGGGTGATGTTTTTGAATGTGGTGCGTCAGGAGAGAGCTTAATCTAAGGCGAATGTGAATGATGATGTTCGGGGACCGTTCGGGCCTTAAAGTTTCCTGACATTTGTCTTACAGGTGAGGAAAAATCTCCAAAAAACCTCACCCACAAAACTTGGCCCGATCGGGGATCGAACACGGGCCCGCTGCGTGACAAACCAGCACGCCACCTCGAGACCACAGCGTATATTGCAACCGGTCTATAGTCATGCAAGTAGCAAGGGAATTATTTATCTATTATGAATTTTACAAGTAATTACGCAAAATAAGACAAAACTTATTAGTGATTTTTGTCAGTTTATATCATAGGCATTTTCTTCGTGGCGCGACAGGCCTAGAAGGCCCTTAGCCTACCAGCCGGTTGCTGGCCTCACATCCACAAGTGTCAATCACAGAGGTACATGATCATCCAGCCAGTGAAGGGGTGACATGTGGTCAGCATGTCGGGTTCCCCAGCCGTTATAGCTGGTTTCCTCAACCTGGAACCGCTACTTATTGTAGCTACCCAAATATATCACGATGCTGGGTGGGCACCGGTCCCATACTGGCCGAAATACAATGAGGACATTTTTTCCCCCATGGAGACTCGAACCAGCGCAAGTCCCGTAGCTCTGCGACAAGGCTTCCTGCCTTAACCACTCGGCTAAGGCGCGGGACTCAAAGGAATTTTAGGCGAATAAAAAAATGGTTGTGAAGGAAGAATATAATCGGCCTGTGACCTACTACTGGGGGATCAGGGCCCTTTAGCGATAAATAAACTAATGAGTATTTTATCTTTAAGATTTACTGGATTAGCCTGTTGCGCCATGGAATTATAGGCCTTGTTGTGGAAAGCAACGGGAAGCTACCACACCTACAATTCCCTAGTAAAGCTGCAAGCATAGCATGAAAATGCTATCATTGCAGTGAAGGACCTGCCTTCGGGCAGAATTACTATGGATGGATAGTAGAAGTAGTAGTAATAGCTAGAAAGTTCAAATTTTTACTGCATGTTCTGAAAACAATGGGTAACACAGTAGTGCATGGGTTTCATGATTGAAGTAGTATTTTTAAAAAATTACAAATAAAATGTATGCAATTATTATTTTTTTGTAATTCCACGCATGAGGTACAACATTATTTGTTTCTCCCTTTGTATTCACATTTTCAGAATTCTAATGCATGATTTTTTCTAAATATTTTAAGGGTCTTGTAAAAAAATCAGACATTTTACTAAAAATTGTGGAAAACCCATTTAATTATAATATATAGAATTTTTTTAAATGTAATATTCCATCCATCCACAGTAATTCTGCCCGAAGCAGGTCCTTCACTGCAATCATAGCGTTTTCATGCTATGCTTGCAGCTTTACTAGGGAATTCTGTAGGTGTGGTAGCTTCCCGTTGCTTTCCACCGGTGAAAGATGATGATGATAATAATGGTAAGGATGATAATGATAAGGGTGATGGCCATATGATTTCGGGGACCGTTTGGGCCTTAAAGTTTTCCTGACATTTGTCTTACAGGTGAGGAAAAACCCCGATAAAAACTTCACCCAGAAAAACTGCCCCGACCGGGGATCGAACCCGGGCCCGCTGCGTGACAAGGCAGCACGCTACCTCGAGACCACAGCGGTGGACTATATAATATGTAATAAGTCATAAAATAAATGTCTCACAAGAATGAAACTTAAACACGCCATTATGTATCATGCAGTGAATATTTGTACAAAAAATCAAGTCTCTAGCTCAAAAAATGTAGAAAATAGAAATTTCACCCATTAATTTATTTAGGCGTAGAAGCGAACTCCGGGCACTACCTAGTTAAATATGACAAAATTGGATTAGTTACATCAATGATAGGTTGCGTTGGAAATAAATCTTTAAGAAGACCTGAGAATTCAACTAAATGAAGCTCCAGTATCTAATAAGAAGTGTATTTATTACTGTATGGGCGCGCCGTAGCGTACAGCTCGGATCCAAACTCTATGTGCTTGCGGGGGGAAGTGTGGGGAGTGGAGGAGGGACACTTCTCTGCTTTGCATAGTACTAACAGCTGAGTTAGCAAATTCCTTTCAGACACACGCAGCTGGCTCCCGAGCTATAGTGGTTAAGGCACTGCTCTACAAGCCGGAAGGTCCAAGGATCGAGTCCCAGTGGTATCAGTATTTTTAAAGTGAACCAAACCTTCTGGCGGCATTATGACCCTGGGGTCGACTCAGCCTCTAACGGAAACGAGTACCAGACGATTGTTCTGCGGGTAAAGGCGGCCGTCACGCAGGGCTGATAACCTGGCTGACATCAAGTGCCGATTGTCTAGAAAAAGTGGGAGCCTTAACCTCCTACTACCTCAGGGGCCTTCTAAGGTCTGTAGTGGGATCACTTTACCTTACTTTATTCTAATGTTAATTATTTGTGTAATGAACGTATTCAAACTTACCTAACTTCCATATCCCAAATCCTGAGGGTTCATGGCCACAGGCACTACATATATCGCTATCCTGAGCTAATATTTTCCAATCGCTCACTGTTCTGCAGAAACCGTCATATTAGAATGATAATTTTCCATTAGAAATTTTAAACCATTCTATCGTTGCTATGTTACCAACAACCCACTCGGTGAAGGCAATGTTACGTCTTTCAAAACTCGATTCAAGTGTAAAATTTGCATGTTTGCAGTCCACCGCTGTGGTCTCGTGTAGCGTGCTACCTTCTCACGCAGCGGACCCGGGTTCGATCCCGGTCGGGACAGTTTTTCTGGATGAGGTTTTTATTGGGGTTTTTCCTCACCTGTAAGACAAATGTCAGGAAAACTATAAGGTCCAAACGGTCCCCGAAGTCATATGGCCATCATCATCATTCATATTGATTATAGATTAAGCATCATCACCCATCATATTTATTGGGGTAACGTAACCACTCCTGCCAGGCGCCTTAACCTCAGAAGTGGGTTACAAGTACGCTCTGCCAGGATAGAACACCAGAAATGCCGCAAAAAAAATTGGATGTTTGCATTATTCGATAAGCAAAGGGATCGTGCCACATTTCATGCTCATCGCAGCAGGGTTTTTACCACCCACAACAAAAAAAAAAATTCTGAACTTACTTATTTTTAACAGTGTTTGTAAAAGATGATTATTTGCCAAGATATTAAAAAGAGAAATAAATAATAGTCCAACCAAATAATAAAGATAAATTATTCTTTCAACCATTAGGCCTATATTTAGTTCACAATATACAGCCGTTATTAAAATTGGTGTAACAAGTACTTGAATTTCTAAATGAGAATCACACTCTTCAACATCATGTTCTTCTAATTCGTCCTTAATATTAAGATATCCGTGCACTTTTACTAATGTTTTAACTTGTTCACAACCCAACCTGTTACGTATTTTTGACCATATTAATCCAAAGGTTGAAAACACTCGTTCTATTGATGCTGAATGAGCTGGGCAACTGCTGTAGTCAGTCCATTCAGAAGTTACAGAAAGCTTTAATGTTCTCATTTGTAGAAAGTTTCTTCGAAATACTCCACCACTGGGCAGAAATAAAGCTCTTTATTACATCATCTGCAAACATTGATGGTGGATATATTTGTTACTGCAAACTGGTTTAAACAGGTTTTTCCTTTCATTTTTCACAAGAGCATGCATGTAAAGTAAAGTAAAGTGATCCCACAACAGGCCTCAGGAGGCCCTTGGGATAGTAGGAGGTTAAGGCTCCCACTTTTTCTAGACAATCGGCACTTTATGTCAGCCGGGTTGTCAGCCCTGCGTGACGGCCGCCTTTACCCCCAGAACAAGCGTCAGGTACTCATTTCCATTAGAGGCTGAGTCGACCCCAGGGCCAAAGTGCCGCCAGAGGGTTTGGGTCAGTTTAAAAATCCTGATCCAACGGCACTTGAACCCTCGACCCTCCGGCTTGTAGCTCAGTGCCTTAACCACTACGCTACGGCGTGCCCCCGAGCATGTATGTAATTATTTTAATATAAAAATAAAGTAATATTATATTTAAATTTAAATATATAGTACAAAATTATTATTTTATTCTAAATATGGATTTAATTTAATAATGTAATATAACTTTTAAATTATCAGGAGGAGGGATTAAACAAAAAAAAAACTTTTGTTTTGGGTTTTATTAAAAAACCCGAAATAACCCATATGGACTGGGTTTTCTTAAACCCTGCATCGCAGTCTATTATATTTAACTTTTCTTATTACATCTGTTTTCTCATAAAGACCACGTAGTTCATTGTTATGTTAGTTTCTGATATTCACCTGTCTAACATACTGGCGTCTGCTTTAGAAACTCAAACAAAAGAAGAAAAAAATACTATTTAGCCCATCTTATTTTCAATTTCGAACACATCTTACAATCAGATGGCCATGTAATCTACTACTGTCCTCCTATGACGAGTTTAACGCTCAAAGGAATGTGGTGTGGGGATGACAACATAAGTCAGTTAGAAAGTTCTGCATTTGCTGTCTTGTTTCCACACCAACTTCATAGCGTTGTTTGATAAATTTACCTTTTATGTACATTTTTGCAAAAACATTATCTTCTGTAAAGCAAAGAATAAAAATTAATCTTTTCAAAAAATCTAAAGAAACGTATTATGAATTAGAAATGCCGGAAAATAAAGAACCTTGTGAAAAATTCACTTCGAAAAATTGTATTTCCAAAATGTTATGTCAACTGAACATAAACTTAATGTTTAAACAAGTGTTTGAAATCATTAACACAGAGTGCAGAGTGTGTATTTAACCATTGCTCAAGAAAACACAACTTGAAAGGAAATCACATACAGGTTTTTTTTATTCAATTGAAAATTTCTTGAAGTAAGAAGAAGTATTACACGGGAACTAATTTCTGAGTACAGCTGTCATTTTATATTTATTTGTCACTAGACATCAATTTACACTGAATAGAATTGATAGGTTCTTCGTACAACTGCAGTACACCACATTCATCTTCACGTTGGTAATTAACTTAACACATGGCAGTTGTGCTGTAATTGTGATACTTCAAAATGGGAGGTTTTCTGGAAATGTAACACAGAGATGTAAATAAAACATCACCTCCCCACATAAGTAGATATTGTTCGGCGTAAATGTTCAAAATGAGAGATTTTGTAGAAATGCAATGTAGAAATATAAATAAAAAATCGTCAGCCACGTAAGTAAACACTGTTTGGCGTAAAATTGGATGAAGTTGTACTTACGATACATTCCCATCCTTGTATTAACAAAAGTTTTCACAATGATTCGTCCAAAAGAGTCTTATAGCTGAGGCAACAACTGTGCAGGATGATTTTCTGCGAATCTTTAAATCAAATCAATGCCATATTCATGAAATTACATGATATTTCTTAACTTTCACGAGATATTCAAAAAACGCATTATAAATTATAAAGTTCTTAAGGAAAATAGTACGTACCTTGAGTATTAATGCAAATTACGATACAGAAGATCTGGAAAAACATTGACATTATTACAGATAGAGGATGACATGATATTGGAATGATACAAATAATGATAAAAATAATAAAATGATACTAAAATTAAATACTAATTGTAATTTTAAAATATGGTCTAAAAAACTAAATGGTACAAAATTAATGAAACTAGAAAATACTTAACAAAACAATAACAACATTTAAAACAAAACCGTAGAATTAAAACATAGAGTAAAGAAAGTTATAAAATTATCTGAAATTAACACAAATTGGAATTTTGATAAAAAATGGAATTTTGACAAAAAAATGGTATTTTGACAAAGGTACTTACATATAAAAAGAGACGGTGTGATTTGTCCGGCACACCGAAAAACCCGCAATTTAGCCGATTATACCCCCTGGAACAGAGTCTAGTCCCAGACGAATCTGATGTTCAACAAACTGCCCCCTGAAGTACAACCGTACTTAAGAGTTCCTTGGATTTACACTAACCTGAAAAAGAAGAAACACAACACTCAGAGATCCAGATATTTATGTCCATTCAAGGCCTATCACAGTTTTACCTCGATCTTATTCAGTAGCTTAAATCCAAAATATTATTTAATATTCATATTGGTTTTTTAAGTTCATTTCTATTTCATAAACTATAAAAAACTCAATAGAAAATATAAATAATATAGGATTCAGCCAAGCACTAACTTGACCCGCACGACTCTATTGGACAAAATGTCGAACTTCTGTGAGCCAAGAATTGGTATATACCTTAACTATAACTTCATCCAATTTTACGCTAAATAATATCTGCTTATGTGGACAGATGATTTTTTAATTTATATCTCTATATTGCTTTTCTAGACATTGAAGTAAAAAAATTATTAAATATTTACCTAAAAGGTCGGTCTCCTCAATTTTATTAGTTATTTATCTGTAGCGCTTTCGGGACTAGTTCCATCAACAGCAGGATTCAAAACTGGTGTTTCACTGAAGATCTGGTAGAGGGGGTTACACGTACTGGGTGCGTTTTCATCTTTATCAGTTGGTCGTTGTTGTTAACTGCTTATCAAAATTTCCATCTCCTCTAGTACGCTTATCTTCTCTGGATTATTTTCTCTGTGCATTACTGTTAGGGTGTTTACAATATCTAACATGCGATGTCCT
The DNA here is from genome assembly GCA_030220185.1 of Diploptera punctata. Taxonomy (NCBI): domain Eukaryota; kingdom Metazoa; phylum Arthropoda; class Insecta; order Blattodea; family Blaberidae; genus Diploptera; species Diploptera punctata. The sequence goes on from JASPKZ010003814.1 coordinate 1,186,218, forward strand.
TCATGGATAAAGTGTTTTGCATAGCTTGATTTTCCTTCTGCGTGAATAAAGTCTCGAAAATGTTCTTTAAATCTGATATTAAAGCTTTCTGTTTGTTCTTCCTGTATAAAATTTGTTGTAATCTCTACACGTCAATTTATATACTCCTTTGCTATTGAAATTATTTTCTTCTATGTCATTGCTTATTATGTTATTTAATTTGTTATTAGTTCTGTTTGCTATTTTTATTATTTTGTCAGCTCTGTTTATGTATGTCGGGTAATTTTGATGTTTCTTTTCTGTATATGTAAGTGTTATCCATGTTTTGTTGTTGTTATCAGATTCTCTTTCAAGTTTAGTTATGTTAGATATATTGTTCTTTCTCTTTTCTTTATTTACACTTTAATTTTGAACAACACCTCAACGGAACGTATCACGAGTCTTGTAAACATTTCTAGAAAACCTCTCATTTTTAAGTCTCACAGCATGACAAAGCGAGGATGAAGGTGTTGTACTACATTGTTTGAAGCACCTGTAAACTCTCCACAAGGTAAACGAATCCAAGTGACGGAAAACCAAAGGGAATTGGTGGGTGCACACAGAATTAATTCCCATGTAATATATAGGCCTATATATTTTTTTTTCTTTTTTCAAGAATTTTGCAATTAAATATCCAATCAACCTGTATATGTTTTTGTGTTTACTTGAGCAATGGATCTGCATGTAAATAAATATATTATATTAAATTAATTAATAGTTAAATATATATAAAATGACCTGTTTTCACCACAAAGTTCTTACAATATACATTTGTGTATTGCGTAATGAAATAATCCATTTTGTTGCATCTTACCAAATAGTTCCTCTACAGTTTTCCCTCCTCATATAATTTATTTTACCCACTCGTAGCGCTGGAATTATTTGAATGAATTCCATGTACTATTGTTTTCAATCTTACCACCTTTAATTTTCCTTGTTTTTCTTCATTGCATCAAGTTTGTTTTCAAATGTAGTTTCCTAGAAAGATAAAAGTTTATAACAGATTAGTAGCTAAAATGTACATTTTCACAGTTATTGTGGTGATTGTATAATTCCTTCTTCCTGTATAATACATGCAAATATAATCAGCGTGTTCGTATTATGGGCATTTTGATGAAGTGTCGGAATTCAAATAGCTTGCAACAGTAACAAACAGAAGTAAATTATACATAGGATCAACTCTGGAAACGCATGATATAGGCCTTATTATATATGGCGGAGACTTTTGTCTCAAATTCTCTCAAAAATGTTAAATTAATAAAACATAAAATTGTGGTTCTTTAAGTTGTATATTAAAAGGATGCGAAACAGTTCTCTTACTTCAAGACATAAGAAAAGTGGGTATTTGTGAATAAAGTGCATGGGAAGATCTATTGACCAATCAGAGACATGTAGTCAGGCTACTTAAGAGTGAACTCCATGATCTTGATAGAAAACCAGATATAATATGAGGAGTTAAGTTTCTTAGGTCCCGCGCCGTAGCCGAGCGGTTAAGGTAGGAAGCCTTGGCGCAGAACTACGGGACTTGCGCTGGTTCGAGTCTCCATGGGGGAAGAAATTTTCTCATGGTATTTCGGCCAGTATGGGACCGGTGCCGAGCCAGCATCGTGAGGCATTTCTGTAGCTACAATAAGTAGCTGCTCCAGGTTGAGGAACCAGCTATAACGGCTGGGGGACTCGACATGCTAACCACATGTCACCCCTACACTGGCTGTTGATCATCCACCTCTGTGATTGACACATGTGGATGTGAAGGGCCAGCAGCCGGCTGGTAAAAGGGCAACCGCTGAAAAGTGGAAAGACCCTCAATCGGAAAGTTTCTTAGACTCCGATGGACAAGACATTTGGGACATTTTGTGAACGGACGAGAGGAATGGAAACTTATTGTAGGAAAAACAAGGTGGAAATAATTCAGTGGGAAGGCCAAGTATGAAGTGGGATAATAGCATCTGAAGTAAATAAATTACAGAGGGAATGATGGAAAATATCTCAGGATATAGATGTATGGAGAGCTTATGTCTACGCTGCAATTGACGACAGGATTCGATATATAAAAGTTTTAAATTAATAATTTTGGTTTTGTGTTTTTCATTGTAGAAATTTTGAAACTAGATGTTGATGGCTGAATTTGTGTAAATTAGTTTTGTGGAATTTGCATTATGTTTGGACATATTTCTCTCCTGATATGCACAGAGTCATCGTTTGTAAGATAAAAATTGAATCACCAGGTTTAGGAACGGAACATGTGAACATTATATTATGTGGTGTAAAGTATCTCGAAACTTAGCTCTACGCACGAGTCGTAAGAATCCTTCCCTAGAGAATGATGCATAAAGTTTTGGGAATATATTAAGTTGGATATCAAAAAATGAAATTTGGAAATATATTATCATCATCATCATCATCATCAACAACAAGGATTTAGCCCAATGGCCTGTTTCGATCTCATTATAGGTCGAATTGGTCCTTCCATCTCTTCAATGGTCTTCCCAACATTCTTCTCCCTTTTGGTTTATAATTATACATTCTTCTTGGTATGCGCTGTTCATTCATTCGTAATACGTGCTGAAGATAAGCATTTTGATAATATTTTATTCTTTCACAGAGATTAAATATATTAAGTTCTGTTCTTATATCTTCTTTTGTCTTTCTAAAGAGAAAAAAAGTTTCTATGCAATTATATGTGTCATGAAGATTGTCCATTTCAATTAATTTTTTTTCAGTACTAAGTTAATTTCGAGAAAAAATGGCAAATATGCATTTACAGGCATTATAAGCTAAAATAGGCATTTATAGGTAAAATTAACTTAATGGAAAACAACTCTAGGGTCGTTGGTATGAACTTACATGAAGTCACTTTTACAACATCTATAATAAATAAGTGTAGCCATTTTCCCTAACATCCGGTCTCTAGTTATAATTATGCAAATCTGTAGCCATTGGAATCGGAAAGCAATTATAGGAAGCTGGAAGTAAAATGGAGCAAATAAAATGGTAAGAAAGTAACGTGAGAGACAGTAGAAAAGCAAATATATTGATGTGGACACTTACTATGCGGAGGTATTTCCATTGAAGTTTGTCTACGTATGATTGTTTGATGCCTTTCTTTTTGTGTCACTTCTTCCCCAGCAGTAGTCAGAAAATGCTATGATTGCAGTGAAAGACTTGCCCTAGGGCAGATCACTGTACAATAGAATATCATAATATACAACTTCTTAATCTTTATTATTAGACTTATGTATATTTTTTTTACCTTTACTAGTTTTTAACTAAATTTTGTATTAAATTATTACTATAGTCCAGCCGGTGGATCTCCGGGTCTGAAGTTTAGGTCGTACGGGCGGTAAAAAGAGAAACTCGCCCTCTACTGCCAATACGGGAAGAGTTAATGTCGGAGTGGACGTCTGCCACAACCAATAACTGCTCTTGACGCAGCTATAGCTAGGTTTGAAATTGCTGAGATGTTGTCAGCTATTTTGAAATTTGGTTCTATATATAATCTCGAAATGGCTCTTATAAAGTGTTGAGGAATTCCTATCATTTCTAGAATGTTCCATAATTTGTTTTTCTTTTTTATAATTTCACAAGAAGTATGAGAACGGCTGGATCAAAGATTTAAAATTATGTATCGTTTCCTTTCTGTTTCTTATCTATGTACCCAGTTCTCTAATGAACTTCTACAGCGCACCTCCATCTGCGCACTAACTTTGTGTTGTCTTTTAAATGGAAGTAACTTACTTTGTATTTTAACCAAATTCTCAAGCCCGTTTAACGCTCTAACTATGCAAAAAACATATTTTGATGGCGTTTTGATGGTAATCTAGATTTTCTGAAATTAAAATAACGCAAAATTGTAATTATTTGTATAGCAAAACAAATTTTGAAATATTATTCCTGCCGTAACCACGTGACCGAGATGATATTGTTGAACTGCGACGTCATATCCTATTTTATTGAGCGATCTTTCGCATTGTCATCTTTCAAAGACGTAATAAAGAGTTATATATATTTTTAATATTATTGTTCAATGCGAAATAATATCATCGTTAAATTCCATATGGCGGGATAAGCATATTTGGAAAGACACAAAAAAATATATTGGTAAAACATTGGTGGAATCTGTTGCAATGTATGGAAGTGAGGTATGGACAATCAATAAGTACTACAAGAATAGACTAATAGCTCTAGAAATGGATTATTTACGCAGAAGTGCCAGAAAGTCTAGATTAGAACATGTCACAAATAAGGAAATTAGAAACATAATGGAAGCAGAAGAAAGCATAATTGAAAGAATTGAGGAGAAGGAATTGAATTGGTTAGGACATGTCTTAAGAATGGAAGACGAGCGATGGCCAAAGCAACTATATGAATGGCATCCGAACAGAAAGAGGAAGAGAGGGAGACCGAGGTTAACATGGAAGGAAAACATGAAGACAGTAATGGAAGCTAGAGGGCTAAGCATCGAAGATGCCCAAGACCGTAGGCTTTGGAGGTTTGGCACGGGAAGACGGCAGCAGCTGTAAAAACCCGAAGATAGATAGATTCTTCAATGCTCCGGGTTGTAATTTTCGACATTTCTGGTTTGCTCTCGTGGGCATTGGAGTAAAAGTAACCCACTTATGTGGTTGGGGCGCGTGGAATGCGGGGTTACGGTTGCACCGATGATATGATGGGTGATGTTTTTGAATGTGGTGCGTCAGGAGAGAGCTTAATGTAAGGCGAATGTGAATGATGGTGTTCGGGGACCGTTCGGGCCTTAAAGTTTCCTGACATTTGTCTTACAGGTGAGGAAGAATCTCCAAAAAACCTCACCCACAAAACTTGGCCCGATCGGGGATCGAACCCGGGCTCGCTGCGTGACAAACCAGCACGCTACCTCGAGACCACAGCGTATATTGCAACCGGTCTATAGTCATGCAAGAGAATTATTTATCTATTATGAATTTTACAAGTAATTACGCAAAATAAGACAAAACTTATTAGTGATTTTTGTCAGTTTATATCATAGGCATTTTCTTCGTGGCGCGACAGGCTACCAGCCCGGTTGCTGGCCTCACATCCACATGTGTCAATCACAGAGGTAGATGATCATCCAGCCAGTGTAGGGGTGACATGTGGTCAGCATGTCGAGTCCTCCAGCCGTTATAGCTGGTTTTCTCAACCTGGAACCGCTACTTATTGTAGCTACCCAAATATATCACGATGCTGGGTGGGCACCGGTCCCATACTGGCCGAAATACCATGAGAACATTTTTCCCCCATGGAGACTCGAACCAGCGCAAGTCCCGTAGCTCTGCGACAAGGCTTCCTGCCTTAACCACTCGGCTACGGCGCGGGACTCAAAGGAATTTTAGGCGAATAAAAAAATGGTTGTGAAGGAAGAATATAATAGGCCTGTGACCTACTACTGGGGGATCAGGGACTGAAGTAGTAGTAATAGCTAGAAAGTTCAAATTTTTACTGCATGTTCTAAAAACAATGAGTAACAAAGTAGTGCATGGGTTTCATGATTGAAGTAGTATTTTTAAAAAATTACAAATAAAATGTATGCAATTATTATTTTTTTGTAATTCCACGCATGAGGTACAACATTATTTGTTTCTCCCTTTGTATTCACATTTTAAGAATTCTAATGCATGATTTTTTCTAAATATTTTAAGGGTCTTGTAAAAAAATCAGACATTTTACTAAAAATTGTGGAAAACCCATTTAATTATAATATATAAAATTTTTTTAAATATAATATTCCATCCATCCACAGTAATTCTGCCCGAAGCAGGTCCTTCACTGCAATCATAGCGTTTTCATGCTATGCTTGCAGCTTTACTAGGGAATTCTGTAGGTGTGGTAGCTTCCCGTTGTTGCTTTCCACACCGGTGATGGATGATGATGATGATGATGATGGTAAGGATGATAATGATAAAGATGATGGCCATATGATTTCGGGGACCGTTTGGGCCTTAAAGTTTTCCTGACATTTGTCTTACAGGTGAGGAAAAACCCCGATAAAAACTTCACCCAGAAAAAATACCCCGACCGGGGATCGAACCCGCTGCGTGACAAGGCAGCACGCTACCTCGAGACCACAGCGGTTGACTATATAATATTTAATAACTCATAAAATAAATGTCTCACAAGAATGAAACTTAAACACATCATTATGTATCATGCAGTGAATGTTTGTACAAAACATCAAGTCTCTAGCTCAAAAAATGTACAAAATAGTAATTTCACCCATTAATTTATTTAGGTGTAGAAGCGAACTCCGGGCACTACCTAGTTAAATATGACAAAATTGGATTAGTTACATCAATGATAGGTTGCGTTGGATATAAGTTTTTAAGAAGACCTGAGAATTCAACTAAATGAAGCTCCAGTATCTATTAAGAAGTGTATTTATTACTGTATGGGCGCGCCGTAGCGTACAACTCGGATCCAAACTCTATGTGCTTGCGGGGGGAAGTGTGGGGAGTGAATGAGGGACACTTCTCTGCTTTGCGTGGTACTAACAGCTGAGTTAGCAAATTCCTTTCAGACACACGCAGCTGGCTCCCGAGCTATAGTGGTTAAGGCACTGCTCTACAAGCCGGAAGGTCGAACGATGAATCCCAGTGGGGTCAGGATTTTTAAACTGACCCAAACCTTGCGGCGGCACTATGGCCCTGGGGTCGACTCAGCCTCTAATGGAAACGAGTACCAGACGATTGTTCTGCGGGTAAAGGCGGCCGTCACGCAGGGCTGATAACCTGGCTGACATCAAGTGCCGATTGTCTAGAAAAAGTGGGAGCCTTAACCTCCTACTACCTCAGGGGCCTTCTAAGGTCTGTAGTGGGATCACTTTACCTTACTTTATTCTAATGTTAATTATTTGTGTAATGAATGTATTCAAACTTACCTAACTTCCATATCCCAAATCCTGAGGGTTCATGGCCACAGGCACTACATATATCGCTATCCTGAGCTAATATTTTCCAATCGCTCACTGTTCTGCAGAAACCGTCATATTAGAATGATAATTTTCCATTAGAAATTTTAAACCATTCAATCGTTGCTATGTTACCAACAACCCACTCGGTGAAGGCAATGTTACGTCTTTCAAAACTCGATTCAAGTGTAAAATTTGCATGTTTGCAGTCCACCGCTGTGGTCTCGGGGTAGCGTGCTACCTTCTCACGCAGCGGACCCGGGTTCGATCCCGGTCGGGACAGTTTTTCTGGATGAGGTTTTTATTGGGGTTTTTCCTCACCTGTAAGACAAATGTCAGGAAAACTATAAGGTCCAAACGGTCCCCGAAGTCATATGGCCATCATCATCATTCATATTGATTATAGATTAAGCATCATCACCCATCATATTTATTGGGGTAACGTAACCACTCCTGCCAGGCGCCTTAACCTCAGAAGTGGGTTACAAGTACGCTCTGCCAGGATAGAACACCAGAAATGCCGCAAAAAAAATTGGATGTTTGCATTATTCGATAAGCAAAGGGATCGTGCCACATTTCATGCTCATCGCAGCAGGGTTTTTACCACCCACAACAAAAAAAAAAAAAAATTCTGAACTTACTTATTTTTAACAGTGTTTGTAAAAGATGATTATTTGCCAAGATATTAAAAAGAGAAATAAATAATAGTCCAACCAAATAATAAAGATAAATTATTCTTTCAACCATTAGGCCTATATTTAGTTCACAATATACAACCGTTATTAAAATTGGTGTAACAAGTACTTGAATTTCTAAATGAGAATCACACTCTTCAACATCATGTTCTTCTAATTCGTCCTTAATATTAAGATATCCGTGCACTTTTACTAATGTTTTAACTTGTTCACAACCCAACCTGTTACGTATTTTTGACCATATTAATCCAAAGGTTGAAAACACTCGTTCTATTGATGCTGAATGAGCTGGGCAACTGCTGTAGTCAGTCCATTCAGAAGTTACAGAAAGCTTTAATGTTCTCATTTGTAGAAAGTTTCTTCGAAATACTCCACCACTGGGCAGAAATAAAGCTCTTTATTACATCATCTGCAAACATTGATGGTGGATATATTTGTTACTGCAAACTGGTTTAAACAGGTTTTTCCTTTCATTTTTCACAAGAGCATGCATGTAAAGTAAAGTAAAGTGATCCCACAACAGGCCTCAGGAGGCCTTGGGATAGTAGGAGGTTAAGGCTCCCACTTTTTCTAGACAATCGGCACTTTATGTCAGCCGGGTTGTCAGCCCTGCGTGACGGCCGCCTTTACCCCCAGAACAAGCGTCAGGTACTCATTTCCATTAGAGGCTGAGTCGACCCCAGGGCCAAAGTGCCGCCAGAGGGTTTGGGTCAGTTTAAAAATCCTGATCCAACGGCACTTGAACCCTCGACCCTCCGGCTTGTAGCTCAGTGCCTTAACCACTACGCTACGGCGTGCCCCCGAGCATGTATGTAATTATTTTAATATAAAAATAAAGTAATATTATATTTAAATTTAAATATATAGTACAAAATTATTATTTTATTCTAAATATGGATTTAATTTAATAATGTAATATAACTTTTAAATTATCAGGAGGAGGGATTAAACAAAAAAAAACTTTTGTTTTGGGTTTTATTAAAAAACCCGAAATAACCCATATGGACTGGGTTTTCTTAAACCCTGCATCGCAGTCTATTATATTTAACTTTTCTTATTACATCTGTTTTCTCATAAAGACCACGTAGTTCATTGTTATGTTAGTTTCTGATATTCACCTGTCTAACATACTGGCGTCTGCTTTAGAAACTCAAACAAAAGAAGAAAAAAATACTATTTAGCCCATCTTATTTTCAATTTCGAACACATCTTACAATCAGATGGCCATGTAATCTACTACTGTCCTCCTATGACGAGTTTAACGCTCAAAGGAATGTGGTGTGGGGATGACAACATAAGTCAGTTAGAAAGTTCTGCATTTGCTGTCTTGTTTCCACACCAACTTCATAGCGTTGTTTGATAAATTTACCTTTTATGTACATTTTTGCAAAAACATTATCTTCTGTAAAGCAAAGAATAAAAATTAATCTTTTCAAAAAAATCTAAAGAAACGTATTATGAATTAGAAATGCCGGAAAATAAAGAACCTTGTGAAAAATTCACTTCGAAAAATTGTATTTCCAAAATGTTATGTCAACTGAACATAAACTTAATGTTTAAACAAGTGTTTGAAATCATTAACACAGAGTGCAGAGTGTGTATTTAACCATTGCTCAAGAAAACACAACTTGAAAGGAAATCACATACAGGTTTTTTTTTATTCAATTGAAAATTTCTTGAAGTAAGAAGAAGTATTACACGGGAACTAATTTCTGAGTACAGCTGTCATTTTATATTTATTTGTCACTAGACATCAATTTACACTGAATAGAATTGATAGGTTCTTCGTACAACTGCAGTACACCACATTCATCTTCACGTTGGTAATTAACTTAACACATGGCAGTTGTGCTGTAATTGTGATACTTCAAAATGGGAGGTTTTCTGGAAATGTAACACAGAGATGTAAATAAAACATCACCTCCCCACATAAGTAGATATTGTTCGGCGTAAATGTTCAAAATGAGAGATTTTGTAGAAATGCAATGTAGAAATATAAATAAAAAATCGTCAGCCACGTAAGTAAACACTGTTTGGCGTAAAATTGGATGAAGTTGTACTTACGATACATTCCCATCCTTGTATTAACAAAAGTTTTCACAATGATTCGTCCAAAAGAGTCTTATAGCTGAGGTAACAACTGTGCAGGATGATTTTCTGCGAATCTTTAAATCAAATCAATGCCATATTCATGAAATTACATGATATTTCTTAACTTTCACGAGATATTCAAAAAACGCATTATAAATTATAAAGTTCTTAAGGAAAATAGTACGTACCTTGAGTATTAATGCAATTACGATACAGAAGATCTGGAAAAACATTGACATTATTACAGATAGAGGATGACATGATATTGGAATGATACAAATAATGATAAAAATAATAAAATGATACTAAAATTAAATACTAATTGTAATTTTAAAATATGGTCTAAAAAACTAAATGGTACAAAATTAATGAAACTAGAAAATACTTAACAAAACAATAACAACATTTAAAACAAAACCGTAGAATTAAAACATAGAGTAAAGAAAGTTATAAAATTATCTGAAATTAACACAAATTGGAATTTTGATAAAAAATGGAATTTTGACAAAAAAATGGTATTTTGACAAAGGTACTTACATATAAAAAGAGACGGTGTGATTTGTCCGGCACACCGAAAAACCCGCAATTTAGCCGATTATACCCCCTGGAACAGAGTCTAGTCCCAGACGAATCTGATGTTCAACAAACTGCCCCCTGAAGTAGAACCGTACTTAAGAGTTCCTTGGATTTACACTAACCTGAAAAAGAAGAAACACAACACTCAGAGATCCAGATATTTATGTCCATTCAAGGCCTATCACAGTTTTACCTCGATCTTATTCAGTAGCTTAAATCCAAAATATTATTTAATATTCATATTGGTTTTTAAGTTCATTTCTATTTCATAAACTATAAAAACTCAATAGAAAATATAATAATATAGGATTCAGCCAAGCACTAACTTGACCCACACGACTCTATTGGACAAAATGTCGAACTTCTGTGTGAGCCAAGAATTGGTATATACCTTAACTATAACTTCATCCAATTTTACGCTAAATAATATCTGCTTATGTGGACAGATGATTTTTTAATTTATATCTCTATATTGCTTTTCTAGACATTGAAGTAAAAAAATTATTAAATATTTACCTAAAAGGTCGGTCTCCTCAATTTTATTAGTTATTTATCTGTAGCGCTTTCGGGACTAGTTCCATCAACAGCAGGATTCAAAACTGGTGTTTCACTGAAGATCTGGTAGAGGGGGTTACACGTACTGGGTGCGTTTTCATTTATCAGTTGGTCGTTGTTGTTAACTGCTTTCAAAATTTCCATCTCCTCTAGTACGCTTATCTTCTCTGGATTATTTTCTCTGTGCATTACTGTTAGGGTGTTTACAATATCTAACATGCGATGTCCTTCATGGATAAACTGTTTGCGCATAGCTTGATTTTCCTTCTGCGTGAATAAAGTCTCGAAAATGTTCTTTAAATCTGATATTAAAGCTTTCTGTTTGTTCTTCCTGTATAAAATTTGTTGTAATCTCTACACGTCAATTTATATACTCCTTTGCTATTGAAATTATTTTCTTCTATGTCATTGCTTATTATGTTATTTAATTTGTTATTAGTTCTGTTTGCTATTTTTATTATTTTGTCAGCTCTGTTTAATGTATCGGGTAATTTTGATGTTTCTTTTCCTGTATATGTAAGTGTTATCCATGTTTTGTTGTTGTTATCAGATTCTCTTTCAAGTTTAGTTATGTTAGATATATTGTTCTTTCTCTTTTCTTTATTTACACTTTAATTTTGAACAACACCTCAACGGAACGTATCACGAGTCTTGTAAACATTTCTAGAAAACCTCTCATTTTTAAGTCTCCAGCATGACAAAGCGAGGATGAAGGTGTTGTACTACATTGTTTGAAGCACCTGTAAACTCTCCACAAGGTAAACGAATCCAAGTGACGGAAAACCAAAGGGAATTGGTGGGTGCACACAGAATTAATTCCCATGTAATACATAGGCCTATATATTTTTTTTTCTTTTTTCAAGAATTTTGCAATTAAATATCCAATCAACCTGTATATGTTTTTGTGTTTACTTGAGCAATGGATCTGCATGTAAATAAAAATATTATATTAAATTAATTAATAGTTAAATATATATAAAATGACCTGTTTTCACCACAAAGTTCTTACAATATACATTTGTGTATTGCGTAATGAAATAATCCATTTTGTTGCATCTTACCAAATAGTTCCTCTACAGTTTTCCCTCCTCATATAATTTATTTTACACACTCGTAGCGCTGGAATTATTTGAATGAATTCCATGTACTATTGTTTTCAATCTTACCACCTTTAATTTTCCTTGTTTTTCTTCATTGCATCAAGTTTGTTTTCAAATGTAGTTTCCTAGAAAGATAAAAGTTTATAACAGATTAGTAGCTAAAATGTACATTTTCACAGTTATTGTGGTGATTGTATAATTCCTTCTTCCTGTATAATACATGCAAATATAAACAGCGTGTTCGTATTATGGGCATTTTGATGAAGTGTCGGAATTCAAATAGCTTGCAACAGTAACAAACAGAAGTAAATTATACATAGGATCAACTCTGGAAACGCATGATATAGGCCTTATTATATATGGCGGAGACTTTTGTCTCAAATTCTCTCAAAAATGTTAAATTAATAAAACATAAAATTGTGGTTCTTTAAGTTGTATATTAAAAGGATGCGAAACAGTTCTCTTACTTCAAGACATAAGAAAAGTGGGTATTTGTGAATAAAGTGCATGGGAAGATCTATTGACCAATCAGAGACATGTAGTCAGGCTACTTAAGAGTGAACTCCATGATCTTGATAGAAAACCAGATATAATATGAGGAGTTAAGTTTCTTAGGTCCCGCGCCGTAGCCGAGCGGTTAAGGTAGGAAGCCTGGCGCAGAACTACGGGACTTGCGCTGGTTCGAGTCTCCATGGGGGAAGAAATTTTCTCATGGTATTTGCGGCCAGTATGGGACCGGTGCCGAGCCAGCATCGTGATGCATTTCTGTAGCTACAATAAGTAGCTGCTCCAGGTTGAGGAACCAGCTATAACGGCTGGGGGACTCGACATGCTAACCACATGTCACCCCTACACTGCCTGTTGATCATCCACCTCTGTGATTGACACATGTGGATGTGAAGGGCCAGCAGCCGGCTGGTAAAAGGGCAACCGCTGAAAAGTGGAAAGACCCTCAATCGGAAAGTTTCTTAGACTCCGATGGACAAGACATTTGGGGACATTTTGTGAACGGACGAGAGGAATGGAAACTTATTGTAGGAAAAACAAGGTGGAAATAATTCAGTGGGAAGGCCAAGTATGAAGTGGGATAAATAGCATCTGAAGTAAATAAATTACAGAGGGAATGATGGAAAATATCTCAGGATATAGATGTATGGAGAGCTTATGTCTACGCTGCAATTGACGACAGGATTCGATATATAAAAGTTTTAAATTAATAATTTTGGTTTTGTGTTTTTCATTGTAGAAATTTTGAAACTAGATGTTGATGGCTGAATTTGTGTAAATTAGTTTTGTGGAATTTGCATTATGTTTGGACATATTTCTCTCCTGATATGCACAGAGTCATCGTTTGTAAGATAAAATTGAATCACCAGGTTTAGGAATGGAACATGTGAACATTATATTATGTGCTGTAAAGTATATCGAAGTTTCGCTCTACGCACGAGTCGGACATTGGCATCTTTTAAAAGAAATCTAAATTTATATTTGCTCTAAACTCGACTTCATTATTATCCAGTGCAAGATATATATATATATATATATATATATATATTAATTGGTGTTTCCCGTATAATGTATCATATTTATATTATTATTATTATTATTATTATTATTATTATTATTATTATTATTATTATTATTAAGAATCCTTCCCTAGAGAATGATGCAAACAGTTTTGGGAATTTATTAAGTTGGATATCAGAAAATGAAATTTGGAAATATATTATCATCATCATCATCATCATCATCATCACCAACAACAAGGATTAAGCTCAATGGCCTGTTCCGATCTCATTATAGGTCGAATTGGTCCTTCCATCTCTTCAATGGTCTTCCTAACATTATTCTCCCTTTTGGTTTATAATTATACATTCTTCTTGGTATGCGCTGTTCATTCATTCGTAATACGTGCTGAAGATAAGCATTTTGATAATATTTTATTCTTTTACAGAGATTAAATATATTAAGTTCTGTTCTTATATCTTCGTTTTTCTTTTTATCGGTCCTTTGGTATCCTGCTATTGCTCTCAACATCTTCATTTCAGCAGCCTCTATTTGTTTACTATCTGCCTTTGTTAATGTCCTGGTTTCAATCCATAGATAAGAGATGGAACTGCCAATACTTTGTAAAACTTCAAAATAGTTTCTTTTCTAGTCTTATTCAATAAAGTGCGTTTAATTGTGCCACATAGATAATTGAATCGTTGTATTTTAGTGTGTTTATCTAAATTTCTGTCATTGCCTAAATGACATCCCAAATAATTAAAATTCTGAACTTGGTCTATAATTACATTGTTTATCATTATTTTTGTTCTTATTGCACATTTTCCTCTCAGAGCTGATATTTTTGTTTTAGATGTAGATATTCTTAAATTGTGGAAAGATTTAAAATATCGTAAATGGTAATAGATTGAACACGTTCTCAGAATAGAACCAGACAGTATGACAAAGAGTATTGTGGAATGGAATCTACAGGGATCGCCCATGAAAAGTGGAAGACCAAGAATTACATGGCACAGCACAGTAATAACAGAAATTGAACAACAAGGAAAAAGCTGGAATGTAGCCCAGAATTTAGCAAAATCAAAGTCCGGTGGCCCGCATTCACTACTAGTACTAGCAAGGGAACTGCCAATCATTGCCTACAGAAATCTACCTTGTATTTTTTTTTTCAAGAGAAGGTTTGTGATGTACCAAGGCCCTGTCTAAAAAAATATCTGCCGTTTATAACTGCAAGGCATTAAAAACCAACGCCAAATCTCTCATTTAAACTATAAGGAAGTAATCCACTCGTGAATTGATTGATTGGATAACTCTCACCACCTGCCGTCCGCACCGCGTCCCGCCTCACTTCACTAAACTCTTACTCGTGTAGGGAGACCATCTGCTCCGTACAGTTGGTTGCCAACTGTTGGATTCTAGCTTCGGTTTCTGTGCCTTGATTTTTTTTCACACGGTGTTGGTACATCACAACTTTTCTCTGAGAGAAATTTTAAGATGGATCTCGGCATGCAGTTCCCTTGTAAATAGGACGAATTTCATTGTTTTACAAAGTATCAAGGGAAGGAAAATGTAATGCTCCAGTAACATTGATGTTATAGCTTGCAGTTTAAAAAATGCCCAGTTTTGCTGAATATGCCCTAATTTAATACATTTTGATGTTATTTAACTTACTTACTTACCCACTGGCACTATCGAACCCGTAGGTTCATGGCCGCGCGGACATAAGCTCTCCATACATCCCTATCCTGAGCTAATGCTTTCCAATCATTCCCTGTATAATCTACTTCCCTCAAATCATAGTTAATGTTGTTCTCCCACCTCATTCTTGGTCTACCAACTGGGCGTTTTCCCTCTGGCTTTCCTACAAGAAGCTTCCATGCACGTCTTTCATTCCCCATTCGTGCAACATGTCCTGCCCATCGCAGTCTACGAGACTTAACTGTTCTTATTATATCTGGCTTCCTGTAAAGACCATGTAGTTCACTGTTATGTAGTCTCCTCCATTCACCTGTCTGTTCATCTCTCTTTGGTCCAAAAATGTTCCTAAGAACTTTTTTCTCAAATACTCGTAATCTCATTTCCTCCCTTAAAGTAAGAGTCCATGTTTCGCACCCATATACTATAAATGGTAGAATAATAGTTTTATATATTTTCATTTTTACGTTTTTTTGAAAGGAGTTGGGACATCAAGAGTCTCTGTAATGCATAATAGCACGCATTTCCAGAATTGAGCCTATGTTTAATTTCTTTGTGCATCTCATTCCTATTTGTGATTATTGTTCTTAGGTATTTGAATTCAGCCACTTCCTCAAAATTTCCCTCATTTGTCATTAGCTGTCCATTTCCATTATATACTGAATTTCTACGTGTGACCATATATTTAGTTTTACTGATATTTACTTCCAGTCCCAATTTCTTTGTGTTACTCAATAGTGTGTGCGTGTTGGTCTTTAGTATCTCCTCGGCTATCGGCCAGTAGTACCACGTCATCAGCATAAACTAACAGCTTATTAATACCATTCAGTTGTAAGCCTTCCCCATTCTCTAAAGATTTAATGGCATGCTCTAGAAAAAAATTAAATAGTAGAGGAGATAGTCATAAAATTACAATTTCTAGTGCGTCAAATGCGATAACTAAGTAAATGTATATCTACAAATTTATTTACATCATGTGGTAATTATTTACTTGACAATCTACGATATTATATAATATAGATTATTGTTAAGCCTGTAAGGATTATTTTATTTTCTACGAGCTAATACCCGGCGTGCGCTGCTACGCCTAAATAAATGATGTGTTTTTGCATTTATTTGAATAAGTTAAAGGAAAAATAAATATAAATTTATATCATTAATTTTAGATACCCCTTGCTGATTACCCGATGTACGTGGCATAAATGAGCTGAAAGACAGAATTCGTTATTTTGAGTTATCCATAAAAGAATACCCGCCGTGCGCTGCAGTGCTTGCCCGGAAATCTGCTTATCTCGATCTTCTTGGTATCAATGAAAGACAAAAATGGTCATTATGAGTTATCCTTAAAAGATAAACATATGCTATCGCGGAATTTTCTTTAGTGATTTTTTTGAGATATTCAATTCTGTGTACATTAATTTTGTATGTTTGTTATGGTTTAGGCAGCGTAAGTCATTTAAGCTTACAAAAAGCGACATTTTTCACGTTTTTTCACTACAGAAGGTGATTTTTAAGGGTTAAGGGCTTGAGCATTAAAACTATCTCATCATCATCATCATCATAGTACATTCACGAATTTAGGCCATTTGTTGACCTTTTTCGGCCTCAAGAGAAACACCATCCAAAAGTCTTTTGAGTGGCCGTCCTGGTCTTCTTCTTCCTGCAGGTTGATATCTTAACATTTGTTTGGGTATTCTGTGATCTTCCATTCGATGAACATGTTGCATCCATCTTGACTTATAATCAGACATTTTGTTTTCTAAAGAGTTCTGGATTTTTTCGTGTTGAGACTTGAAAGTAGTTTTGAAGTTCCTTAGGACAGGTTACTGGCCCGACGCTAAGTAGTCCAGTGGTAGGGCTGCTACCTTTTAGTCTCCGGACAGACATTAGGATACTGCATTTACTCAGTACCCGATGGAACGGTTATACCGCCGTGACTCGGTCCTAAGAGCCTCGTTTGTGAAAACGGGTTGTACCACGAGAAGGTGAGGATGAGAATTGGGTAGGAGAGGTTATACACACGTCACTACCCCTTACAACCCTAAACTATCTTATAACCTATAACCTGAATATTTTGCAAAAAGCTCCATGACAATCGGATGAATGGTATGGCAGCACATGCTTGCCCGGGAATCTACTTATCCCGATCTATGAAAGACAAAAATATCTGTTGTGTGTTATTTATAAAAGATAAACATATGCTGTCGCGGACTTTTTTGTAGAGTTTTTTGAGATATTCAATTTGTGTACATTAATTTTGTGTATTTGTTATGGTTTAGGCAGCTTAAGCCATTTAAGGGTAAAAGAAAGGGACTTTTTACGTTTTTCACTACAAAAGGTGTTTTTAAGGGTGAAGGAGTTGAGTATCTCAACTCTCTTATAGCCTATGTTCATCCCGGGAATCTCCTGAACATTTTGCAAAAACCCATCACAATCGGATCAACGGTATGGCTGCGCATAAAGTACGAACATACAAACATTCAGTTCTATATATTAGATGTTGGGTATTTTCAATCAGATATGAAGTTTTTACTGTTATTGAGAATCTGTTCTATGTTTATATAATTTCATACAGAAATATTATAAAAACTAGATGAGAACCATTTAAAATGTTGTTTGCTTTTTTATCCTGTTTCTCTTTCTTACTTATTCACTCACTTCTCTACTGCGCTTCTATATCTATATTCTAATCCTACACACTAACTTATTTTTATAATTGAGGAGTTGAATGGAATATGGGCATAACTCATGTTTTGCACTTTTCCCGTTCAATACATTTTTGGACTCGCCATTTTGTAGTTGGTCAGTCTGAAAAGTTTCGATTCGATATCTCGATTACAGCAGCTGATTGTATCAATTGAAATAAACAACAATGTTATGCATTTAGTTATGTATCAGTTGCTAATATCTCAAAACGTATATTTTTTAATTGTGCCCTTATTCCATTCAACTCCTCAATTCAAATGAAATTAGTTCTTTATTCAAGCAATTACTGTCCTGTGTCCTACAACTTCAAACGCTGTCCCAGTGAGAGTAGTGGGTCGTCTCCGGGTCCAAGTTCTTCTACCATCACCCATACCAACATTTTTGGATGCAGTACAGCTGTTTGTATGTTGAACCAAGACAAAATGGAGTCAGAAGACTTAATTCTCATTAAACAATGTTGTAGGCTTAATTTTTGGCCCTAAAAAATAATAATAATTTAATAATATACACATTAGGGTTATAACTACTTGGACTTTTGTGAAATAAAATATTTCCTGTGCAATGAATGGATGAACTTTTGCTTAAAACCGTTGAAAAATGCCTTCATTTCACTGAGCTTCAAGAAAAGGTCACCCCATGTATATATTTAGATGTTATAACTATATTTTTGGCATTTGGAAATGGAGACAAATATGATATGAAAATAAAAATTAATTCTTGAGTCGGGATTTGAACCCGAGTCTCTAAAAGTACAGAAATTAGAGACTCGGGTTCAAATCCCAAATTAAGCATTCATTTTTCTTTTCATATATATATATATATATATGCATATCAGTACTTAATATTGATTTGGGGGTGACCTTTCTTGAAGCTCAGTGAAATGAAAGCCTTTTTCAATGGTTTTAAGCAAACGTTCACCCATTCATTGCACAGGAAATATTTTATTTCTCAAAAGTCCAGAAATTTATAACCCTAGAGCAGCGGTACTCATTACGCTGCCCGCGGGCCGCCCTTGAAGATATTTATTAAGGCTCTTAGAATAATTTTACCTTCATTACTTTACATTTAAATTTTAAATTCTAAGTATGAAATAATATTATCTTTAAATTTGAAGAGAAAAATTTTCGCCTAGACCGGGACTCGAACCCGGGACCCTTGGCTTTCCGGGCCAAGTGCTCTACCAACTGAGCTACCGAGGCGAGTTACGATCTAGACGCAAATTTTTCTCTTATATACGTTGTAATTCCCTATCGCCAAATGCTTTTGAAACCATTGTTTCTATCTTTGCAAATGGCGGCTTCTTAGTTAAGAAGACATTTATTGGAAATTTAACATTACTTTTAAAAGCCAGTAAGGCCTCTAATGATGTTTTTATTATTAATTTAACATTTCTCAATGAAAGATAAATTAAATTTGAAGAGAAAAATTTTCGCCTAGACCGGGACTCGAACCCGGGACCCTTGGCTTTCCGGGCCAAGTGCTCTACCAACTGAGCTACCGAGGCGAGTTACGATCTAGACGCAAATTTTTCTCTTATATACGTTGTAATTCCCTATCGCCAAATGCTTTTGAAACCATTGTTTCTATCTTTGCAAATGGCGGCTTCTTAGTTAAGAAGACATTTATTGGAAATTTAACATTACTTTTAAAAGCCAGTAAGGCCTCTAATGATGTTTTTATTATTAATTTAACATTTCTCAATGAAAGATAAATTAAATTTGAAGAGAAAAATTTTCGCCTAGACC
The DNA here is from genome assembly GCA_030220185.1 of Diploptera punctata. Lineage (NCBI taxonomy): Eukaryota > Metazoa > Arthropoda > Insecta > Blattodea > Blaberidae > Diploptera > Diploptera punctata. The sequence goes on from JASPKZ010003814.1 coordinate 1,205,830, forward strand.
GGGACTCGAACCCGGGACCCTTGGCTTTCCGGGCCAAGTGCTCTACCAACTGAGCTACCGAGGCGAGTTACGATCTAGACGCAAATTTCTCTCTTATATACGTTGTAATTCCCTATCGCCAAATGCTTTTGAAACCATTGTTTCTATCTTTGCAAATGGCGGCTTCTTAGTTAAGAAGACATTTATTGGAAATTTAACATTACTTTTAAAAGCCAGTAAGGCCTCTAATGATGTTTTTATTATTAATTTAACATTTCTCAATGAAAGATAAATTAAATTTGAAGAGAAAAATTTTCTCTTCAAATTTAATTTATCTTTCATTGAGAAATGTTAAATTAATAATAAAAACATCATTAGAGGCCTTACTGGCTTTTAAAAGTAATGTTAAATTTCCAATAAATGTCTTCTTAACTAAGAAGCCGCCATTTGCAAAGATAGAAACAATGGTTTCAAAAGCATTTGGCGATAGGGAATTACAACGTATATAAGAGAAAAATTTGCGTCTAGATCGTAACTCGCCTCGGTAGCTCAGTTGGTAGAGCACTTGGCCCGGAAAGCCAAGGGTCCCGGGTTCGAGTCCCGGTCTAGGCGAAAATTTTTCTCTTCAAATTTAATTTATCTTTCATTGAGAAATGTTAAATTAATAATAAAAACAATATTATCTTTATTGAAATTCTACAAAACTTTGGATATCCCTGTGTCAACAAATATTTCTTCTTATATTTGGCTCTCTTGTTATTTCTAGTGAGTACCACTGCCCTAGAGGGTCCAAGAGTGTTATAACATTTTGGACTTTTGCAAAATAAAATATCTCCCGAACAATGAATGGGTGAGATTTTGCTTATGTCTGTTTCTCTACAGCACGTCATAATCACCCTAATCTGTAGCCATTGGAATTGGAAAGCAATTACATTGGTCAACATGATTTTTGTCTCGTGAGTACCAATAGTTGTACTTAATACAGTTTTTTTTATCGTGTTTTCAAATATGTATTCGGAATTTCTCCAACACCCACAGTTTTTTTATTTCAATTTCAATTAATGGATTTGAATAAACGTTTTTTCGTCCATTTGTCCATTGTAAAATGAATCCAAATGATAACTCAAATTGTTTCAGCTATGAGGAAGAGATATCAAGGCAAATGGAATATGCTGGCCGATTATTGTTGTACAATCAAGAGGGATGCTCCACAGGCGGAATATAGCGGAAAATCGTCATTTCTTACTTTCTAGGTGAGTCCGAATGTTCGAATATTGTGTAGTTACGAATGTAGAAAATATTAAAGTGTTTGAAATTATAAATGCCTGTCTGTCGGAAACCTTGCGTGATGGAGAAAAACTGATATCATATTTGAATTCAGGAGACAAAATGCTATCAGAATCACATATTTTTCTTTCTGAGACAAAAAAGTTTATTTTTTGTTGCTCAGTGTTACAGGAAGCTGGAGGTAAAATGCAGCAAATTTGGCAAGAAAGTAACGTGAGAGACAGTAGAAAAGCAAATAGCCCATATTGATGTGGATGCTCTTACTATGTGGAGGTATTTCCGTTCACGTTTATCTACGAATGATGCCTTTCTTTTTGTGTCACTTCTTCCCCAGCAGTAGTCAGAAAATGCTATGATTGCAGTGAAAGACTTGCCTGAGAGCAGATCACTGTAGAATTTAATATCATAATATAGAACTTCTGAATCTTTATTATTAGACTTATATTTTATTTTACCTTTACTAGTTTTGAACTGAATTTTCTATTAATTATTACTATAGTCCAGCCGGTGGATCTCCGGGTCTGAAGTTTTAGGGTGGTACGGGCGGTAAAAGAGAAAAAAACTTGCCCTTCTACTCTTCTACTGCTCTCCGTTGCCAATAAGGGAAGAGTTTGAACGTGGGAGTGGCGGTCTGCCACAACCAATCACTATCACTGCTCTTGACGCAGCACTAGCTCGCTAGTAAGGTTTAAAATTGAGATGTTGTCAGCTGTATTTCTGTTAACCGCATACATAAAGCGGCCCCTCCCACTGAATATCTATATCAGGCAACACTGTCGTGAATACGTCAGGGCCGGAGAACCAGTGGCTGGACTATATTATCTGTGTGTGTTCTGTTTTTTTATAATTTCACAATAACTATGAGAACAGCTGGATCAAACATTTAAAATGACGTATATTTTCCTTTCTCTTTCTTATCTATCCACCCAGTTCTCTAACGTACTTCTACTGCGCACCTGCATCTACGCACTAACTTTGTTTTGTCTTTTAAATGGAAGTAACTTACCTCGTATTTTAACGAAATTCTCAACTCTGTTTAACGCTTTCACGTTGTAATACAAAATATTTTGATGGCGTTTTGATCGTAATCCAGATTTTTCTGAAATTAAAAGAACGTAAAATTGTAATTATTTGTATAGCAAAACAAATTTTGAAATATTATTCATGCCGTAACCACGTGACCGTGATGATATTGTTGAATGCGACGTCATATCTTATTTTATTGATCGATCTTTCGCATTATTGTTTTTCAAAGACGTAATAAAGAGTTCTATATGTTTTTTTATTGAATGCTTCAGATTGTCGTCTTCGACATTTCTGGTTTTCTCTCCTGGCATTGGCATAAAATGTAACCCACTTCTGAGGTTGGGACATCTAGGCCCTTCCGTCCACCCCTTGGGATACCTCGGTCGTCATGACCATACTCCCAAGTCCTAGGTGCTTGTCCTCCTTATCCTATGTTCACGTCCACGTTCAAGTTCACGGTCCTTAAACCAACACCCCAGGGAGAGAGTGTTGGAGTTGCAACTTCTGGGAATTGCTGAGCTACATAGCACATCAGGTCGCTCATTCCTGACGACCCCACAGTTGGTCCACGGGCTCCATGAGCCTAGCCGGGAGGACTGCTGTCGCAGATCCACCGACCATTCCCCTGTTCTGCCTCCAGGGACGTGTCCTGCAGCCGTTGTGAGACCGGCTAGGGCTACAAGCCGAACAGTGTGAGACTTTTAGTACATCCAGGTGCTCATCTCCTGGCGACCCCACAGTTTGTCGACGTGCCCGTAGGCCGAGCCAGGAACCAGTACAGTAGCTCCCCTCTGGACTGGTCCGGGCCGAGCCCTGGTGTGCCCCCAGGGACGCCTTCTGCAGCTGTTGTGGGTCTGAGGTTGGGGCATCTAGGCCCTGCCATCCACCCCTTGGGATACCTCGGTCGTCATGACCATACTCCCAAGTCCTAGTTCTAGTCCTCCCTAATCTAATCTCGCGTCCACGTTCAAGGTCTCGGTCCTTTAACCAACACTCCAGGGAGAGAGTGTTGGAGTTTTGCACTTCTCGGGCAATTGATGAACTACATAGTACATCAGGTCACTCAATCCTGATGACCCCACAGTTGGTCCACGGGCTCCATGAGCCTAGCCGGGAGGACTGCTGTCGCAGATCCACCGACCATTCCCCTGTTCTGCCTCCAGGGACGTGTCCTGCAGCCGTTGTGAGACCGGCTAGGGCTACAAGCCCAACAGTGTGAGACTTTTAGTACATCCAGGTGCTCATCTCCTGGCGACCCCACAGTTTGTCGACGGGCCCGTAGGCCAAGCCAGGAACCAGTACAGTTGAGGTTGGGGCACTTGGAATGCGAGGTTACGCCTGCCCCGATTATATGATGGGTGATGATGATAGTGGTGCGCCAGGACTCTCCCCAAAAAGACCCGCCAGGACTCGTCCTAGGGAATAACGATTTCAAGGCATCTTTAAGTTCGCTGGACAGTTTTAAAAGATGACACAATGTAGTGTGGAATGAAATTTGCGGGGAATCAAAGGATGTGGACGAAAGTGTAGTTAGTGAGCGGAAACCGAAACTGCATACTTTAATTTTAGGACACGCGCCTAAGAGACATTTTTAACGCTGACGAAACGGGACTATTTTTTCGCGCGTTACCGTTGAAGTGGCTCGTACATACTATACTTCACTTTTCAACGGCAGCGATTCCGCTTTGAGCAAGTTTTACTTACTTACTTATTTCTCACTGGCACTATCGAACCCGTAGGTTCATGGCCGCGCGGACATAAGCTCTCCATACATCCCTATCCCGAGCTAATGCTTTCCAATCATACCCTGTATAATCCACCTCCCCCAAATCATAGTTAATGTTATTCTCCCACCTCTTTCTTGGTCTACCAACTGGGCGTTTTCCCTCTGGCTTTTCTACAAGAAGCTTCCATGCAAGTCTTTCATTCCCCATACGTGCAACATGTCCTGCCCATCGCAGTCTACGAGACTTAACTGTTCTTATTATATCTGGCTTCCCATAAAGACCATGTAGTTCATTGTTATGTAGTCTTCTCCATTCACCTGTCTGTTCATCTCTCTTTGGTCCAAAAATTTTCCTAAGTACTTTAATCTCAAATACTTGTAATCTCCTTTCCTCCCTTAAAGTAAGATTCCACGTTTTCACACCCATATAATATAACTGGTAGAATAATAGTTTTATATATTTTTCAGTTTAACGTTTTTTGAAAGGAGTTGGGACATCAAGAGTCTCTGCAATGCATAATAGCACGCATTTCCAGAATCGAGCCTATGTTTAATTTAATTCTGCGTCTCATTCCTATTTGTGATTATTGTTCCTAGGTATTTGAATTCAGCCACTTCCTCAAAATTTCCCTCATTTGTCATTAGCTGTCCATTTCCAATATGTAATGAATTTATACGTGTGACCATATATTTAGTTTTATTGATATTTACTTCCAGTCCTAATTTCTTAGTGTTACTCAATAGTGTGTGCGTGTTGTCCTTTAGTATCTACTCGCTATCGGCCAACAATACTACATCATCAGCATAAACTAACAGCTTATTAATACCATTGAGTTGTAAGCCTTCCTCATTCTCTAAAGATTTAATTGCATGCTCTAGTACAAAATTAAATAGTAGAGGAGATAGTGCATCTCCTAGCTTCAACCCATTCTGGATTTCAAAAGTGTCCGAAAACTATTTGCATACACGCACTCTACTCTTTGTGCCATTTAGACACATTCGTATAAGTCTAACTAACTTTTTACGAATTCCGAACTCCAGCAGGATACTATATGACTTCTCCCTGTTAATTTGAGCAAGGTTTACTGTATATTAATAAGGTATAAACCGGCGGTTCTTCAATTTATATTAAATGGGTGCGTAACATGTCTCTTATTTTAAGACAGAAGAAATAATTGTGTTTATTTGAGAATGAAGTTCTTAGGAAGACGTTTGTTAAAAAGAGAGATTTACGTACAGGTGAATGGAAGAAAGTAGGGCCTACATAACAGTGAATTTTTTGATATTGTTAGGAAATCAGATAATTAAGGGAGGTGATGGGTGAAAAATTGACCATTTGAGATCAAAATTAGCATTTTTGTGTTTTTTGCACTACAAACTAGCCTGTACTCTAATGTATATGTTGGCAAAGTTTCAGAGGCCTGATGGCGCAAATTTCCTGCCCTACATTACGTCAGAGTTAAAATGCTGCGCCAGTTAATTACCACCTGCATGCAAATCTTTAAACTTCTTTTTCCACGCTTTTACTTTCACTGCATTTTTGTACATTCAAAATTGAATGGAATTCAGAAATTTTGTCCTAGAAAGTTCAAATGTTTACTGCATGTCCTAAAAACAATGGGTAACAAAGTAGTGTATGGGTTTCATGACTGAAGTAGTATTTTAAGAAATAAAAAATAAAATGCATGCAATTATTAATTTTTTGTAATTCCACGCATGAGGTACAACATTATTTTTCTTTCTCCCTTTGTATTCACATTATAAGAATTCTAATACATGTTTTTTTTAATATTTTAGGGGACTTGTAAAAAAACAGATATTTTACTAAAAAAAATGTGGAACCCATTTAATTATAACATATAGGCCTCTAGGCCGAAGAAATGTAGGAAGACCAAAACGTCGTTGGAAAAACGACCTCCACCTGCAGCATATAGTGCGCCGGGGAGCGGAACGAGCCAACAGGCCCATACCTTGAAGATGATGATGATGCAATTAAATATAACATTTAATAACTCATAAAATAAATGTCTCACAAGAATGAAACTTAAACACATCATTATGTATCATGCAGTGAATGATTGTACAAAAAAGCAAGTCTCTAGCTCAAAAAATGTAGAAAATAGAAATTTCACCGATCATCCCCCTTAATTTATTTAGGCGTAGAAGCGAACTCCGACCATTTGCTAGTTAAATATGAGAAATTGGATTAGTTACATCAGTGATAGGAAGCGTTGGAAATAAATCTTTAAGAAGACCTGAGAATTCAACTAAATGAAGCTCCAGTATCTAATAAGAAGTGTATTTATTACTGTATGGGCGCGCCGTAGCGTACAGCTCGGATCCAAACTCTATGTGCTTGCGGGGGGAAGTGTGGGGAGTGGAGGAGGGACACTTCTCTGCTTTGCATAGTACTAACAGCTGAGTTAGCAAAATTCCTTTCAGACACACGCAGCTGGCTCCCGAGCTATAGTGGTTAAGGCACTGTTCTACAAGCCGGAAGGTCGAACGATGAATCCCGGTGAGGGTCAGGATTTTTTAAACTGACCCAAACCTTGTGGCGGCACTATGGCCCTGGGGTCGACTCAGCCTCTAACGGAAACGAGTACCAGACGATTGTTCTGCGGGTAAAGGCGGCCGTCACGCAGGGCTGATAACCTGGCTGACATCAAGTGCCGATTGTCTAGAAAAAGTGGGAGCCTTAACCTCCTACTACCTCAGGGGCCTTCTAAGGTCTGTAGTGGGATCACTTTACCTTACTTTATTCTAATGTTAATTATTTGTGTAATGAATGTATTCAAACTTACCTAACTTCCATATCCCAAATCCTGAGGGTTCATGGCCACAGGCACTACATATATCGCTATCCTGAGCTAATATTTTCCAATCGCTCACTGTTCTGCAGAAACCGTCATATTAGAATGATAATTTTCCATTAGAAATTTTAAACCATTCAATCGTTGCTATGTTACCAACAATCCACTCGGTGAAGGCAATGTTACGTCGTTCAAAACTCGATTCAAGAGTAAAAATTTGCATGTTTGCAGTCCACCGCTGTGGTCTCGGGGTAGCGTGCTACCTTCTCACGCAGCGGACCCGGGTTCGATCCCGGTCGGGACAGTTTTTCTGGATGAGGTTTTCATTGGGGTTTTTCCTCACCTGTAAGACAAATGTCAGGAAAACTTTAAGGTCCAAACGGTCCCCGAAGTCATATGGCCATCAACATCATTCATATTGATTATAGATTAAGCATCATCACCCATCATATTTATTGGGGTAACGTAACCACTCCTTGCCAGGCGCCCTAACCTCAGAAGTGGGTTACAAGTACGCTCTGCCAGGATAGAACACCAGAAATGCCGCAAAAAAATTGGATGTTTGCATTATTCGGTAAGCAAAGGGATCGTACCACATTTCATGCTCATCGCAGCAGGGTTTTTACCACCCACAAAAAAAAAAAACTTCTGAACTTACTTATTTTTAACAGTGTTTGTAAAAGATGATTATTTGTCCGATTCCGATTGAGGTTCTTTCCACTTTTCAGCGGTTGCCCTTTTACCAGCCGGCTGCTGGCCCTTCACATCAACATGTGTCAATCACAGAGGTAGATGATCAACAGCCAATGTAGGGGTGACATGTGGTTAGCATGTCGAGTCCCCCAGCCGTTATAGCTGGTTCTTCAACCTGGAGCCGCTACTTATTGTAGCTACCCAATTGCCTCACGATGCTGGGTGGGCACCGGTCCCCATACTGGCCCAAATACCATGAGAAAATTTCTTCCCCCATGGAGATTCGAACCAGCGCAAGTCCCGTAGCTCTGCACCAAGGCTTCCTACCTTAACCGCGCGGCTACGGCGAGATATTAAAAAGAGAAATAAATAAAAGTCCAACCAAATAATAAAGATAAATTATTCTTTCAACCATTATATTTAGTTCACAATATACAACTCTTATTAAAACTGGTAACAAGTACTTGAATTTCTAAATGAGAATCACACTCTTCAATATCATGTTCTTCTAATTCGTCCTCATTATTAAGATATCCGTGCACTTTTACTAATGTTTTAACTTGTACACAACCTAACCTGTTACGTATTTTTGACCACATTAATCCAAATGTTGAAAACACTCGTTCTATTGATGCTGAATGAGCTGGGCAACTGCTGTAGTCAGTCCATTCAGAAGTTACAGAAAGCTTTAATGTTCTCATTTGTAGAAAGTTTCTCCAAAATACTCCACCACTGGGCACAACTAAAGCTCTTTATTACATCATCTGCAAACATTGAAGGTGGATATATTGTTACTGGAAACTGGTTTAAACAGGTTTTTCCTTTCATTTTTCACAAGAGCATGCATGTAATTATTTTAATATAAAAATAAAGTAATATTATATTTAAATTTAAATATATAGTACAAAATTATTATTTTATTCTAAATATGGATTTAATTTAATAATGTAATATAACTTTTAAATTATCAGGAGTAGGGATTAAACAAAAAAAAACTTTTGTTTTGGGTTTTATTAAAAAACCCGAAATAACCCATATGGACTGGGTTTTCTTAAACCCTGCATCGCAGTCTATTAGATTTAACTTTTCTTATTACATCTGTTTTCTCATAAAGACCACGTAGTTCATTGTTATGTTAGTTTTTGATATTCACCTGTCTAACATACTGGCGTCTGCTTTAGAAACTCAAACAAAAGAAGAAAAAAATACTATTTAGCCCATCTTATTTTGAATTTCGAACACATCTTACAATCAGATGGCCATGGAATCTACTACTGTCCTCCTATGACGAGTTTAACGCTCAAAGGAATGTGGTGTGGGGATGACTACACAAGTCAGGAAGAAAGTTCTGCATTTGCTGTCCTCTTTCCACACCAACTTCATAGCGTTGTTTGATAAATTTACCTTTTATGTACATTTTTGCAAAAACATTATCTTCTGTAAAGCAAAGAATAAAAATTAATCTTTTCAAAAAAAATCCAAAGAAACGTATTATGAATTAGAAACACTGGAAAATAAAGAACCTTATGTAAAATTCACTTCGAAAAACTATATTTCCATAATATAATGTCAACTGAACATAAACTTAATGTTTAAACAAGTGTTTGAAATCATTAACACAGAGTGCAGAGTGTGTATTTAACCATTGCTCAAGAACACACAACTTGAAAGGAAATCACATACAGGGTTTTATTTTATTCAGTTGAAAATTTCTTCAAGGGGAAAAAAAGTATTACATGGGAACTAATTTCTGAGTACAGCTGTCATTTTATATTTATTTGTCACTAGACATCAATTTACACTGAATAGAATTGATAGGTTCTTCGTACAACTGCAGTACACCACATTCATCTTCACGTTGGTAATTAACTTAACACATGGCAGTTATGCAGTAACTGTGATACTTCAAAATGGGAGGTTTTCTGGAAATGTAACACAGAGATGTAAATAAAACATCATCACCCCACATAAGTAGATATTGTTCGGCGTAAATGTTCAAAATTAGAGATTTTGTAGAAATTAAATTTAGAAATGTTAATACAAAATTGTCAGCCACGTAAGTAAACACTGTTTGGCGTAAAATTGGATGAAGTTGTACTTACGATACATTCCCATCCTTGTATTAACAAAAGTTTGCACAATGGTTCGTCCAAAAGAGTCTTATAGCTGAGGTAACAACTGTGCAGGATGATTTTCTGCGAATATTGAAATCAAATCAATGCCATATTCATGAAATTACATGATATTTCTTAACTTTCACGAGATATTCAAAAAAAGCATTATAAATTATAAAGTTCTTAAGGAAAATAGTACGTACCTCGAGTATTAATGCAAATTACGATACAGAAGATCTGAAAAACATTGACATTATTACAGAGAGGATGACATGATATTGGAATGATACAAATAATGATAACAATAAAAATAATGAAATGATACTAAAATTAAATACTAACTGTAATTTTAAAATATGGCCTAAAAAAACTAAATGGTACAAAATTAATGAAACCAGACAATACTTAACAAAACAATAACTACATTTAAAACAAAACCATACAATTAAAACATAGACTAAACAAAGTTACAAAATTATCTGAAATTAACACAAATTGGAATTTTGACAAAAAAATGGAATTTTGACAAAAAAAATGGAATTTTGACAAGAAATGGAATTTTGACAAATGTACTCACATATAAAAAGTTACGGTGTGATTTATCCGGCACACCGAAAAAACCGGAATTTAGCCGATTATACCCCCTAGAACAGAGTCTAGTCCCAGATGAATCCAGTTTCGTCCCCATGCCCCCGTGAAATACAACCGTACTTTCTGGTTTCTTGAATTTGGACTAACCTGAAAAAGAAGAAAGGCATCATGTAAACACAACACTCAGAGATCCAGATATTGATGTCCATTCAAGGCGTATCACAGTTTTACCTCGAGCGATGCCTTGGGTTTATCTTATTCAGTAGCTTAAATCCAAAATATTATTTAATATTCATATTGGTTTTTTAAGTTCATTTCTATTTCATAAACTATAAAAAGTCAATAGAAAATACAAATAATGTAGGATTCAGCCAAGCACTAACTTGACCCACAAGACTCTATTGGACAAAATGTGGAACTTTTGTGAGCCAAGAATTGGTATACACCTTAACTACAACTTCATCCAATTTTACGCTAAATAATATCTGCTTATGTGGAGAAATGATTTTTTAAATTTATATCTCTATATTGCATTTCTAGACATTGAAGTAAAAAAATTATGAAATATTTACCTGAAAGGTCGGTGTCCTCAACTTTATTAGTTATTTATCTGTAGCGCTTTCGGGACTAGTCCCATCATCAGCAGGATTCAAAACTGGTGTTTCACTGAACATCTGATAGAGGACGTTACATGTACTGGGTGCGTTTTCGTTTATCAGTTGGTCGTTGTTGTTAACTGCTTTCAAAATTTCCATCTCCTCGAGTACGTTTATCTTCGCTGGATTATTTTCTCTGTGCATTACTGTTAGGGTGTTTTCAATATCTAACATGCGATGTCCTTCATGGATAAAGCGTTTTGTATATCTTGATTTTCCTTCTGCGTGAATAAAGTCTCGAAAATGTTCTTTAAATCTGATATTAAAACTTCTGTTTGTTCTTCCTATATAACATTTGTTACAATCACTACATGTCAATTTATATTCTCCTTTACTATTGAAATTATTTTCTTGGATGTTATTGCTTATTATGTTATTTAATTTGTTATTAGTTCTGTTTGCTATTTTTATTATTTTGTCAGCTCTGTTTAATGTATCGGGTAATTTTGATGTTTCTTTTCCTGTATATGTAAATGTTATCCATGTTTTGTTGTTGTTATCAGATTCTCTTTCAAGTTTAGTTATGTTAGATATATTGTTCTTTCTTTTTTGTTTATTTACACTTTAATTTTGAACAACACCTCAACGGAACGTATCACGAATCTTGTGAACATTTCTAGAAAACCTCTCATTTTTAAGTATCATGGGATGACAAAGCGAGAATGAAGGTGTTGTACTACATTGTTTGAAGCACCTATCAACTCTCCACAAGGTAAACGATTCCAAGTGACAAAAAACCAAAGGGAATTGGTAGGTGCACACAGAATTAATTCCCATGTAATATTTGTTCTTTTTTCAAGAATGTTCAATTAAATATCCAATCAACCTGTATATGATTTTGTTTCAAGTTGTGTTTTGTTGAGCAATGGATCTGCATGTAAATAAATATATTACATTAAATTAATTAATAGTTAAATTTATATAAAATGACCTGTTTTCACCACAAAGTTCTTACAATATACATTTGTGTATTGCGTAATGAAATAATCCATTTTGTTGCATCTTACCAAATAGTTCCTCTACAGTTTTCCCTTCTCATATAATTTATTTTACACACTCATAGCGCTGGAATTATTTGAATGAATTCCATGTGCTATTGTTGTCAATCTCACCACCTTTAATTTTGCCTTGTTTTTCTTCATTGCATCAAATTTGTTTTCAAATGTAGTTTCCTAGAAAGATTAAAGTTTATAACAGATTAGTAGCTGAAATGTACATTTTCACAGTTATTGTGGTGATTGTATAATTCCTTCTACCTGCATAATACATGCAAATATAAACAGCGTGTTCGTATTATGGACATTTTGATGAAGTGTTGGAATTCAAATAGCTTGCAACAGTAACAAACAGAAATAATGTATGCATTGGATCAACTCTGGAAACGCATGATATAGGCCTTATTATATATGACGGAGACTCTTGTCTCAAATTCTCCAAAAATTGTTAAATTGATGATACATAAAATTGTGGTTCTTCGAGTTGTATATTAAAAGGATGCGAAACAGTTCTCTTACTTCAAGACGTAAGAAAAGTGGGTATTTGAGAATAAAGTGCATGGGAAGATCTATTGATCAAACAGAGACATATAGACAGGTGAATGGAGAAAACTACTTAAGCGTGAACTCCATGATCTTGATAGAAAACCAGATATAACATGAGGAGTTAAGTTTCTTAGACTCCGATGGACAAGACATTTGGGACATTTTGTAAATGGACGAGAGGAATGGATACTTATTGTAGGAAAAACAAAATGGAAATCATTCAGTGGGAAGACCAAGTATGGAGTGGGATAATAGCATCTGAAGTAATAAATTACAGAGGGAATGATTGGAAAATATTATATCAGGATATAGATGTATGGAGAGCTTATGTCTGCGCTGCAATGAACCACAGGATTCGATAATACAAGTGGCAAATAAAAGTTTTAAATTAATCATTCTCCTTTTGTGTTTTTCATTGTAGAAATTTTGAAACTAAATGTTGATGGCTAAATTTGTGTAAATTAGTTTTGTGGAATTTGCATTGTGTTTGGACATATTTGTCTCCTGATATACACAGGGTCATCGTTTGTAAGATAGACGTTTGTAAGATAGAAATTGAATCATCAGGTTTAGGAATGGAACATGTGAACATTATACTATGTGCTGTAAAGTATCTCGTAGCTTCGCTCTACGCACGAGTCGTAAGAATCCTTCCCTAGAGAATGATACATACAGTTTTGGGAATATTTTAAGTTGGATATCAGATAATGAAATTCGGAAAGATATTAAATATCGTAAATGGTAATAGATTGAACACACTCTCAGAATAGAACTAGACAGTATATCAAAGAGTGTTGTGGAATGGAATCTACAGGGATTGCCCATGAAAAGTGGAAGACCAAAAATTACATGGCACACAACAATAATAACATAAATTGAACAACAAGGAAAAAGCTGGAATGTATCCCAGAATTTAACAAAATCAAAGTCGGTGGCGCGCATTCACTACTGGTACTAACAAGGGAACTGCCAATCATTGGATGCAGAAATCTACGTTGTAATTTCTTCCAGAGAAGGGTTGTGATGTGTCAAGGCCGTGTCTAAAAAATATCTGCCGCTTTTAACTGCAATGCATTAATATACATCGCCAGATGTGTGAATTAAACCATAAGGAAGTAATGCACTTGTGAATTGGTAGATTGGATAACTCTCACCACCTGCCGTCCGCACCGCGTCCCGCCTCACTTCACTGAACTCTTACTCGTGTAGGGAGACCATCTGCTCCGTGCTGTGGGTTGCCAACTGTTGGATTCTGGCTTCGGTGTCTGTGCCTTGATTTTTTTTGACACGGTCTTGGTACATCACAACTTTTCTCTGAGAGAAATTTTAAGATGGATCTCGGCTGCAATGGATGAGTGTTCCCTTGTAAATTGGATGAATTTCATTGTTTTACAAAGTATCATGGTGAATGCTCCAGTAACATTGATGTTATAGCTTGCAGTTATGCCCAATTTTACTGAATATGTCCTAATTTAATACATTTTGATGTTATTTTAGGCACATAAAATTACAATTTTTAGTGCTTCACGTACGATAACTAAGTAAATGTATATCTACAAATTTACTTACATCACGTGGTAATTACTTACTTGTCAATCTACGATATTATATAATATAGATTATTGTTAAGCCTGTATGGATGGTTTTATTTTCTACGAACTAATACCAGGCGTGCTCTGCTACGCCTAAATAAATGATGTTTTTTTGCATTTAGTTGAATAAGTTAAAGGAAAAATATAAATAGAAATAATAAAGGAAAATATGCAATTGCTTGCCTCAATGGAATATTGTGGGATAAAAATATAAGTAATAAAAATAAAATGAATATATATCATACAATTGTTAAAAGCATCATTACTTATGGAGCAGAACTTTGGCCATTAACAACAAAAACAAATAAGTATCTTTAGGCAACGGAAATGGATTTTATACGAAGGGCTGCAAGAATTTCAAGAAGAGAAAAAATAGGTACTCAGTTATAAGGGAGAAAATGAAGATTGAAGACACTATTTTAGATTATATTAAAACTCAGCAATTAAGATGATACGGACATGTCCAGCGAATGGAAGAGGATCGACTACCAAAATCTGTTTTGGAATAGAAACCTGAGGGAAGACGAGGCAGAGGAAGACCTAAAACCTCCTGGAGTCAGGGAATATGTTTATACATGAAGGAGAAACATCTACAACCAGGAGATTGGATGGACCGACAAATTGGCTATTAGGAATCGGACGATGGCAAAGACATTAATCAACCGATGATCTATCTATCTAAAGGAAAAATATGTATAAATTTATATCGTTATTATTTTTAGATATCCCGTGCTGATAACCCGGCGTTGCTCGTGAATCTACACATCCCGATGTACTTGGCGTAAATGAGCTGAAAGAAGAAATTCGTTATTTTGAGTTACCCATAAAAGAATACCCGCCGTGCGCTGCTATGCTTGCCCGGGAATCTACTTATCCCGATCTTCTTGGTATCAATGAAATACAAAAATGGTTATTGTGAGTTATCCTTAAAAGATAAACATATGGTATCCAGGAATTTTCTTTAGTGTTTTTTTATATTCAATTCTGTGTAAAATAATTTTGTGTATTTGTTATGGTTTAGGCAGCGTAAGCCATTCAAGCTTACAAAAAGTTACTTTTTTTCACTACAGAAGGTGATTTTTAAGGGTGAAGGGCTTGAGCATTAATACTCACTTATAACCTATAACCTGAACATTTTGCAAAAAGCCCCATGACAATTGGATGAATGGTATGTCAGCACGTGCTTGCCCGGGAATCTACTTATCCCGATCCCCTTGACATCAATGAAAGACAAAAGTGGCTATTATGAGTCATTTGTAAAAGATAAACATATGCTGTCGCGGACTTTTTTGTAGAGTTTTTAGAGATATTCAATTCTGTGTACGTTATTTTGTGTATTTGCTATGGTTTAGACAGCTTAAGCCATTTAAGGGTAAAAAAGGGACTTTTTCACGTTTATCACTACAAAGGGTGTTTTTTAAGGATGTAGGAATTGAGTATCTCAACTCTCGTTGTAGCCTATGTTTCATCCTGGGAATCTCCTGAACATTTTGCAAGAAACCCCATCGCAATCGGATCAACGGTACGTCCGCGCATAAAGTACGAACAAACAAACAAACAAACAAACATTCATTTTTATATATTAGATGTTGGGCATTTTCAATCACATATGAAGTTATTACTGTTATTGAGAATCTGTTCTATTTTTATATAATTTCATACAGAAATATCATAAAAACTAGATGAGAACCATTTAAAATGTTGTTTGCTTTTTTTATCCTGTTTCTCTTTCTTATTTATCCACTCACTTCTCTACTGTGCTTCTATATCTACATTCTAATCCTACACACTAACTTATTTTTATAATTGAGGAGTTGAATGGAATATGGACATAACTCATGTTTTGCCCTTTTTTCCGTTCAATGCATTTTTGGACTCGCCATTTTGTAGTTGGTCATTCTGAAAAAGTTTCGATTCGATATCTCGATTACAGCAGCTGATTGTATCAATTGAAATAAACAGCAATTTTATGCATTTAGTTATATATCAGTTGCTAATATCTCAAAACGTATATTTTTTAATTGTGCCCTTATTCCATTCAACTCCTCAATTCAAATGAAATTTTTCCATTATTCAAGCAATTACTGTCCTGTGTCCTGCAACTTGAAACGCTGTCCCAGTGAGAGTTGTGGGTCGTCTTCCGGGTCCAAGTTCTTCTACCATCACCCATACCAACATCTTTGGGTGCAACACAGCTGTTTGTGTGTTGAACCAAGACAAAATGGAGTCAGAAGACTTAATTCTCATTATACAATGTTGTAGGCTTAATTTTGTGCCCTAAAATAATAATAATAACAATAACAATAATAATAATAATAATAATAATAATAATAATAATAATAATAATATATACATATGAGTAGTTTACATTCTAAAAGTTAACATTGCAACATAGTATAGCGATAAAATTAATTTAATATGTATTAATTAAATAAAAATTAAACTTAGTTTTATTTGATTTTCATATTTATTAAGATATAATTCAGTGACAGTTGATTCGGTATTCACTGTACCTTCTTCAGACATGTTAACAAATTATGAATACATAGACTTTTAAATGTCCCTCTTTCACCCATGGAATATAATAATGAATTGAATATTATTAAACAATTAGCTATTAATAATAACTACGACACTAAAATTATAGAATATTTAATTAAGAAAATTCATTACAAAAAAGCAATTAGCAAAGTTTTTCCTTTACCCAAAGAAAACATAAAGAACTATATCATAATGTCATACAAAGACCCACTTTCAAATAAAATATCTAAACACTTTAAAAAGTTGAACATTAATGTCGCATTTAAAACTAATAAAACTTTACAAAATATAATAAAAAACAATAAAACCAAGACAAAAAAAGAAAAATTATCAGGTGTATATAAATTGAAGCGTGGCACATGAGACAATGTCTATATAGGACAAACTGGTAGACCTTTTATCTCTCGGATAAAGGAACACATGACAGCATATAACAGAAATTTAGAATATTCAAAATATGCTAACCACCTATTCCAATTTAATCATTGTTTCGATCCAAATTTTGAAATTTTACATGTTTGTGATAAGGGTAAGAAGTTGGACATTTTGGAGGCTGTAGAAATAAATAAATTGAAAAGTAGTAATAAACTGTTAAATTCTCAACTTGATTTGAATGAATCACCTTTGTTAAATTAAAAAATTTAAATAAATTATTGTTGTATTGTTGTTTAGATCAGTTGGAACACAATTCATAATTTGTTAACATGTCTGAAGAAGGTACAGTGTACCGAAACAGCTGTCACTGAATTATATCTTAATAAATACGAAAATCAAATAAAACCAAGTTTTATTTATATTTAATTAAATATATTATAGAACTTCTCAATCTTTATTATAAGACATATTTTTTTTATCTTTACTTGTTTTGAACTAAATTTTCTATTAAATTATTACTATAGTCCAGCCGCTGGATCTCCGGGTCTGAAGTTTAGGTTGTACAAGCAGTAAAAAGAGAAATTCGCCCTCTACTGCCAATAAGGGAAGAGTTGATGTGGGAGTGGACTTCTACCACAACCAATAACTGCTCTTGACGCAGGTATAGCGCGCTAGTAAGGTTTGAAATTTCTGAGATGCTGTCAGCTGTATGTCTGCTAACCGCATACATAAAGCGGCCACTCCCACTGAATATCCATATCGGCAACACTCTCGTGGAAACGTCAGGGCCGGAGAATCAGTGGCTGACTATATTATCTGTGTGTGTTCTGTTTTCTTTTTTATAATTTCACAACAACTATGAGAACAGCTGGATCAAACATTTAAAATAATGTATCTTTTCCTTTCTCTCTCTCTCTCTCTCTCTCTCTCTCTCTCTCTCTCTCTCTCTCTCTCTCTCTCTCTTTCTTATCTATCCACCCAGTTCTCTAATGAACTTCTACTGCGCACCTGTATCTACGCACTAACTTTGTTTTGTCTTTTAAAATGGAAGTAACTTACCTCGTATTTTAACGAAATTCTGAACCCCGTTTAACGCTTTCACGTTGTAATACGAAATATTTTGATGGCGTTTTGATGGTAATACAGATTTTTCTGAAATTAAAAGAACGCAGAATTGTAATTATTTGTATAACAAAACAAATTTTGAAATACGCATGCCGTAACCACGTGACCGTGATGATATTGTTGAACTGCGACGTCATATTTTATTTTATTGATCGACCTTCCGCATTGTCACTTTTCAAAGACGTAATAAAGAGTTATATATGTATTTTTATTGAATGCTTCAGGTTGTCGTTTTCGACATTTCTGGTTTTCTCTGCTGGCATTGGCATAAATGTAAACCACTTCTGAGGCTGGGGCGCCTGGAATGCGGAGTTACGGCTGTCCCGATGTTATGATGGGTGATGATGACGATAGTGGTGCGTTAGGAGAGTCCTAAATCCTAATTTTATTCGAAGGCGAATGTGAATAATGATGATTGCGATGGCCATATGATGTTTGGGGACCGTTTGGGCCTTAAAGTTGCCTGACATTTGTCTTACAGGTGAGGAAAAATCCCGACGAAAACCTCACCCGATCGGGACAAACCAGCACGCTACCTCGAAACCATGGCGTATATTGCAAGTAGCAAGAAATGTATTTATATATACTCGTATTTTACAAGTAAATTATTCACGAATTACGCAAAATAAGACAAAATTATTAGTGATTTTTGTCAGTTTATATCAAAGGAATATTAGGCGAATAAAAAAAAATGGCTGTGGAGGAAGAATATAATATATGTTAATGATCATGATGGCCAGATGATATTTGGGGACCATTTTCTGACATTTGTCTTACAGGTGAGGAAAAATCCGGAAAAAACCTCACCCAGAAAACTTGTCCCGATCGGGGATCAAACCAGGGTCCTGCTGCGTAACAAGCCAGCACGCTACCTCGAGACCAGTTTACAGTTTGAAGTTTGCTGGCTACATCGTATGAATTTTTTTATTGTCTTCCAAGGTTACGGCGCAAAAAGTGGACATCCGAATTTCGAGATCATTTTGGTTTTAAAACGAAGCTCTCTTATCTATGGATGTGAAACCTGGACATTAACAAAGGCAGATAGTAAACAAATAGAGGCTGCTGAAATGAAGATATTGAGAGCAATAGCAGGATACCGATTCCGATTGAGGGTCTTTCAACATTTCAGCGGTTGCCCTTTTACCAGCCGGCTGCTGGCCCTTCACATCCACATGTGTCAATCACAGAGGTAGATGATCAACAGCCAGTGCAGGGGTGACATGTGGTTAGCATGTCGAGTCCCCCAGCCGTTATAGCTGGTTCCTCAACCTGGAGCCGCTACTTATTGTAGCTACCCAATTGCCTCACGATGCTGGGTGGGCACCGGTCCCATACTGGCCGAAATACCATGAGAAAATTTCTTCCCTCATGGAGACTCGAACCAGCGCAAGTCCCGTAGCTCTGCGCCAAGGCTTCCTACCTTAACCGCTCGGCTACGGCGCGGGATACCAAAGGACCGATAAAAAGAAAAACGAAGATATAAGAACAGAACTTAATATATTTAATCTCTGTGAAAGAATAAAATATTATCAAAATGCTTATCTTCAGCACGTATTACGAATGAATGAACAGCGCATACCAAGAAGAATGTATAATTATAAACCAAAAGGGAGAAGAATGTTGGGAAGACCATTGAAGAGATGGAAGGACCAATTCGACCTATAATGAGATCGTAACAGGCCATTGGGCTTAATCCTTGTTGTTGATGATGATGATACAAATGAAGCTTAGGGCCACTAATCATGAAAACTAAAAAAAAAAACAAAAAAATGCGGACCAACCAGAAACAAAGCAGTAAAATAACATTTTATAAGCACTACAATATACACATTTCACAGTTTACTGCACGAGACATCCCCTTTTCAATATAAATTTGCTATTAAAATGAAGGTTAAAATCACTAAAGATGAAAAAACAAGAAAATCTGCGGACCATCACTAAAGGAACTAGGTTAGAATAATTGGTTCTTATACATAATTAGGTTAGGTTAGCTTTTAGTTTCTTACACATATATAGTATTATTTATTTACATACCTGTAATTTAATATTGTTTAAGTGCTATTCTTACTAAAGGACAACACGCACACGCTATTGAGTAACACTAAAAAATTGAGACTGGAAGTAAATATCAATAAGACTAAATATATAGTCACACATAGAAATACATTATATAATGGAAATGGACAGCTAATGACAAATGACGGAAATTTTGAGGAAGTGGCTGAATTCAAATACCTAGGAACAATAATCGCAAATGGGAATGAGATGCACAAAGGAATTAAACATAGGCTCAATTCTGGAAATGCGTGCTATTATGCATTGCAGAGACTCTTGATGTCCCAACTCCTTTCAAAAAACGTTAAACTGAAAATATATAAAACTATTATTCTACCAGTTATATTATATGGATGCGAAACATGGACAATTACTTTAAGGGAGGAAATGAGATTACGAGTATTTGAGAATAAAGTACTTAGGAAAATGTTTGGACCAAAGAGAGATGAACAGACAGGTGAATGGAGAAGACTACATAACAATGAACTACACGGTCTTTATAGGAAGCCAGATATAATAAGAACAGTTAAGTCTCGTAGACTGCGATGGGCTGGACATGTTGCACGTATGGGGAATGAAAGACTAGCATGGAAGCTTCTTGTAGGAAAGCCAGAGGGAAAACGCCCAGTTGGTAGACCAAGAATGAGGTGGGAGAATAACATTAACTATGATTTGAGGGAAGTAGATTACACAGGAAATGATTGGAAAGAATTAGCTCAGGATAGGGATGTATGGAGAGCTTATGTCTGCGCGGCCATGAACCTACGGGTTCGATAATGCCAGTGAGTATGTAAGTTAAGTGCTATTCTATTTATTACTTTGACAGGTTACAGTAATTTAGGCCTAAATAAGTTGGGTTAGCTTTTAGGTTATTTTACATGTATTCTAATAAATTATATTACACATTTCGAAGATAATGCTATAAATAGTCCACCGCTGTGGTCTCGAGGTAGCGTGCTGCCTTGTCACGCAGCGGGCCTGGATTCGATCCCCGGTCGGGGTAGTTTTTCTGTCTGAGGTTTTTATCGGGGTTTTTCCTCACCTGTAAGACAAATGTCAGGAAAACTTTAAGGTTCAAACGGTCCCCGATATCATATGGCCATCATCACCATCATCATCATCATCATCCTTCACCGGTGTGGAAAGCAACGGGAAACTACCACACCTACAATTCCCTAGTAAAGCTGCAAGCATAGCATGAAAATAATATGATTGCAGTGAAAGACATGCCTGCGGGCAGAATTACTATGGATGGATGCTATAAATAAGTGGTTCTATTTATTGAATATTTTTGTAAGGGCTAATTTACCGTTGTTCATTTTCGAAAAATACGATGATGTATCGATTATTATCCACAATCGATTCAGTTAAACAATTTTTTCTTAAGAAACTCTACGTGAGGATGTGATTTTTATTAAATTTCAAACTCTTTACTATGTAATTTTGGAAACACAGCAACGGACTTTTATTACAATAAAACATTTATTCTTTTTTTCGCATCTGTATTGAAGAAAACATGTTTTCACGCTGGACTAACGTCTGAATATCGAATCTGACGTCACGACCACAATGGCAGCCACTTCCTTCAGGTAATATAGGGAATACTTACTTAGTTATCCAGAAAATTGGATAAACCTCGGCAAATTTCTGAACAAAACGCGGAAAATAAGGACAACACTCCTTCATGAATAAATATATGTTATCATCATCATCATAGTACATTCACGAATTTAGGCCATTTGTTGACCTGTTTCGGCCTCAAGAGAAACACCATCCAGAAGTCTTTTGAGTGGACGTCCTGGTCTTCTTCTTCCTGCAGGTTGATATCTTAACATTAGTTTGGGTATTCTGTGATCTTCCATTCGATGAACATGTTGTATCCATCTTGACTTATAATCAGAAATTTTGTTTTCTAAAGATTCCATGTGTAATTCTTCTAAGATGTCTTCATTTTTTTTGTGATCTAGTAGTGTGTATCCTGCAGTCCTCCGAAGATATCTCATTTCAGCAGATCTAAGTCTCTGTATATCCTTCTGTTTCAACGTCCATACTTCGCTACCATACAAAAGAGTTGGAAGAGCCAGTGTTTTATACACTTTCAGTCTTGAACGCTTTTGGACTAACTGTGGCTTGAAGATAGAATTTATTAACCCTAAAATTCTTAAAAAATTAGATATTTTTGCATTTACATCCTTTTCTTCTTCATAAATAAGGGGTTGTAAGGGGTAGTGACGTGTGTATAACCTCTCCTACCCAATTCTTATCCTCACCTTCTCGTGGTACAACCTGTTTTCACAAACGAGGCTCTGAGGACCGAGTCACGGCGGTATAACCGTTCCATCAGGTACTGAGTAAATGCGGTATCCTAATGTCTGTCCAGAGACTAAAAGGTAGCAGCCCTACCACTGGACTACTTAGCGTCGGACCAGTAACCTGTCCTAAGGAACTTCAAAACTACTTTCAAGTCTCAACACGAAAAAATATATGTTATCAAAATGCAATACCATTAATTCTTAACAATTATATATAAATTAATTAGTGTATAATGCTATTGTGTTATTATTTAATTGTAATATTATTGTGTTTTCTTTATGTAATTGTAATGTTATTGCTTTTTTGTTGTTTATTTTTCTTTACACTAGTACCAATTATTACTTTATTGTAACGGACTGTCAACAGCACGTACGGCTTACTGCCCGTGCGACCCATATTTGTAAATAATATTGTAAATATCTTACTTTTTGTCTAATAAAGTCCTACTACTACTACTGCTTCTACTACTTACTTACTCACTGGCACTATCGAACCCGTAGGTTCATGGCTTCGCGGACATAAGCTCTCCATACATCCCTATCCTGAGCTAATGTTTTCCAATCATTCCCTGTATAATCTACTTCCCTCAAATCATAGTTAGGAATAGTGATTTATAAATTATTTTAAAGCTTTGTTTCTGGATGATCCACAATTTGTTTTCATGTTTTTATCTTCGACGTTCCTAAGCTTCATTTTAAAACCAAAATTATCTCGAAATTCGGATGTCCACTTTTTGCGTCGTACCGGTCTTTCAATTGTATTAGTTGAATTTGTTGGCAATTAATTCAGACAGTTTGAAGTTGGGTGAATTTCTGCAGTTGTCTGATGGGTTTATTTTATTTGTGAATTTTAAATAATGTTTTCATGTTTGGTTCTGATGCGTTTTTGTTGGTCCAATTGTGGTTAATTAGAATAAATATATTCAATTGAGTTGGTGTTTACTTGATGAAAATCCATATTTATTAATTAAATAAAAATAAAACTTAGTTTTATTTGATTTTCATATCTATTATATAATTCAGTGACAGCTATTTCGGTACACTGTACCTTCTTCAGACATGTTAACAAATTACTAAAAAACTGTGGAAAACCCATTTCATTATGATATATGCAAATTTTTAAAAATATAATATTTAATAACTCATAAAATAAATGTCTCACAAGAATGAAACTTAAACACATCATTATGTATCATGCAGTGAATGTTTGTACAAAATATCATGTCTCTATCTCAAAAAATGTATAAAATAGAATTTCCACCCATTAATTTATTTAGGCGTAAAGCGAACTCCGGATATTAGCTAGTTAAATATAAGAAATTGGATTAGTTACATCAGTGATAGGAAGTGTTGGAAATAAATCTTTAAGAAGACCTGAGAATTCAACTAAATGAAGCTCCAGTATCTAATAAGTGTATTTATTACTGTATGGTCGCGCCGTAGCGTACAGCTCGGGTCCAAGCTCTGTGTGTTTACGGGGGGAAGTGTGGGGAGTGGAGGAGGGACACTTCTCTGCTTCGCATAGTACTAACAGCTGAGTCAGCAAATTCCTTTAAGACACACGGAGCTGGGTCCCGAGCTATAGTGGTTAAGGCACTGTTCTACAAGCCGGAAGGTCGAAGGATGGGTCCCAGTGGTATCAGGATTTTTAAACTGATCCAAACCTTCTGGCGGCACTATGGCCCTGGGGTCGACTCAGCCTGTAACGGTAATGAGTACCAGACGCTTGTTCTGGGGGTAAAGGCGGCCGTCACGCAGGGCTGACAACCCGGCTGACATAAAGTGCCGATTGTCTAGAAAAAGTGGGAGCCTTAACCTCCTACTACCCCCAAGGGCCTCCTGAGGCCTGTAGTGGGATCACTTTACTTTATTCTAATATTAATTATTCGTGAAATGAATGTATTCAAACTTACCTAAGTTGCATATCCCAAATCCTGAGGGTTCATGGCCACAAGCACTACATATATCGCTAATATTTTCCAATCGCTCACTGTACTGGAGAAACCGTCATATTTGAATGATAGTTTTCCATCCGAAATTTTAAACCATTCAATCGTTGCTATGTTACCAACAATCCACTCGGAGAAGGCAATGTTACGTCGATCAAAACTCGATTCAAGAGTAAAATTTGGATGTTTGCAGTCCACCGCTGTTGTCTCGGGGTAGCGTGCTACCTTCTCACGCAGCGGACCCGGGTTCCATCCCCGGTCGGGACAGTTTTTCCATAAGAAGTACATTAATGTTTGTATGTCAGCTCATTTAAGTATTATATGGGTGCGAAACATGGACTCTTACTTTAAGGGAGGAAAGGAGATTACGAGTATTTGAGAATAAAGTTCTTAGGAAAATTTTCGGACCAAACAGTGATGAACAGACAGGTGAATGGAGAAGACTACATAACAATGAACTACATGGTCTTTATAGGAAGCCAGATATAATAAGAACAGTTAAGTCTCGTAGACTGCGATGGGCAGGACATGTTGCACGTATGGGGAATGAAAGACGTGCATGGAAACTTCTTGTAGGAAAGCCAAAAGGAAAACGCCCAGTTGGTAGACCAAGAATGAGGTGGGAGAACAACATTAACTATGATTTGAGGGAAGTAGATTATACAGGGAACGATTGGAAAGCATTAGCTCAGGATAGGGATGTATGGAGAGCTTGTGTCCGCGTGGCCATGAACCTACGGGTTCGATAGTGCCAGTGAGTAAGTAAGCTCATTTATACCAAGAAGTTAGGGGTGAGTATATTCCCGGACAGCGCCGGGTAAACAGCACGGGTATCTAAAAATAATTACGATATAAATTTTAGGTCCACTTTAACCTCCATATTGCGATAAAGTAAACCCCAGAGTCCATCCTAGCCTTTGGGCTATTTTAAGTTTATTTACTCTATTAATTTACACAGACAGTCACAAATTAATCACAAAGTATTTATGGATGATCATAATTAAAAAGCGTTGATGTTTATTTAATGTTTTGAAAAATTTTCGTTGATTATAACATTCACACGTCATTCATCTGCAGACAGCGACGGTCTTTGGGATTAGGTAAAATTACAAGGATATTAAATACAATTAAGTGCATGGCTTTTACATATAGCACCCTTATTGGTAAAAATATACGTATTCGTGTAAAGTGGACCCAGGTCAATTTTAACCGCCTCGTGGAGGGTCTACATTAACCGAATTCCTTTGTTATCTTTAATTATTTTATACAACAGCAATGTCACATAATACCAAACCAAATCCGTCAGTATATTAAAACAGCATCTACATAATATATGTACATTTATAATATTCAATAAGAAATTAAGAATTAATTTTTTGCTTGAAAAATTTTTAAATGGTCGTTTGCATAAATATCACAAATAAATCCTTCTTCGCGCAAGAATAAAATAAACTGGCCTTGAACACGTTGAAGTTGATGAGGGGAAGAAATTAAAATATTTTTAGTTCAACGGTAGCACCAATTAAGAAAGATATTAACAGGGTCCTCTCAAACAGAAGGGTCCACATTACACGAACTTCCTCTACTATTCAACTGTTTGTGTGTGAAACCAAAACAAAAGACAATCAGAAGTCTTACTTCTCATTATATTATTCAACTGTTTGTGTGTGAAATCAATACAAAATACAGTCAGAAGTCTTACTTCACATTTTACTATTCAACTGTTTGTACAACCAAAACAAAAGAAGTCAGAAGTCTTACTTCTCATTATACTATTCAACTGTTTGTACGTGAAACCAAAACAAAGGACAATCAGTAGTCTTACTTTCCATTATACTATTCAACTGTTTGTGTGTGAAACCAAAACAAAAGACAATCAGAAGTCTTACTTCTCATTATACTATTCAACTGTATGTATGTGAAACCAAAACAAACGACAATCAGGAGTCTTATTTCTCATTATAATATTCAACTGTTTGTGTGTGAAACCAAAACAAAAGACAATCAGAAGTCTTACTTCTCATTATACTATTCAACTGTTTGTGTGTGAAATCAAAACAAAAGACAATCATTATACTATTCAACTGTATTCTAGATTGTAAAAGTTTTCCTTCATTTATTAGGCCTTCATTGCTAATCGTATATCCTCGTGTGTACCAAAAATTTGCTTAAACGCTTAGTTTACGTAATTCCTGCGTGAAGGAATTCTTTAAACACCCTGTAGAGTAAAATTGGTAAGAATCGATCCTACGTCCTCTGTTAAACGTTAGCTGTGGTTGAATTAATTCATCGGAGGAGGGGGTGAGTGAGAGAGAGAGAGAGGAAGGAAGGGAGAGGAGATTCTTCTAGTAAAATGGATCTGTAAGTCCCAGGTCTAATAAAGGATGTGAAATTAGTGTTAGGAAAGCATCACCCAAATGGATTTGTCATGTAGTTTCTAACACCTTAGGATTGTAAATTGTGGGCTTCAAAAGGCGCACAACATCTCCATTATAGCTGCTTCTCCTATTTTCCTACCTCTAAGCTGTACTTAATTATCTTATATAGGAAAATAAACACCCTGCAGTTATTTGGGAATGCGAAATTACAGTTCCTGCAAACTTTACTTTCTCAGGCTGGATTTTCTGCTTCTAAAAATTTCTCCACATGCAGCTATTCAAATAAATTCAAAGAAGGAAAATACATGCAAATAACTTACAGGCAGACAGTTTTGTCAAATGAAACATGTGTGTTATTTGGAGTAAAAATCTTCAATGTGTGAGTCTTTTGTTGAAGATTTTACGTTCAACACAATGCATTTTCCATCTCTAAAGACGATAGGGAATCACGAAATTAATAATAATAATAATAAATAATAATATTTGATTTTATTATTCCGGCTTTTACAATGAATATACATTTTTCCGGTACCCATGTTCACAGTTAACTACACATTTGTTTCAACACATTTTTCCATTCTTGTCTGTTCATCCATATATCTTCTTCTATTTTCCATTCCCTCTTAGTTTCATTGATTCCTTGAATCCACGTAATAGTTGGTCTACCCTTCATTTTCCTTCCCTGTGGTTCCCAATCCATGATTATCTTAGGTAGTCTTCCTTCTTCCATCCTTCTAATGTGTCCGTACCAATTTAATTGTTTCTTCTTTATAAAATCTAATATTGAATATTGTACCAGCATTTTTTCTTTTATATATGGATTTGTGATTTTATCCTTCCTGGATATTCTTGCAGCACGTCTCCAGTAGTCCGTTTCAGTGGCGAGCATTTTTTTTTTCATTTGTGCATTTAAAGCCCACACATCAGCTCCATAGGTAATAATGCTTCTCATTATTGTATTAAAAATAGTTTTTTTTTTGTTTCTTTGAAGATATGTTTGTCCCATACTATTCCATTTAGGGCAGATTTTCCTATATTGATCCTGTTTCTTATCTCTGTTTCTTGTTTTCCATCTTTAGTAATTTTAATTCCCAAATACTTATATTCTTCAGTGTATTTAATTGTCCCTAAATTTTCTTCTAGTATTAAATCTTGAGGAAGATCCCCTATTGTCATATATCTAGATTTATCCATATTGACCTTTAAACCCCATAAACTATATTCTTGTATTAATTTTCTAGTGAGGTATTCTATATCATCAAATTCTTGATAATAATAATAATAATAATAATAATAATAATAATAATAATAATTATTATTATTATTATTATTATTATTATTATTATTATAAGCCTATGTTTTCCCTTTACAGAGATTTAGGCGCTCTTCCCCTACACGGACGAATTTGAACATACTAATTTAGTTACACTTGTTTTCGTATAGATGTCATTTTGAGTGGTCCGTGGTCACCGCAGCGCCTCATACTGACATCTAGGAAACCAAGGTAGTACTAGGACGGGAAAATTCGGTAAATTTTGCTTAGAGGCCTTTTCATTCAGGCTTAAGGATTTTTTACGAGCCTGAAAATGTTCAGACTCGGGACCCACGGCTTAAAGTCCCTCCCGGAGGACTTGCTCCTTGGATTTTTCCGTCCTAAAGAATCCATTGATCCCGGCCGGGTTAGAACCCGCGACCCTCGGGACCAGAGGCAAGGAGCATAACCACTAGTCCACCGCGGCCGATAATAATAATAATAATAATAATAATAATAATAATAATAATAATAATAATCCATCCATAATAATTCTGCCCGAAGGCAGGTCCTTCACTGCAATCATAGCATTTTCATGCTATGCTAGCAGCTTTACTAGGGAATTATAGGTGTGGTAGCTTCCCGTTGCTTTCCACACCGGTGAAGGATGATGATGATGATAATGATAAGGATGATGATGGGATCATGGCCATATGATTTCGGGGACCGTTTGGGCCTTAAAGTTTTCCTGACATGTCTTACAGGTGAGGAAAAACCCCGATAAAAACCTCACCCAGAAAAACTGCCCCGACCGGGGATCGAACCCGGGCCCGCTAAAAATTATAATAATAATAATAATCATCATCATCATAATATTAATAATAATAATCATAATATTAATAATAATAATAGTAATTATTATTATTATTATTATTATTATTATTATTATTATTATTATTATTCAGTGTCATCAGGTTGTCATTACGTCATTCTGGTATTATCACCTGGCTTGGCGTTATTCTAAGTCACTTTTGTGGTTCAGGAGTCTGAGGCGTCACTTTTGTGGTTCAGGAGTCTGAGGCGTCACTTTTGTGGTTCAGGAGTCTGAGGCGTCACTTTTGTGGTTCAGGAGTCTGAGGCGTCACTTTTGTGGTTCAGGAGTCTGAGGCGTCACTTTTGTGGTTCAGGAGTCTGAGGCGTCACTTTTGTGGTTCAGGAGTCTGAGGCGTCACTTTTGTGGTTCAGGAGTCTGAGGCGTCACTTTTGTGGTTCAGGAGTCTGAGGCGTCACTTTTGTGGTTCAGGAGTCTGAGGCGTCACTTTTGTGGTTCAGGAGTCTGAGGCGTCACTTTTGTGGTTCAGGAGTCTGAGGCGCTCACTTTTGTGGTTCAGGAGTCTGAGGCGTCACTTTTGTGGTTCAGGAGTCTGAGGCGTCACTTTGTGGTTCAGGAGTCTGAGGCGTCACTTTTGTGGTTCAGGAGTCTGAGGCGTCACTTTTGTGGTTCAGGAGTCTGAGGCGTCACTTTTGTGGTTCAGGAGTCTGAGGCGTCACTTTTGTGGTTCAGGAGTCTGAGGCGTCACTTTTGTGGTTCAGGAGTCTGAGGCGTCACTTTTGTGGTTCAGGAGTCTGAGGCGTCACTTTTGTGGTTCAGGAGTCTGAGGCGTCACTTTTGTGGTTCAGGAGTCTGAGGCGGAGTTACGCTGCCCAGATGATTCGAAAGATGATGATGATGATGATGATGGTGGTAATGATGAGCTCGGTGTGACACCTTAATCCTAAATTTAATATAAATGAAGCGAATATGATATTGATGATTATGATAGCCAGATGATGTTCGGGAACCCTTTGGGCCTTAAAGTTTCCTGACATTTATCTTACAGGTGAGGAAAAAACTCGAAAGAAACCTCACCCAGGAAGCTTGTCTCAACCGAGGATCGAACTCGGGCCCACTGCGTATTATTATTATTATTATTATTATTATTATTATTATTATTATTAAAAATCAGAAATTCATATATCTTCTTCTTCTTCCTTCCAAGTATTAAGCCAAGGCCTGTTACGATCCTATAGAAAATTTTCCCTCCAGCGTTTCATAGGACGGCCCAGTGATCTTCGTCCTCTTGGTATATAATTATAAACAGCTTTGGGGATCCGATTTGAACTCATTCTTTCAAGATGGTGTTTCCAATTTAGTTGGTACTGTTTAATATATTCCACAATTGGCGTAGTCTTCAATTGTTTTAAGATGTCGGTGTTCCTTTTCCGATAACATCTGGTGTAACCCGCTGTTCTGCGCATGAATCTCATTTGACAAGCCGTTATTCTGCTTTCATGTTGTCTTTTTAGTGTCCATGCTTCACTACCATAGGTCAACACTGGTCTAGCCAAAGTGTTGTATAAACGTAATCTGGTGTTTTTGTACAAGGGATGGTTTCATAACTTGATTAATAATTCCTAAACTTTTATTATAACTAGTAACTTTTTCAGGGATATCTTTTTCATCCCTCAGGGATCCTCATCTAGGGGATATGTGGATGGCGACCACAAGGTGCCCAAGCTGAGCAAAACATTTATTCCACTTACTTGTGTTTTGCACTCTTTTAACTTTACTATCTAACCTCTCTTGGTTAACTTTCGACCCCGACGCTATTAGGGCATCCGAGGGCTAGGGAGTCTTTCCTTTCTTCCATTTCTTCTTTCCTTTATTTTCTTTTCTTCTCCAGAAAAGCCTGACCAGAGGCTATAAGATGGCAGCCCCATCACTGGTCTTGCCTTCCTTTGGCCAGCAACCAATCGAAGGGACTATTATTATGCTTTCAAGTCTTATACGAGAATTTCCCGGATGAAATTCATATATAAAAGATAAAATGCAGGTACAATATTCAATATTAGATTTTATAAAGAAGAAACAATTAAATTGGTACGGACACATTAGAAGGATGGAAGAACGAAGACTACCTCAGATAATCATGGATTGGGAACCACAGGGAAGGAAAATGAAGGGTAGACCAACTATTACGTGGATTCAAGGAATCAATGAAACTAAGAGGGAATGGGAAATAGAAGAAGATATATGGATGAACAGATAAGAATGGAAAAATGTGTTGAATCAAATGTGTAGTTAACTGTGAACGTGGGTACCGGAAAAATGTATATTCATTGTAAAAGCCGGAATAATAAAATAATAAAATAAATTATTATTATTATTATTATTATTATTATTATTATTATTATCGGCCGCAGTGGTCTAGTGACTATGTTCCTTGTCTGTACATTTTTTCACAACGAAACTTAGTATATCCTATTAAAATAAACTGAGGCATGTATTATCCAAAAATGAGCGAAATCCGACAATTAGAAGTGGAGGTTTACTTGAATCCCGAAATTATAAAACTGCCTAAACGACTGGACCCATTTTGACGAAATTGTTTGTGTGTGTTTGAGTGGGTCCCTGGATGGTTTATATTCACAATTGGACTCAGTAAGTGGCGCTGCGATCGGGTTACATGAATTTTTTGTGAGATGAGTTCATTACCGACATATTCCGAACGACAACAATGTGACGTCATCATGCACGGTTCTTGAGTCATAACAGACGACAGTGAGGATTTTTCTTTCGAACTTTACACTCTAATTCGACCCAGGAAGTTACTACAGACCTTATGGGCTACGCCAGTGTACCCCTACGTACAGAGGGTAGATGTTGCCAAACTCGTAATAACGGTATTTGTTTGTTTAGGGACGGGTGGAGCGGCAAGGTTAGCAGTACTTTCTCCAAATGTATGTACTATACGTTAAAAAAACATAGTTTTTATTTTACGGCATTCAAACTAGTTTTATAGTAAATATGAGAGTCGGCACTTTCACACAGGATAGTACAGATCCGCACGAGCTCAGTGACAAGTGGTAACTGTTTTTTTTAAGAGGGGGTGGCTTGGACGGCTACAACTTACAACTATGTACCTGCTGTGTTGCAATCTTCAGTTTTATATAAGGATTTCTCTCAAGAAAATACTGTTAAAATGGCAACCCAGTTCTCTATTCCAAACACACAGTAACTTCCTGGGTTGCATCTGACTGTAGTCCCAAGGATCGCTGGTTTAAACCCGGACGAGATAGTTGGATTTTTTGGATGGAAAAAATCAAGGAACAAGTCCTCCGGGAAGGACCTTGAGCCATTTGTCACAAGTCTAAAGATTTTCAGACTCGTAAAAGAAGCATAATCCTGAATAAAAAGGCATATTTATAAAATTTAACCAACATTCATCCATCCGAATGATACCTTGGTTTCTTACTAGATGTCGTCTCGAGGCGATGTGATAACCACATGCCCTTCTCTGAGAAAATAAAATGGAAAGAAGAAAACTTGTACCATGCCTGGAGTAACGCAGGGACTACTTTTTAAAACATTGAATTCCATGATAACTAATTGAAATGTTACAACGGAGCTATCTAATACCCGGCGTGCGTTGCTGCGCCTAAATAAATTGAATATTAGAAGTTAATTAAATTGTATGGTATACGCTGAGACGAACCAAACATGGCGGTTAGTTTTTAATTTTGCATTTCAGGTAAACCTCCTCTTCTAATTGTCAGATTACGCTAATTTTTTAATAATACCTACCTTTAATGTTGAGTGATTCCGGGTTATGTGGCCGTGGTCCATAGTTGGTGTTGATACCAGACGTTTCGCCCTCAACTGCGGAGGGCATCTTCAGGGGTTATATCTTCCACTGAAGATGCCCTCCGCAGTTGAGGGCGAAACGTCTGGTATCAACACCAACTATGGACCACGGCCACATAACCCGGAATCACTCAACATTACGATTACCGGCCGTGAAAGCCTGCATTCAAATACCTACCTTTGCTTCTTTTAATAGGATGTACTGAGTTTCGTTGTGCAATATTGAAAATTGTGTCCGCTAGAGTAATTTTTAAATTTTCATTTCAGGTGAACTCCTACACCTAATGGTATTAGAGGATCCAACTGTGCATCTCCATCGAAGGATAAAATAAGACACACACAAAAAATGTAATCAAAATCGGTGCAGTCGTTTAGAAGGAGTTCAGTGACAAACACACGTTCAGAGGATAAGGGGTACAAGTGACTGTTAAAGCAAAAAAAAACTTTATAGTATGGGCAAATGCTTATATTGAATCTGTTCACATTTTGCGGATAAATGGACTCATATAGGCCTATAAGGAACACAAACCCAATTTATGAGATTATAACGATTTTGTGAAAAGAAAAATTAATGTCTAAACCAGGAAACGAACCGCGGACATTTAGTTTTCCAGACTAGTGTGCAGCCCACTACACCATTCTAGACCTGGCACAAACATTAACAATTCTTTCCACATATACAAATCTATAATTCTCGTTTCGTCCGCTGCCAAGTAGGTGTCACTACCATCGCCAACGGCTGGCTTCGTTTAGAAGTATCTATATTTCAGAATGTTACTACTTATAAAAGTGGTGGTGTAAAATTCTCAAATGTAGATACTTTTAAACGAAGCCGGCCGTTGGCGATGGTAGTGACACCTACCTGACAGCGGACGAAACGAGAATTATACGAGTAGATTTGTATATGTGGAAAGAATCGTTAATGTTTGTGCCAGGTATAGAATGGTGTAGTGGGCTGCACACTAGTCTGGAGAACTAGAGGTCCACTGTTCGATTCCTGGTTCAGACATTAATTTTTCTTTTCACAATATCGTTATAATATTATAATAGATCCATTATTTTCTTCTTCTTCTTCTTCTTCCTTCCTTCCAAGTATTAGGCCAAGGCCTGTTACGATCCTATAGAAAATTTTCCCTCCAGCGTTTCATAGGACGGCCCAGTGATCTTCGTCCTCTTGGTATATAATTATAAACAGCTTTGGGGATCCGATTTGAACTCATTCTTTCAAGATGGTGTTTCCAATTTAGTTGGTACTGTTTAATATATTCCAAAATTGGCGTAGTCTTCAATTTCATTAGATTGATCCTTCCGGGAAATTCTCGTATAAGACTTGAAAGCATAATAATCCATTATTGGAACTGTGTTAAAATAACAGTATTGGAAAACGTTAAATAAGAATTTATCAGACTTGTAAGATATTCCTGGAATTTTATTTTCTTATTGATATGTAAACTTTATTTTCTCCAAACTATTTTTTTTTCACTTGTACCTCTTGTCCTCTAACAGCCTCATACAGGGCGGATCGGAAAGTAACGCACAATATTTTTTTTAAAGTTTAATAGTAAAAAAAAGGAAAAAAATCACAAATGAACTTACATCTTTTACCTACTTTTCGACATAGTCACCAACTTTCTCAACACATTTTTCCCATCGTGTTACCAGTTTCAATATGCCCTGTTCGTAGAAGTCCGTTTGGTTGGAGTGTAGCCATCTGCGCACTGCTGATTTC
This sequence comes from Diploptera punctata, assembly GCA_030220185.1. Taxonomy (NCBI): domain Eukaryota; kingdom Metazoa; phylum Arthropoda; class Insecta; order Blattodea; family Blaberidae; genus Diploptera; species Diploptera punctata. The sequence goes on from JASPKZ010003814.1 coordinate 1,240,248, forward strand.
ACTTCCACATCTGTCTCAAAGCGTATTGCCGGCCGGCGAATCACGTGGCGAATCACTAAGGTTCACGCGTCCCTCTTGGAAGAATGTGCACCACCTGGAGACATTGCTACGGTCCATACAATCATCCCCATACACGCCACGTATGTCCCTGTGAATTTCACTGCGTTTATGCCCTTTGGCCCAGAAAATTCGAACAACACTTCTCTGTTCCTCACAGGTGGTCGACTGTAGCATGCGCGCCATCTTTGTTGCATAGTTCAAGCTTCTCTCGCAAGAGGTGCACCTGAGAAAAAAATACCACCTGTAGTGACAACTTCAAACTATTTCTCTGTGAAATTTCAACATTCTAGCTGCAATACCAAGGCAGAAAAAAATTATTGGCGTTACTTTCCGATCCGCCCTCGTATATAAAGATTAGAGATGTCACGAAAATAGGCAACGTTGCCCTACGTATAAATAATTTTCATACATAATAACTTTCAATATTTTTATATAAACAATAATACATGGAAAATCATAACTGAGGCATTAATTTTGATAATGCTGTTCGCCATGTAGTATGTTTGCCCCTGGCAATGCGTTTGCGTCAATCTCTACAATAATGCACGATGCCGCTTCCTGTCAAAAACAAATGAACATCGCTTTTGTGAATATTCATAATTAGCTCAGCGTGTGAACTCATTACAGTTAGCTATATTTAGAGTTGCAGTGTAAATGTCAGTTGGCACCACTGCTCCTCCAGTTATACAACATATATTATTTACATTAACTTATGGAAGATATGTGTATATATAATTCTATCTAAAACAATAAATTATGACTTTTTAACATAGGGAAATCTCTGCTAATTTCGTGACACGGATAATTTCGTTATATTTTCTCTTTCAGAATAGATTTAGAATAGATTTATTTAGTCTGCAATACTATAAGCTGTTAGTTTATGCTGATGATGTAGTAGGCCTACTACTGGCCGATAGCGAGGAGATACTAAAGGCCAACACGCACACACTATTGAGTAACACTAAGAAATTAGGACTGGAAGTAAATATCAGTAAAACTAAATATATGGTAACACGTAGAAATTCAGTATATAATGGAAATGGACAGCTAATGACAAATGAGGGAAATTTTGAGGAAGTGGCTGAATTCAAATACTTAGGAACAATAATCATAAATAGGAATGAGATGCACAAAGAAATTAAACATAGGCTCAATTCTGGAAATGCGTGCTATTATGCATTGCAGAGACTTTTGATGTCCCAACTCCTTTCGAAAAACGTTAAACTGAAAATATATAAAACTATTATTCTACCAGTTATATTACATGGGTGCGAAACATGGACTCTTACTTTAAGGGAGGAAAGGAGATTACGAGTATTTGAGAATAAAGTACTTAGGAAAATTTTTGGACCAAAGAGAGATGAACAGACAGGTGAATGGAGAAGACTACATAACAATGAACTACATGGTCTTTATAGGAAGCCAGATATATTAAGAACAGTTAAGTCTCGTAGACTGCGATGGGCAGGACATGTTGCACGTATGGGGAATGAAAGACGTGCCTGGAAACTTCTTGTAGGAAAGCCAGAAGGAAAACGTCCAGTTGGTAGACCAAGAATGAGGTGAGAGAACAACATTAACTATGATTTGAGGGAAGTAGATTATACTGGGAATGATTGGAAAGCATTAGCTCAGGATAGGGATGTATGGAGAGCTTATGTCCGCGCGGCCATGAACCTACGGGTTCAATAGTGCCAGTGAGTAAGTAAGTCTGCAATACTTATTGTAAATCGCCCTGTTTATTGTGGCAGTAATAATCGAGTTCAGGTTTATGTAATTTCTACGTAAATGAAGACACGGATGTTGCTTAAAATCTCACTTTACATTTTATTTCCTTTGACAAATTAATTATCAGTAAATTTCTATTGCAATTTTTAATCACAATTTAATAAATCTTCTTTAAATGTTTATCTAATTCATAATTACGAGGGCGGATCGGAAAGTAACGGACAATAATTTTATTCTGCCTTGGTATTGCAGCTAGAATGTTGAACTTTCACAGAGATATAGTTTGAAGTTTTCACTACAGATGGTATTTTTTTCTCAGGTGCACGTCTTGCGAGAGAAGCTTGAACTATGCAACAAAGATGGCGCGCATGCTACAGTCGTCAACAGGTCGGATCGGAAAGTAACGCACAATAATTTTTTTTAAAAAGTTTAATAGTAAAAAAAGGGAAAAAATCACAAATGAACTTATATCTTTTACCTACTTTTCGACATAGTCACCAACTTTCTCAACATATTTTCCCCATCGTGTTACCAGTTTCAATATGCCCTGTTCGTAGAAGTCCGTTTGGTTGGAGTGTAGCCATCTGCGCACTGCTGATTTCACTTCCACATCTGTCTCAAAGCGTTTGCCGGCCAGGAATCACTAAGGCGAATCACGTGGCGAATCACTAAGGTTCACGCGTCCCTCTTGGAAGAATGTGCACCACCTGGAGACATTGCTACGGTCCATACAATCATCCCCATACACGCCACGCATGTCCCTGTGAATTTCACTGGGTTTATGCTCTTTGGCCCACAAAAATCGAACAACACTTCTCTGTTCCTCACAGGTGGACGACTGTAGCATGCGCGCCATCTTTGTTGCATAGTTCAAGCTTCTCTCGCAAGAGGTGCACCTGAGAAAAAAATACCATCTGTAGTGAAAACTTCAAACTATATCTCTGTGAAATTTCAACATTCTAGCTGCAATACCAAGGCAGAAAAAAATTATTGTGCGTTACTTTCCGATCCGCCCTCGTATTTTCAGTCACTGATGGATCTGTTCACCACAATTTCTCGTATACAACACAAGTCCCTGTATCGCTGTCAAACCATGAATCACACTCACTGACCTCCTATAATTATTTATAAAGACTATTTAACTCATGCCGCAAATGGGAGTCAATGACCAATCACGTTTCAATGATTTCTGTTTTACAATCAATCAGAGTCGTGTTTCACGAAATATTTATCACTGTTATAATTACCATATTAAAGAAAGCTCCTCCTTTTTAATATTCTGAACAGGTCTGACCATTATTTTGCAGTGACTGAGTTAAAGCCGCCATATTTTGAATGTTCAAAATGGCAGAAACAAGTTTAGGCTGTGCTTCAAATTAAGTTATAGACGAAATTCAAATTTGACAATTGTGTTTTTAAATAATGATATTACCGAGTTCTTTTTGATAATCCTGTGTTCTATAATTGTGTTTTTAAATAATGGTTTTACCGAGTTGTTTACTAAAAAATGAATTAATAACCTATAATTTTGGTTATAATAATATACAGTTTGATGTGTTTACTTTTTTCTCCGCTAGGATGCATTCTTATAATATTGCGATATTTCAAGTTTTCCCACGCCAGATGACACTATATAACATTATATGATCTTGTTGCAGTGGATGGAGAAACGAAACATAACGTTTCTCATTTGTTTTCAAACATCGCCGTTTACATTAAATAAATACATATTTTAAAGTAACTATATTTAAATAATGATTTGTGAGTAAATAGCCTAATTTTATTCGTTAAATAGTCTTAACAAATGCCACTCTTGATTTCCAAATTCTCTAGATAAATTGGAAATCACTCGTGGCTTTACTTATGGAAGTTATGCGTGGAATTGCATACAACTTAACTCATGATAGGATATCTAATGATACAATCGGGGAAAATATTGTTGAGAAAGCAGCCCTATTTAAAATATCTACAAAACAAAAATTATTATTGGGATATGTAATTAATTATCAGTTAAAAATCTGAAAAAATGTGAGGGATTTTATATATTTAAGAAGAGACAAATTCCCAAGGAAAAATGGGAAAATAAACTAGTAAAAGAATAGGGAGAATTTAAAAACTTTATTTATGTTTTTATTTCTTCAAAATTTTAGGAATTAAATTTTTTTGACTTAGGCTTTCACGGCCGGAGTTACTATGATGATCTTGTAGAAGATTTCCGGGCTGTTGGCCGTGGTCTTGAGGCTTGTAGTTCCCCAACGTTTCGCCAGAGACTGCGTCCGGCAACCTCAAGGGTTGCCATCATAATTTTTTTTCTTACTTTTTTCTTCATTTTTTAATTAGCATTTTCAATTTTTAAAACTTTTTGCATTTTTTTTTCAAAGTCTTTTTGGGGTTTTCTTTTTATTTTCAATTTTTTATAAAGTCTTTTCATAATTTTAAACTTGTTTTTAATTATTCGATATTTAGCTTGTCAAAATATTTGTACTTTTTTATGATTTTTCGAATATTTCGGAATTTTTTCCCAATTATTTATTTTTTAGATTCATTTTTCAAAATTTTTGTATTTTTAAAATTTGTATTTTTTTTTAATTTTTCGTGTAATAATTGTGAATTTTAAAGCAAACAATTAATTTGGAATAAACAAGTACCTTTAAAAGCAAAATGAAAATGTATAAAACTTGTTTCAAATCACGTGCATCTGAAACTTGAACAAAGAAATAGTTCAGCAGAATCCAGGACATAAAAAAGAAAGTTATACAAGGAAATTTCCAGGCTTAGGTTCGAGATACTTCAAAACTTCGAAGCCTCTGGCCACGGATCTTTCCAGAAAGGAGGAAGGATATGTTGGTGGATACGTCTGGTAAGACATTCCAGACAGTTAGGCCCGCCCGCGCAGTTCAAATGTTGCTATACGACATGTTAACAATATTTTAGGGCTACGTTATTGTTTAGGAAGCTTGTTGTAACTTCTCGGAATTCTGTATATGTAGAATCAATTCAAAATGTCAGAACTATCTATAGACAATGTGTTCGGAGGCCTTTATATTAAAGTGAAGAAAGGGCAATAGTTCATGTTAATACGAGTAAATCGCTGTGACCTTTAGAGTGCACCGCCATAGGCTATTTTCAGAAATAGGGGGCTGGGGAGAATACGTTTTATATTATTATTTATAAAGTCCTAAATAATTATTTATACATTTTAGCACGTTCATAATATTTCACAACTTCCTCTGACCAATTATTCAACTGACCCTTTCATTCCAATATCTGTTCTACAATAGCTTTTTTACAAACCTGTTATAATACTTACTTACTTACTCACTGACACTATCGAACCCGTAGGTTCATGGCCGCGCGGACATAAGCTCTCCATACATCCTTATCCTGAGCTAATGCTTTCCAATCATTCCCTGTATAATCTACTTCCTCAAATCATAGTTAATGTTTAATTCTCGGAGACTGCGAAGGGCAGGACATGTGGCATGAATGAAATAAGAGAATGGAAGTTTCTTGTAAGAAAACAAGAGGGAAGCGGTCCAGTAGGTAGACCAAGAATCAGTTGTGAATAACTATGATTGGAGAGAATTAGATACCTGGTATGCAAGGGATGTTTACATAATATTAGCTCAGGATAAAGATGTATGGAGAGTTTATGTCCGCGCGGCCACGGACCTAACGGTTCGAGAGTGCTAGAGAGTTAGTTATTTAGTTAGTTAATACTTTTTCTTTTCCAAAAAAGTTGTACAATTTAAGCTCAGGTTGAAGATGTATGGAGAGTTTATGTCCGCGCGGCCATGGACCTAATGGTTCGGGTGTGCTAGAGAGTTAGATATTTAGTTAGTTTAATACTTTTACTTCTCCAAAAAAGTTGTACAATTTTTTAATTACATTTTATCTTTTTCGATATTTTTTTTCCAAACTTTTTTTTTCCCCCAAAAGGCTTTTTTTGATTTTTTCAGATTTTATTTTTCAGAATTTTTGTCAAAATATTTTCAAAATATATTCAGAGTTTTTTTTACATTTTTTAAAATTGTTTTATTCACTTTTTATTATTATTTCTAGTTTGAATTACTTGTTTTTTTTTCAATTATTCATCATCATCATCATCATATATGGCATGACGGCCCTAGCCTTCCTCAGAGTGTCCTTCCAGACTTCTCTATTTGCTGCTAACTTCTTCCATTTTCTAAGTTTACTAATTTTAATGTCCTGCAAGACATCATCCTACCATCTTAATTTTGGTCTTCCAACTTTTCTGGTTTGTAATGGTTGTACCATATAAATATTTTTAACAGTTTTATCATTATCCACCGCTGTGGTCTCGAGGTAGCGTGCTGCCTTGTCACGCAGCGGGCCCGGGTTCGATCCCCGGTCGGGACAGTTTTTCTGCGTGAGAGGTATTTATTTTCGAAATTTCGAAAACAGCAAAAAATCAATCCACAGAGTCTATACGGGATTTCTAATGCAAAATATTCAGGTCAAAATCCAACCATTGCAAATTGCAATTTCCAAGGCTATAGACTTGGTGTTTTTCCCAAAAGTGTTGAATATTTTCGAAATTGCGAAAAATGCAAAACATCAATCTACAAGGTGTCTGTCCGGGAATTCTAATGCAAAATCCGGTCAAATTTCCAGATTGTAATTTGTTTTGGTGTTTTTCCAAAAAAGTTATTTATTTTCAAAATTTCGACAACTGCAAAAATCATTATACAGAGTCTCTTCGGGATTTCTAATACAAAAAATTCGGTCAAAATCCAAAATTTTCGGATTGCAATTTCCAAGGCTATATAGTTTTGGTGTTTTCCCAAAAAAGTTCAAAATTTTCGAAATATTGAAAACTGCAAAAAAAATCAATCTATAGAATCTGTCCGGGATTTTTAAAGCAGAAAATCCGGTCAAAATCCAAAATTTACGGATTGCAAATTCCAAGGCTATATAGTTTCGGTGTTTTTCCCAATAAAGTACAAAACTTGCGAAATATCGAAAACTGCAAAAAATCAATCTATAGGAACTGTCCGGGATTTTAAAGGAGAAAATCTGGTGAAAATCCAAAATTTTTGGATTTAAATTTTGGAGGCTATAGCTTAGATGTTCAATACTTTCGAAATTTCAGAAACTGCAAAAAATCAATCTTCATGGACTGTCCGGGATTTCTAATGCAAAAACTCCACTGAAACTCAAATTTTCGGGTTGCAATTTCCAAGGCTATATAGTCTTGATTTTTATCCCAAACAAGTTCAATATTTTCGAAATTTCGAAAATTGCAAAAAATTATTCTACGGGGTCTGTCTGGGATTCCTAATGCAAAATAAACAAACGCTCAAAATCCAAAATTTCATGGATTCCAATTTCCTAGGCTATAGTCTTGGTTTTTTTCCGATATAAAGTTCATCATTTTCGAAATTTCGAAAACTTGAAATAAATTAATCTACAGAGTCTGTCCGGATTTTTTCATTAGAAAAAATCCGGTCAAACTCCCTATTTTCCAGATTGTAATTTCCAAGGATATAGTCTTGTTTTTCTTCCCAAAAAAATAAAAATTTTCGAAATTTTCAAAACTTCGAAAAATCAAACTACAGGATCTGTTAGAGATTACTAATGCAAAAAATCCGCTCAGAATCCAAAAATTTCCGGATTGCATTTTTCCAAGGCTATAATCTTGGTGTTTTTCCCATAAAACGTTCAAAAGTATCGAAATTTCGAAAATAGAAAAATCAATCTACAGAGTCGGTCCGGGAATACTAATGCAAAGAATCCAGTCTAAATCGAAAATTTCAAAATTGACTTTTCCAAGGTGTTTTTCTTGGTGTTTTTCCAAAGAAAGTCAAAATTTTCGAAATTTCTAAAACTGTAAATATACAATCTAGAGAGCGTGTCCGGGACTTCTAATGCAAAAAATCAGGTATAAATCCATAATTTAAAAATTGAGTTTTCCAAGGCTATAGTCTAGGTATCTTTCCAAAAAATGTCAAAATTTCAAACAAACTGCAAAAATACAGTCAAGATGGTGTGTCCGGGATTTCTAATGCAAAAAAAAATCTGGTCTACATCCGAAAGTTTGAAATTGAGTTGTGGAAGGCTATAGTCTTGTTGTTTTACAAAATATGTCAAAATATTCGAAATTTCAAAAACTGCAAAAACACAATCTAGAGGATGTGTCAGGTATTTCTATTACAAAAAATCCGGTCTAAATCCAAAATTCCGTAATTGAGTTTTTCAAGGCATAGTCTTTGTGTTTTTCCAAAAAAGTCAACATATCGAAATTTTACAAACTGCAAAAATACAATCTAGATGGCGTGTTTGGGATTTCTAATGCAAAAAAATCCGATCTAAATCCAAAATGTGAAAACTGAGATTTCCAATGATATATATATGTAGCTTTGGCGCATTCCAAAAAAAAAAAAGATCTGAAATTTCTCGAAACTTCAAAAACTGCAAAAATACAATCTAGAGGGTATGTCTGGAATCAGTAATAAAAAAACCGGCCTAATCCTATATTTCAAAATTGAGTTTTCCAAGGCTATAGTCATGGTGTTATCTAAAAAAGTAAATTTTTCTTTCAAATTTCTAAAACTGCAAAAATACTATCCAGATGTTGTGTACGGGATTTCTAATGCAAAAAATCCCCACTAAATCCATAATTTAAAAATTGAGTTTTCCAAGGATGTGGTTTCCAGAAATTGTCATAGTTTTAGAAATTTCAAGAACTGCAAAAAATACAATCTAGATGTGTGTCCGGGATTTCTAATATAAAAATATCCGGTCTATATCCTAAAGTTTGAAATTGAGTTTTCTAAATAGTCTTGTTGTTTTTCAAAATACGTCAAACTGTTCGAAATTTAAAAACACTGCAAAAATAGAATCTAGACTGTGTGTTTGGGATTTCTACTGCAAAAAATCCTATCTAAATCCAAAATTTGAAAACTGAGATATCCAATGGCGTGTTCCCAAAAAAAATGTGAAATTTCTCGAAACTTCAAAAACTGGAAAAATACAATCTAGAGGATATGTTTGGAATTAGTAATGCAAAAAATCTGGTCTAAATCCTATATTTCAAAATTGAGATTTCCAAAGCTATAGTCTCGATGTCAAATTTTCCGAAATTTCCAAAACTGTTAAATACAATCTGGAGGTTGTGTCCGAGATTTCTAACTAAAAAAATACGGTCTATAAATGGCATTATTTCAAAAAATATCGAAAACTGCAAAAACACAATCTAGAGGGCTAGCCAGCCATTTATAATGTAAAAAATCCGGTTAAAATAAAAAATTTAAAAATCGAGTCAATTTTTTCCAAGGCTATAACCTTGGTTTTTTTCCCAAAATTGGCATAATTTCAAAAATATCGAAAACTGCAAAAATACAATCTAGACGGCTACTCAGCCATTTATAATGCAAAAAAGTCCGGATAAAATAAAAAATTTGAAAATCGAGTTATTTTTTCCAAGCCTATTTCCTTGGAGTTTTTCCCAAAAATTACATAATTTCAAAAATATCGAAAACTGCAAAAATACAATCTACAGGGCTAGTCAGCGATTTATAATGCAAAAAATCCGGCTAAAATAAAAAATTTGAAAATCGAGTTATTTTTTCCAAAAATTACATAATGTCAAGAATATCGAAAACTGCAAAAATAAAATCTAGAGGGCTAGTCAGCGATTTATAATGCAAAAAATCCGGTCAAAATAAAAAATTTGAAAATCGAGTTATTTTTTTTAATTACACAATTTCAAAAATATCGTAAATTGCAAAAATACAATGAAGAGGGCTAGCGAGCGATTTATAAAGCAAAAAATTCGGTTAATCAAAAATTTTAAAATCGACTTATTTTTTTCCAAGGCTATATAACCTTGGACTATGTCCCAAAAATTACATAATTTCAAAAATATATAAGCTTGGATTTTTTCCCAAAAATTACATGATTTCAAAAATATCGAAAAGTCCAAAAATGCAACCTACAGGGCGATTCAGCTATTTATTATGCAAAAAATCCGGTTAAAATAAAAAATTTGAAAATCGATTTATTTTTATCCAAGGCTACAACCTTGGTTTTTTTCCAAAAATGACATAATTTCAAAAACGTCGAAAACTGCAATAATACAATCTAGTCAGCGATTTATAATGTAAAAAATCCGGTTAAAATCAAAAATTTGAAAATCGATTTATTTTTTTCCAAAGCTACAACCTCGGATTTTTTGCAAAAATTACATGATTTCAAAAAAGTCGAAAACTGTAATAATACAATCTATAGGGCTAGTCAGCGATTTATTATGCGAAAAATCCGGTTAAAATAAAAAAATTGAAAATCGATTTATTTTTTTCCAAGGATTTTTGGATTTTTTCCAAAAATTACATAATTTCAAAAAAGTCGATAACTGCAATAATACAATCTAGAAGGCTAGTCAGCGATTTACAATGTAAAAAATCCGGTTAAAATAAAAAAATTGAAAAACGAGTTATTTTTTTTCCAAAAATTACATAATTTCAAAAATATCGATAACTCACAAAAATACAATCTAGAGGGCTAGTCAGCGATTTATAATGCAAAAAATCCGGATAAAATAAAAAAATTGAAAATCGAGTTTTTTTTTCGAGGCTACAACCTTGGATTTTTTCCGAAAAAGACATAATTTAAAAAATATCGAAAACTACAAAAATACAATCTAGAGGTCTAGTCAGCGATTCATAAAGCAAAAAATCCGGTAAAAATAGAAATTTGAAAATCGTGTTATTTTTTTTTGTTATAACCTTGGATTTTTCCCAAAAATTACATAATTTCAAAAATATGGAAAACTGCAAAAATAGAATCTAGAGGCCTAGTCAGCGATTTATAATCCTAAAAATCCGGTTAAAATAAACAATTTGAAGATCGAGTTATATTTTTCCAACCATGGATTTTTTTCCCAAAAATGAGATAGTTTTAAAAATATCGAAAACTGCAAAAATACAATCTAGATGGCGAGTCAGAGATTTATAATGCAAAAAATCCGGTTAAAATAAAAAATTTGAAAATCGAGTTATTTTTTTCCAATGGATTTCCTTGCATATTTTCCCAAAAGTTGCATTATTTCAAAAATATCGAAAACTGCATAAACAGAGTCTATTGGGCTAGTCAGCGATTTATAATGTAAAAAATCCGGTTAAAATAAAAAATTTGAAAATCGAGTTTTTTTTCCAAGGTATAACCTTGGTTTTTTCCCAAAAATGGCATAATTTCAAAAATATCGAAAACTGCAAAAATACAATCTAGAGGGCTATTTACAATGCAAAAAATCCGGTTAAAATAAGAAATATGAAAATCGAGTTATATTTTTCCAACTCTATTTCCTTGGATTTTCCCCAAAAATTACATAATTTCAAAAATATCTAAAACTGCAAAAGTACAATCTAGAGGGCTCGTCAGTGATTTATAATGCAATAAATCTGGTTAAAATATGAAATTTGGAAATCGAGTTACATTTTTCCAAAAATTACATAATTTCAAGAATATCGAAAACTGCAAAAATAAAATCTAGAGGGCTAGTCAGCGATTTATAATGCAAAAAATCCGGTCAAAATAAAAAAATTGAAAATGAGTTATTTTTTTTAGAAAATTACATAATTTCAAAATTGTCGTAAACTGCAAAAATGCAATGAATAGGGCTAGTGAGCGATTAAAAAAGCAAAAAATTCGGTTAAAATAAAAAATTTTAAAATCGAGTTATTTTTTTCCAAGGATATATAACCATGGATTTTTTCCCAAAAATTACATAATTTATCGAAAACTGCAAAAATACAATCTAGAGGGCTATTGAGCGATTTATAATGCAAAAAATCCGGTTGAAATAAAAAATTTTGAAAATCGAGTTAATTTTTCCCAAAAATTACATGATTTCAAAAATATCAAAAAGTACAAAAATTCAGTCTAGACCGCGATTCAGCGATTAATATGCAGAAAACCGGTTAAATAAAAAGTTTGAAAATCGAGTTATCGTTTCCAAGGCTTAAACCTGGATTTTTTTTTCTTCCAAAAGACATAATTTCAAAGATAGCGAAAACTGCAAAAAAATACAGTCCGTAGGCGGTCCAGCGATTTATAATTGGCAAACCTACGGTTAAAATAAAACATTTAAATCCGAGTTATTTTTTTTCCAAGGCTATATATAACCGTGAATTTTTTTCCCAAATAGACATAACTTCAAAATATCGAAATAAAACGGGAAATAGATCTAGAGGTCTAGTCCGATTATTAATGCAAAAAATCCGGTTAAAATAAAAAAATTAAATCGAGTATTTTTTTTTCCAACGCATAACATTGGATTTTTTTTCCCAACAATTAAACATAATTTCAAAATACAGAAAACTGCAAACTAAACTGTAAGGGCTAGTCCGCGATTTATATAACAAAAATCCTCTTAAAATAGACAATTTGAAAAACGAGTTTATTTTCCTTCCAAGTCCCTATAACCTTTGATTTTTCCAAAAAAAAAAATATTAAAAAAATCGAAAACGAAAAAATCATCAGAGGCTATTGAGAGCGATTTATAATCAAAAATCCGGTTAAGTAAAAAAGTTTTTGACAATCCAGTTATTTTTTCAGGCTATAACTTGGCTTCTTTCCCAAGGCTAAAACCTTGGCTTTTTTTCCCAC